>OZ017785.1:1595318-1684272 GCA_963969325.1 Lycopodina hypogea | reverse complement strand
CCAATCAAATCTATGACTTCATAATGTTATATTCCTAGAGAATTATTTAATGGTAAAAGCTTAAGGTAGAGATATTTCTCTTAAGTGCTTTATTTCTTCTTCTTAATCTAAATTTCTTGACTAATTTCCTTCACTCCATGTGTGTGTGTATTTGTGTGTATACATGCACATGTCCAACACCAGTCCACCCAGCTGTGATGGGGACCTGGAATTTTACTGGGGTGCAAATTCAATGGCTATGGCTTACCAATCAGCAAAGATTTCAAGTGGGATTTCGGGTGTCCACACCCATAAGACTAGAGTCTTGGTCAGTCCTTCTCTGAGCTCCTAATCCTGCTCCAGGAGTTTGTTTGCAAAGCTTGTAGTCCCTCCTTAGTTCTCAGTCACCCTAACTATATCAGGTGCATGCAATTGCATGACAGCAACTGTTAAATTCTGTTTTGTGTGTGTGTGTATGTGTTCATGCATGCGCATATTTGTGCATGTGTGTGTTAAGTGCTCATGATTCTTTATTGTACATGAGATAGCCAGAATTAATTGTAATAATGGGACCAGCATGGTGAAGTATGTCTCAGAATTTGCAATAATATTATTTACTGATTGCAAGAAAATGAATTCACCTCTGTACTAGTTTCACAATGGACAACTTATTCTGATTCTGCTAGTTTTTATTGGATGATTAGAATATTACATTTTTCATGTGCTCTCAGAAGTTGCTTGAGATGAGATTATTGTTATTACAACTTCTCTTTTCAATTCCCCATGCGTCATCACATACCTGCACATAAGTTTTACATTGTTTTCAATTATGTAAAAAAATATGCTCATATTTGATGGGCAGCATGGAAAATGAGAGTTGTTGTGGCTATTGTTATTTAATATAGTAGCATCCACAGGAACAATATAATTTAAGTGGTCATGCAAGAATTTATCTGATTCAGTTAAAATGGTAAATTTTCGAACAAGTATTAGAATCATGATACATCAAGATACATAACTGGTTGCATTTATTAATTACTATATCTTCTTTGTGTAACTTGAGGAAGATACTGTTTCAAACAAAACTGTCCAGTACTTCAGGAACAAGAATGCTAGTGTTGATGTAGAGGATTACAATTTAAAACCATAGATGAGCTAACAAAGCAAATACATTCATGGACTGCCTGCTATATAAGCTGACACTAGTAGCCTGTCAGCTGATGTGTTGTAAAATCTCTAGTATACCTAAGGGTGTAAGAAATTGCTAATTTGGCCACAGTGGGATTCCTTCCTCATTCTTCTACCCTCCACCCTCCTCTTCCCAACACCTTACCTAATTATTTGCTCATGATTTACTGGAGGAATGCAAATGGATCCCTCACTGGAGAAAGGGATGGAAATAAATTTATTTTGTTGAATATATGTGGTTTCCTGTGTGCATATGTGCACATTAATTAACAAGCCTATATCAAACGACTTACTTGGTTAATTAAATTACAGATACGATTTAAATAAAAATATGATTATAAACGTAGTAATTTTAATTGCTTTTGAGATAAATTTTAGTATTTGTAATTGCAATCATATTTCAAGTACATTGGCTGGGGGAAGCAAAAAACTTTTCAATTATCAGTACATTTTTGTCACCATAACTCAGCTATGCATTCCTTGATCTATATAAGTGCAATATGCTAACTAGTTTTCTCTGATATTTTCTTTCCTGACACCACTTCTTGTGGCAAGTAGAAGGTGAATTCTTTAATCATCCACCACCATAAACTGTTAATTTGAACATGCCCAAATATTTAACTAAAAAACAACAACAAACAAACTTGATCTATACCTGCACCCTCCACCCCCCACCCCCGCCCCCAATTGTTTAAAATCTTGTGAGGCTTACCATTTTAGTTGAGTTTTTAACCACACCTGCAAAATAATAGCATTTTGAACTTAGATGAAAACAAATTTAGGAATCAATACTTGTATAGTGACACCAACTAGTGACAGCATGCACACTTCACTTCTCAATAGTTTCATTTTTTAGAAAAAGAAGATTCAATAACTCTGTTAATAGATCGTCATCACAGAAAACAAAGAAATACAAAAAGTAATGAACAATAGGTGGGGTGTGCATCCATCAATACTGGACTAGAAAACAATCATGCATACAGTTATGAGTCATGAATAATGCTTATGTTAATGTTAACTCCATTGAAGTCACTACATTACTCCTTTCTAAGATTTGAAAGCGCATAGATTAAGAACAAGTACTATGTTCATACCAATTAGGTGGTAGTATATTTTGATTTGATCCATGCAGAACTGGAGGTATAGGTGCAAGAATATCTGTAGGGGGACAAAATCAACTAGTATTTCAGGAGCAGGATTTGATGCACTTAGCGGAGAGACAACCAATTATCAGAAGTCATTGAATGAGATTTGCTTTAAATCACATAGAATGACCTTGGACCTTCCATAAAACCAATCTTGCTGGAAATCCACTTGTTTCCAGTAGGAAAATCAAGATTGAACACCTGGTCACCCACTTCAAATTCTCTTTCTTTTGCCTGAACACAATGTCGCTGTTTCAGTAACTGTTGCTTATTCTTTACCCTGTCTGAGATAACAAGTTTGAAGAGATCCAAATGTGATTATGAAATTTTTTCCAGACTGTAACTCTGCAGGAGTGTCAAAACCAGCCTTCAACTCAGACTCCTTGACAACTAAATCTTGATTTATTCTGTAAATTGTAATATTATTTGATCCTTAACTGTGTACATAATATGTAAATAAATTGTGGGCTGGAATCTTGAGGTGAGTTTTCTCTTAGGTAACCATTTAATTTCATTAGTACTTGGCAAAACAAAGGTTAATTATCTTTGTTCCTTGAGTGTTGCTTTTCATGCTATTCTAGAATTACTGAATTGCCCACTCAGTCAGCCCATGGAGCTGAACGAAGATGACGGATACCATTATAATCACTGAAAGTGATTAATTCTTCACTAGTGAATTGTGCTATGGCCATATATAAAAACTTCAGTTAAACAATGAGTTGAGAAGGTTTTTCGAATACAATCAAGTGGTGTTTGAAATTGCAAATGATATTGGTAGGACTTCCAACCACTTAGAATATGAATACATCAAAGTGAAAAAAATGTTTGCTATGTATGGTGCATATAAACTCTCCTAAGGAATTTGACAATTATCCAGTAATTTAGTTATGGTATTTAGACTGAGTAGATGTGGTATTAAGCACTACAAGTGAGATCATGTGCAGCTTCAATTTACCTAATTACACTACTAGTAGTAATAACTTCTACCTTTGATCCAAGATTTTGCTGATACTCTGTTCCTCAGAAGGTTCTCCTTGCACTCACCTATTAATGCACTGATGCATATAAGGGGTGGCTTTGGGGGCTCCCTTCCCCCAACCCCTCCACATTTTTGGGATTACTTAAATTTAACTAAAAGAAATCATTCATTTGTCGAAATATATTAATGCTGCTACTATTTCAACAAGCTAGTACATTCATTGACACTCTGTGTAATGGAGAGAAATAATTACACATGTAAGAAATCAAGCCCCACCCCTAAGAAATAAAAAAAAAATTTTAAATCAGCCCTACAAACATGGTTTTTCTCCAATGTTCACCAAACTTTACCTAAAACAATCTTCGGGTGACTCCCATCAATCCCTGTAAAGTTGAATCCTGCACACCCAATCATCCAGGAGGAGATAGTGACCTAACAAACCAACAATTAAGCAAATGTTTAATCATAGAAATTACTTTTCCTCTAGGGAAATAAAAGAAATACACTCTGAACCTCAATGCTTACACAACCGTTTTTTTCTCCTTTTTAGTGGTCACCCATGGATGTTTAAAAATTCATCAAGCAGGAAAATTTCTAACCTTGAGCATTACATTCAATAACCGAAAACATTCGCAGACACATAACTCTGGGAATCCATCCCTAAGTTTCCTCAAACTGATCAATAACTTCAGTGGTGGTTAAGCAACACAAACACCAAATTTAAACATGCTCTTTTTTTTATATATAACTAGCAGCATATACCTGGATTTGCCCTGTCAATGTCAGCATGAAGCATTATAAAAGTCTCTCAAATTTTAGTTTGGTTGGTCCTTTAATTAGATTTTGGCAGCCAAAACAACTTCCTGTGAATATATCTAATTAAAAATGCACTGCCACATCCACATGTAGTTAATAATGCTCACCCGTTACTTTTACTCCATATGCCGAATTTCAGCCCTGATTGGTCAATGAATGAGTTTTTGGCAGGCAGAATGATGTCCTATGGTGTGGCAATGACTAAACCATGCCCATTGACACACGCACATATGATTAGTAATGCTCACCTAGTTACTTGGAACCTCATTTCAAATTTCAGTCTTATTGGTCATTTAATTAGTTTTAATAGCCAAAACTACTTTCAGTGGGTGTGGTAATGGCCAAACCACACCCATATGTGGTAAAAATGCCTTCCCGGGTATTGTAGGCAACACGCCAACTTTTTATCAGATTGGTTTCTGATTAACTTTTTTCAGACAAAATGACTTCCTTTGGGTGTGGCTATGTCAAAACCACACCCCCATTACCAAACCCATATGTGTTTAATAATGCTCACCCCGATTCTTGGAGAGCACATGCCAAATTTCAGACCATTTGAGTTTCAGTGTTAGGCCGTGATGCCTAAACACATAATACAAATATAATATGTACTTATGAACCAAATATATATGAATGGGTTCTAGTAGCTAACTCCTTATATCCAATCATTATTCAGAAATTTTTTTTTGTGGCAATCTTTTTCTTTACTTACCAGCACTCTCAAAGTCATTTTGTGTATGAATGCCATGTTTTGAGTCTTTCGCTCCAAAGGTTTGTATGTAAAAAGTACCACTTTTGGCTATTTTTGGGGGACTGAATGAACAGTGAAATGGGTGTGGACATATACATGTACTTCAACATCCCCCAGTTATATTGATTCCAAGTATATATGGGTGCATGGATTTAAATTTCTAGGTTCGAGTGTTTGTACTGATATACCATTTTGTCATTTTTAGCCTTACACAGGAAAAGAAGATGTGTGGCCAAATGGGACCCAGCCCATATTATTCCCAGAGTGAAGTTGTATATGCATACCAATTTTTAGATCTGTAGCTCCAAGGATTTTTCTGGCCAAAAAAATATCATTTTTGGCTTTTTTACGTTACCGCAGTAATTATTTTCCAAATATTTTAGCCCATATTTTAAGTTGGGTAAACACCTATCATCATGCCAAATTTCAGAGAAATCCATCCACAGGTTTGGCCAGAATGATGGTACAAACATACAGACTTACAGACAGACGGACAGACAGACAAAGAGACTGACAGACAGAGAGACAGACAGACAGACAGACAGACAGACAGACAGATGGATGGATGGACGGACAGACAGACAGATGGACAGACAGACGGACAGAAAGACAGACGGATGGATGAACAGACAGACAGACAGACAGACAGACAGACAGACAGACAGACAGACAGACAGATAGATAGTTGGGGTAAGTTGGTTTCCATAGTGATGTATGAGGAGACTTCTTGAAAATCTATTTCACAGTGGCGATGAGGTTGTTTATATGCTCAAACACATCTCTTATGTGCTCGCAGATTCTGTGTACTACATGGGAAATAAAAGTTATATTCACCAATAAGAAGAATAAAAAAACATTGAGATCTTGATCTGCTTTCAGCATATACACAACAGCATCAGAAACTATAACTATAAGCAGGATTGAATAAATATCTGGCCAAATATATCGGAAGACTCATAGACTTAAAGAGCAATGGTGCCAGAATTTCTCTTGTTAAGGAATTCAACTGTGATGAGATAAGGTGCACTGACCTTCCTTTCCAATTTCCTGTCAAGATATATGTAACATACAGACCCTGAATGTCTGTAGTCTCATGGACAGCTCTCCGCACAGGTGCTTTGTGAATTTTTTTCTGATATCTGTGATATAACCTTCATAGCAACTAGTATATGAAGTTTTTGTAGAGAGGATTGGGAAGGAAAAGCAGGGCTCAGTATTTCTCTAGAAAAGTTATCAGGGTTGGATTTTTGACTTATTTATTGAAATGTCTGCTGCCCAAAATGCCTTGCACATTTTCCTTTCAAATGTAGATTGCATTGAATTCATGTTAGCAACAGGATTATAAAGGCAAATTTGAATTTAAGCTGGTTATATAAAAAAAATTTTTCCTCAATTTTAACATGCTGCTGTAATTGAGACTATTTTGCCTCTGTGAATGTGATTTCACAAGCATTGCAATGGTAGATATCTTCTTTGATAAACTGGTACACATTTCTCTCTGTATTGTACTCCAAAAGCCATTTTTCCTTAATTAGATTTGAGATAGAACTTGGAGGAATCTTAATCATAAACAGTAACATGAAGGATGAATGAAGCTGAATGAAAGAGAGAGAGGAGTGAGCTGAGGAAATGACTTGCCGAGAACGAAATCATGGTGAGAGGTAAAGAGGAAGTTGATCTGAAAATTTAGTAACTCTTTTTTTCTTCTCTTCCTTTGAATGACTTTTTTTCTTCAATCCACAATCATATATAGCTAGCAGAAGCAGCTTTGTTTGTTAATAATTCTTAGTTATAATGTTTCAAAGGTAGCAGTAAACAATCAAACAACTAAACAGCACCAATAACTGAACACCACCAACTAAACAATGGTTGTGAATGTTGTTTGTTTTTAACATAGTATTTTTCAATTTTGTGTGCATTTTTGTTGATTAGATCAACAAATTTCAGAGCATTGTGGTAAAAATTATTATCGGCTGAGCATGCACTTGTAATACACTATGAAATTTAAAAAAAAAAATTTCCTTGACATCTTCATGTTATACAGTAAAGAAACAACAACAAACAGCTACCATTATGACATATTTACAGTGCACTCATGGTAGACAAATGTATTTTAAGTAGATGTTGCATTGGAAGGCTGTTCCATATCATCTGATTAACTGTGGACATGCAAGAATTAGGTAAACTATAGCTTGCAGGAAAATATATAATGATGGAATATGTGAACAGCTCCAAGATATAGAAACACATGATTTAGATAAAGTTCTGACAATTAAATCACAAAATAAATTGTGTCTACCTACCAATCGAACCTTCATTTTAGGAGACATCAATTAATTAACATTTTTAAGAGATTTGAGTCATCTTCCACCGAAGAAGCAACAGTCTTCAGGTGTACATATAAAACTACAAATGATATTTTCTCTTTTATGGTAAAAGCTATTGAAAGAACCCTTCAATCTAGAGGCAATCTGCTTTATGTGAAACTGCAGATTCAGGGTACCAGAAAAAGAAATCTTTCAAGTAGTCTTTCTATCCACTTATCAAGAGTGTAATGACTAGCCTAACATATGGAATGATCTATCAGTGATCTGCAGCTGCATATTGAATTCTTGGTAAGTTGCTGACTGTAAGTCAGAATTCACAGGCTCAGGAATAGTGAGGGCTGCTCCAAATGTTGAAGAAGTTTCCAAAGCTGAAGACACGGCACTCACAGCCCTGCTCACCAATGTTACTCTGCATGTTTCACACATCTGCAATACAGTAGAACTATCCAGGTAGTGTAACATTGTTTCTACATAGCACTAAATGGTATGCCCAGCGTTATCCATAACAATGTCAACAGAAAACACGAATAAAGTCACTCAAAACATCATTTCAAGAACTTGTAGCTTCATTCAAATAACAGCAGCCCATAAGTAGGCAAACAACCAAGTTGCCCTTTGATTTAAAAAAAAAGGAGAAAGTTCTGGATGTTTTGAAAACATTGTGTAATAGCGAAAGGTTGATTTCCAATGTTGCCTGTTGATACTTTTCTGGAAAGATCAGAATGTTGTGGAGACTTGGTGTAATTGGGTAATCAGAACCATAAGGGGTGATTTAAAATGAAATGATAAAAATTAGCTGTTCACTTACCTAACCAGTACTATGGAAGTTCCTTTTTTAGGATTTAATTTTAGTACAGATTTCACTCACAGGCTTTCTCTGACTACTGATGATTTGAAAAATCACTTACATCATTATTCTTTTGCATGAATGGTCTGATAGCAATAATGAAATGTGTTAGCATTTTTAAAATGACCAGTTCACCGAGATAAACTGAGCTGTGTATAGGATTCTTTTGAATTTGCTTGGGTTATAATGATGAGATAAGATTATCTGAGTAATTTGTATTCAACTCTGTGATTACTCCTGTAGGAAGGAGCTTTACTTAAGCTTGTAAAAATCTGGCTTTTCAAGTCCTACAGCCTCAGAATTTCCCCCCTGAGATTCTAAACATGACCAGATTACTCCCTGTGTCAAGTTGTATATGCATGCCTATTCTCAGAGCTCTAGCTCCAATGTTTTGGCAAGCTATTAGCCACATAGATATATAAGTAGATATTTGTGTGTACCTCCCATAATTTAAATTGAAATGTACCCACATTTACCACTAATTATTTATTACCTTCAGCAACATCATTATCAAGTGATGTTCCACCTATGCCCACTCCATCTCCTTCGTCAGTGCAAGACACATCTACCTCAGTGTTTATGACATCTCTGTCAGCCATGCCAACAGCAACTTCAGCTCCAGTAATTCTGTCAGTGTCTGTCACACCAGATGTGAGCACTGTCCCAATAGGCTCTGCTATTACCCTCACCTACTCTGCCAGTCTCATTGGCTCCGATGAAGGGTTGGTGTTTATGTGGCTGGATCCTAGAAACACTGTTGTTGGAGTTTCACATGTTGGAGGTATAGATTTTACTGGTGAAATGGACTCCCTTGATCTCAGCATATCGTCAGTGGGTGCGTCACATGCTGGGAGGTACACGTGTGTGGTGACAGGAGGAGGGACAGAACAAAGGAACATCAGTGACCTCATAGTTCAGTGTAAGGAGGACACCTACTTGTAATCATGTTATGTTAGTGGGTGTCTGGGTGGAAAAGTGGTTGGTGAGGTGAATACCAAGGCTATGTGTGGGTGCTGTGGTCTCCATAGAATGGAGTTCAATGCTGACATGAGCCATGTGACTAACTAGTGACATAACCTTCGTACCCGATGTATATTGACATACCCACAGGTAAAAATTGGCCTAGAGTGACCGAAACCATTTCCCAACCTGAGTTAAGTTGCGTTTGCATGTTTCTTGATCTCTACAGCCTTAAATTTGACCTCCATAGTACCATCGATAGATCAAATCATTTTTGGCATTGTTGACCTGCAGGCCCACCAGAAGAGATGGAGGGGAATAAAAGCTTTTCCCACTAAATATTGTGTCTATCCTAAAGAGCATGTTATATTTGGCAGGAAAGTGGTGTGACCAAGTGTGTTCCAACCTATGCCCAATATTTTCTCAAGTACTATTTTTGACTATTTTAATCTTGACACATTTAGAAGAAGAGTTTAAGCTGGTACAGTATGGCCCATTCCATGCCACTCCCAGTACTGTAATGTGTGTTCAAAACAAGTTTTATGTCTCTACATCCCAAATTTCTCCTAAGTTCCTTTTTTTCCTTTCTTTATTTTCTTATTTTTATTACAATTTTAACCTCAATACCCGCAGAATGAGATGTAAATAGTAATAGCCACTATGAGAGAGAAAGTCTGAATCAAACATAATTCAAATTTCTACATTTACAGTGGTTTTATTGAAAAATTTACGATTAAAAACCAGTGTTACCAGATGGATTCAGCCAAAAATCATCACAAATTACTACTTTTTGTCATTAATTTATTAACTATTGAAAAAAAATCACTATAAAAATCACTACAAAAAAAACTAACACATTGTATTTAGCATTCAAACCACATATTAGCAAGGAACATAATACAGCTTTTTGTTCAGATTACAGATTTACAGATATAATATTAGCAGTGGCACATCTAGAGAGGGTATGGAAGGGGGGGGGGGGGGGGAGGGGAGGGGAGGGGTAAATAGCTCCTAGTTCAGTTCAAGGAGTTTCTTGCACTGGCTAATAGTTTCTGCTTAGTGCACAGGTATCATGACTACATCAGGTGCACATGACTGTGTTGATGCGTATGTTTAATAGATGGACAGTTAATGGCAGAAGGGATATTTAAGAAATATTGGACACATGATCATTTGGCATCTCTATTGTTTTAATACCAAAAAAAAATCAGAAATATCAACCAACATAGATAAAACGAGATTTAAAATTTTCCATTAAATAAACAGTGACTTGGTGGATAATGCACAGGCTTCCAAGCTTAAATCAGAGATTCAAACCTGGACTAGTCCATTTTTTTTCTCTCCCTGTTTTCTTTCCTTGTCTTTCCTTGTCTTTCCTTTTTTTTAATCCCCCACCCCCTCCCCCTAATTTCCTTCATTCCTTTCATTATTATTATTTTTATTTCTTTTCTTTTCCTTCAAATTTCTTCACTGCTCAAATGTAAAAAAAAAAAAAAAAAAAAAAAAAAAAAATTAATTTGAAAATTTGTAGGTTAAAAATAATGACACTTAGACATGCACAAGCATAAACACACAATTTTTTTTTTGTTACTTATTGGACTAAGGACCAGAATAAATAATTATATATAGATGTGACTGAAGTTCATTCATTATTCATTGAGTTAAATAATTTTTATTGGGTTGATTTTTTACATGTAGATTACTGGCCTGAACAGGAGGAAGCATACTTTCAATTGCATAAACATAATGTAATTGAAATTAGGTGATAGATAACTGAATTATTTATTATTGTGTTATATCGTTATCTCTTATGATGGAAGCCAACTTACTTAAAGGAGGTTGATATTTGGAGAATGTGGAATTATTCTGACTGACAGACACACACACAGACAAAGAAATGGATGGACGGACGGACAGACAGATGTACAGATGAACAGCGTTCTCCTTTAATATATATATATATATGTATATATATATATACTAGAAGCATTTACCCGGTGTTGCCCGGCCAATGACAACATAAAACATCATAGAAGCCTCTCAAATTTCACCCTGGTGGGTACTTTAATTCTCTTTTGGCAGCCAAAACTACTTTCTCAGGGTGTGGCTAATATCAAACCACACACATTGCCACACTCACATGTAGTTTGTAATGCTCACCCAGTTACTTGGACTCCATATGCCAAATTTCAGCCTTATAAGTCCATATATGAGTTTTTAGTAGGCATAATGACATCCTATGGGTGTGGCAATGACCAGACCACACCCATTGACAACACACATTTATTTGTAATGCTCTCCCAGTTGCTTGGAAACCTCATTCCAAATTTCATTGTGTATGGTCGTTTAAAAAGCTTTTAATAGCTAAAACAACTTCCAGTAGCTGTGGCTATGGCCAAACCATACCCATATGTGTTTAATATTGATTTCCTTGGTGCTTGGATAACACATGCCAAATTTTGGCCTTTTTGATCCAAGTATTTGGATGTGATGCATAGAAACACATACTTACAAACATACTTATGAACCAAAATATATATTTGAGAGTGTTCATGATTTTAACTCCTTAGGTTCAAGCCTTATTCAGAAGCTATCTTTTTGGCACTTTTTCACTTCACACCGAAAAAAGGTAATGCCATGAAGGATCCCACCCATGTTACTCCCAAAATCAATTAATTTATGCATACCATATTTTAAATATGTCTTGCTATGTGTTTGTTTCTACTATTTTTGACCTTTTTTGGGACAGACATAAAAACAGAAATGGGTGTGGTTATATACATGTACTTAAAATATCCCCCAGATTATATTGATTCCAAATATGTAACTCCATAGGTTCAAGTGTTTTTGGTAAATACCATTTTTGGCATTTTTAGCCTTACACAGAGAAAGGAAGAGATGTGGCCAAATGGGACCAAGCCCATGTTACTCCAAAAGTGAAGTTGTATATGCACACCTAGTTTTAGATATGTAGCTCCAAGAGTTTTTCTGGCCAAATACAATATTTGGGCTTTTTCTCATTACCATTGTAACCATTTTCCTAAATTTTTAGCCCATATTTAGAGTAGGGTCAAAACCTATCATCATGACAAATTTCAGAGAAATTCACCCACTTGTTTGGCCAGAATGATGGTACAAACATACATAGACAGACAGACAGACAGACAGACAGACAGACAGACAGACAGACAGACAGACAGACAGACAGACAGACAGACAGACAGACAGATTCTGTTTTTTCCTACACATGCCACCTGGCTTAAAACCATCTCAGGGTGGGTCTCCTCCATCCCTAAAAGTTTGGTCAAAATCAAACTGGAAAAAAAGTTTGTGAAATACCAAATAAGTATACCTATTTTTATTAGGTTAAAAATACCCTCCACCAGAAATACAGCTGCTGCAGTGCTCTGGGCTCCTTTCACTGAGGAAAACAACCACAATAAGGTGTATAGGAAGGGAGAACAGCTTCAGTAAATACAATTGTGGATTGTAGGCATGAGTAAAGTAAGGAAAAAATAAAGCTGGCAGTGCTTCAAATAAATTTTGAATTTCATGGTTTGAAACATCTAAATAGTAGCAGAACAGCTGCAGATAAGCATGTTTGCATTCAATTACAGTATTTAGGAGAAGTGCTCACCAAAATATTGTTTTAGATTACTGTAATAAATCATATTTTTTAAGAAGCACATCATTGGGATGTCATGATTTCAGAGTAATGTACATTTTGGAGTTATAAATACAGCAGTTTTCCAAGGGGTTCTGTAACTCCAAGTTCTACTGTGTGTGGTGTGGTGTGTGTGTGTGTGTGTGTGTGTGTGTGTGTGTGTGTGTGTGTGTGTGTGTGTGTGTGTGTGGGTGGGTGGGTGGGTGGGTGGGTGGGTGTGTGTGTGTGTGTGTGTGTGGTGTGGTGTGGTGTGGTGTGTGTGTGTGGTGTGTGTGTGTGTGTGTGTGTGTGGATTAAATGAATGATGTCTTATAGGATGATCCTATAGCTCGATATTGTGTGAATCTTTTATGAATCCCACTAAGTTTTACAGACAGGCATAGAAAATTAAGTCTATGTGAACTGAACAGAATGTTCTGTTACAGAGGAGTGTTTAGTCTAACAAATGGTTAATGGATCGTTACATCCAATTTGCATTACATCACACAAAGTACAGTAACTGTTGCATTCTTCATTTTCTAATTGGTATATTTTGACTATGATGATTTTTTTTTGTCTATAGTGAGGACTCCTCCTCTTCAGATTCGGGGACAATACTACTCTGTTCTCCTTGGCTCTAATATCTACCTCAGCTGCCACATTACCTTAGAAGATCATATAGTCGATGATGTGACTGTGGAGACAGTGTGGACTGGACCAACCATCTCTTCCTCCATTAATGTGACCAGGTCCTTTATTTCTGGAATATCCTATAAAAGCTACTCCGAGGTCTCCAGTGTGACTGCCTCTGATGCAGGGCCATACACCTGCACTATCAGCCTCACCTCCTCTCTGCCCTTCCTCTTGCTTAATTATACCAGCAGCGGCTCTGTTATAGCAACCTTGGAAAGTATGTAACCCACCCAAATCACATCCACACAATAAAATAATGGTATATGCTTAAACTTTGACTCCCTTACATTATGTTAATATGACTATTAATAAACAAGGGTGGCTCAAGCATCAAAATATTGGGGGGCTCAGTTTACCTAATATAGTTTACCTAATATAAGTGGGCAAGGGGGTGGCAAGATTTATTCCCTACCCTACATAATAATTTTCAAGTGGGAGGGGGGAGGGAGAGAGGATATAAGGACTACCAAGAGTATTAGTGGGGGAATTCACATCATGTGAATTTGATAAATCAAGTGTTAGGAACAGCAATATAGCTATTTGAATGCACCAAAATGCTTCCTGCATTCATCTGATACAGCACAAAAGTATCTGGCAACTTTAATAAGATCTGTTAACTTCTTGTGTATAAAATGTAGTAGACAGTTATTAAGCAATTGTTCTATCATGGATGCCCTTGAGTATGTAAGAACATGTTTTAATGCTGAAAACATTCTTTCAGAAGTTGCTGAGGAGATAGGAACTGTTATGTACAGAGAATGGTCTTGTAAATTGGTTCACTGTTCATAGCTTCACATATTATGCATATACTTGTAACTTTCTTTACTATTGGAGTTCCTTGCTTGATAAGCATCAGCAAGAAGTGATTGATACCTCTGTAGATGATCAAAATTGTAGTCACCCTGATAGCAAAAACTATTCACTTCATCCAATTGCTCTTGAAAAGACAGTCCATTGCTAGCATTTAACAGGAGAGATTTTAAGGCAAGTAATGGTGGCAGCAAACCAGTTTGATTAAATCTGTCCTCAATTCCTAATGAAGCAAATCACATGCCTGGTAATACTGATGACTAAAAATATTTACTGGGTGTAGAATACCAGTGAGAGAAATTCCCATCTTCTTTCTTACAGGTGCTCTACTATAACGTGGTTGGTAAATGTGGTGAATCAATTTTTAGATCTTGACCAGTTTTTACCACCTTGTCACAGAAATAATTGAATTATTCCTCTTTGCTTTGTCTGTCATAAAATGCTTTAAAACTACTAGAACTATTAATTGCCTGGTTTATATTGAACATGGAATTTCAGCTTCTCTGAAAGTGGGCTCACCAATCTCAGGTTGAATATCCCATTAATCTTTATGGACTTCCTTGGCTACAGGATCAAGTTCAGGCTGTCCTTGATCTTCTGGGATTATCTCTGGCTAAACTTTAACACTGCTCTTTCCTGATGACCAAGCATCAAGCAAGCTTGTCAGTTTCATTTTCATAGCCATTTTGTTATAATAAACTTCCAGCTGGTTCTGATTTCAGAGCCAGCTGGAAGAATGCAATATTATTCATGATAAATACAGTTAATGGTTCATATGTGGTGCTGTGTTTTAAATATATCTACACATTCAAATTTTTTTAGTAGATATCTGCATATATATATATATGAACACACAATAGACACACATTATTCTTATTTCTATATTTGGTGTTGCTAAATTTGTACAATATCTCTATTTCATTTTTATTTTGATGGTAAGAATGCACACACTCAGCTCTAATGAGAGGATTGAGTGCACCAATAAAAGCTAACTTTTATGTGTGTGGGAACATGTTGGCAATGAGTGATTAGTGTATAGAACATTGGAAGCTTGCTATTTTCCATATTGAGGTAACTATTTTCAACCATTAGCTAGCTTTTTATAATGTTTTGTAGGTAGCTATTTCAAAATTTTACTAATTCTTTTCAATGTTGTGTTATTTTCAACAGTTAGCTATATATATTTTTTATAGTTGTTAGTAAACATTAATTCTCTTTTTCAACTCTGGTTGTTGCATTAAACCTGCAGCTTACAATAACTGAAATATAATTTTAATTTGCATTAGATATACCCTGACAGAAGGCCATTCAGGGTAGTGCCAAGAGCTGCATGTATTCCACAGGTCACATGTTTGACATGGCTGCTCTATGTGAAATGAAACCTCATAATGTGTACATGTTATAGATTATGAGGAATATGACAATGACAAGAGCTACAATTAAAGTATTTCCTTTCAAAATATCCAGGACCATGTACTCTAAGATTATCCAGCATGTGTGGCTGTATCCATGTGGTGTGAGTGGATGCATCAAGTTTGAAAGTTTAATTTTTATTATCACAAACTAATGTTGTGATATGTGTGTTTATCTTTTTCCTCCTCCATTTCCCTTAATGTGCTCAGCAGGTATGTACCCTGCCCCTACCTCCCAAAAGTGTTTAATGTATTTAGCTATATGCTTTCACCTATCTACAATCACAGTGGAATTGGAGCTCTGTCAATAACTGAGAAATACTATTTCTCTATACACTCAATTTTGTAGTTCCTCCTCCCTCATCTGTGCTGGTATTTTCATCATCCTCCTCCACCTTAACTGGTTCCATCATCGCCCTCACCTGCTCCATTACCTTGGAGGAGGACATAGTAGATGGTGCAACTGTTAAGGTTATGTGGACAGGACCAACAAACTTCTCCCCATCAAATGGGACCACACCTACTGGCTCTGGCACCTCCTTCACCAGCATCCTCCTCCTGTCCAATGTGGCTGTCTCTGATGCTGGCCCCTACACCTGCACCGCCAGACTCGCCTCCTCTCTGCCTTTCCTCTTGTCTAGCGTTACCAGCAGTGGCTCAACAACTATCATCGTGCAGAGTAAGCTTCAATATTACAATAGAATGTTAAATCTCTCTTGGTGCTTCTCCTATTTTCAGGTTTTACACAATGTAATGTTATCCAAGACCAAAATAATGCTGCATTAGGTCAAGGAAGCTGTGTTGTTAGTTAGCAGGTCAGAGCAGATCCTTTGCAAACTCCCAGAGTGTGATGAAATGATCATTACCAACTGTGGAAGATCATCGAAAGGGCTGGCTCTTGACATTTATAGACTTTTCCAGAGATTATGTTATAAAATTTATTTATTCACACATAGATATATAAATAATGGATAAATAGATAGATAGATGATGAAGTATAATATCTTGAATTTACAACACTTTTGAAGAAATATATTATAATAACAGAGGTACCCAAACCCTGGTCGGGACTCTTACTCCAACAATTTTAGGGTAGACAAGATTCCTCAGATTATCATGCTCAGCTAGTGCAGGAGGAATCATAGTAAAACATCACTTAAGTGACGTATATATATATATATATATGTGAAGCATGTTAAGACTAGTCACGGCTTAACACATTGAATGTATAGCTGAAACATGTCAATGCCACAGATAGACAGGGATTATTAATCACACCACCAATTTATTCAAGAAAGTGGCAGAGGACATGGAATGGTGGATGAATACTTTTGTGTTGATACTGGCACTTGTCAACTTGTTCATTCAACTTTTTCATCATATCCCCTGAAAGCTTCTTCATAATGAAATTGCAGATCTAATGGAAAGTTAAGGAAGTCTAATCATCAAGATATCACCTGGATGGGAATAAGGCTGCAGAGTTAAGACATTCTCTAAACTCTGTGTCATTTGTGTAACTTAGCATTGGGAAGTCACTGAGCTGCCTCCTAAGGCTCACTGTGATAAGTGGTGCACAAGCAAACCTTTATTGGAACTTGAACTTCATTATTTGAAAACCTTTCTCGGCATTGGAACTTCCTGCTACCTTGAAAGTGTGAACATCTTTCTGTGCTTCCCCTGCATTGTTAGCTTCCAGACAATATATGATGTTGCCTGCTCTAAGCCCTAATTCCACAATCTTTCTCTCTATACTCCACTGAGAAGATGTCTTGTGGTAGTATTAAGTTCTGGTAGAGCCGCTGGTAAAAATTGTATGGGAGATCCCCCAATGTTGCTGACAGGACTCACAGAGAATTCCCCACTGTAGTTGACAGGACTATTAGAGAACTCCCCCCTGTATAAAGAGATGAAGACAGAGTTGACTCAGATTTCAAGGAAGTAGCAGGTAATAACTGAGTAAAAGGACATATGAAGTAGGTTTGATGTCAAAGTAGAGAGAGAGAGCAATAAAAAGGTGCATATGAAGTCACTGTGGGCACTGAGGGTTGGAAAACAGAAGCTTCAGCACTGAGCTTAGGCTTGCACCACAAAACTTTGAGACAAGTTCAAGTAGGTATGCGACCATCTCTCAGAGCTTGAAAGATGTGATGATATCATAAATGATATGAAGCATGAATCCGTGGAGATCTGCTCAAGGCTATCTTTGCTTGATGAATCCGAAACTGTTCTTGAGACAATTCTGAAGAGATTCTCTAAGGTAGTTCTTTCTTGACTAATGCCATGTTGTTGAAGCTGTGAATAGATTAGAGAATAACTGTCTGCAAAATCTTACAATTACCAATGACCCTGATAAGTTGACTTAGGTTTTGATATCATCAGGCATATCATCATGTGAGTACACTAAGAATATATAAAGAACTTGTTCACAGAATTCTCATTAATTTTGGCTTTGTTCCAGTATTCGTTTTCATACTCTGGACACGATGGATATTCCTCCTGTCATTCCTGATGTTTCATCCATCAATTTTTCATCATTAATATTGTTTATGGCAAAGCTATCAGGTGTTTGTTCTTGTGAAGCCATGCTGAACTCGGAGACAAGTAAGTCTAAGATATCAATGCAATAGAGTTAGTCTAACTTGACAGAGCTCTTCTAAACACTACCCCAATTACTCATCAAAATTTCATCCCAACCAGCCTAGCGATTATCTAAATTACAGTATGCACAAATGGAAAAAGATGGATATACAGACTAAAATAGAGGAATTAAAAAATTGATATATGTACAAACAATCTCACATGCATCCCAGCACATATACCAAATTTCATCCCAATTTGTTCAGGAATTTTCAAAATCCTGCTACCACAGACAGACAGAACTAAGTTTTGATATCTATCTATTATAAAAAAGAATGTGTACGCCCATCCATTATGCTAAAATTTTTCTACAAATCTAAAGAGTATTTCCTGAGGTTGCAGTTAGATGAAATTTGGTGTGGATAGGTGTAGTGACACGGTTATTGCCAATTTTCTTAAAATTTTGCTAAGAATAATTTTAATGGAGATAATTAGCATTTAGTATTATTCAGACCTGCTTTGGCATCAGTGATAAACTCACTGCACCCACTCAATGTTCCTTTCATCATGTCCTGAGTCCCCCCAGAATGCCGCCTTTGGATTTTTACATTGCCTAAGTTACTCCCCTCAGGTTTTGTAAGCAAGCCAAGTTTCATATCTCTAGATCAAAGTATTAATCAGAACATTAGCCACGGAGATGAACACAGACATGAATATTGTGAGTTTAAAACAGTGACTTTAGGAAGTGACAGGATCCAGTATGATGAGTGAAGCGAGTCCACCGTATATGTAAAAGGAAATGTCTGTATATCTGTCTGTCTGTATATTTGTACCATCATTTTGGCCAAACCCATTGGTGGACTTCTCAGAAGCTTGGCTGATTGGTTTTGACCCAACTTATAACATGAGTTTAAAAATCAGGAAATGGCAACCATGGTGATGAAAAAAATGCTAAAAGTGGTACTTTGGCCAGACAAACCATGAGAGCTACAGACCAAAAATTTGGTGTTGTAGAGTTGAACTGATTTGTTATCAAGCAGAAAAATTGCTAACCTTTAAGTTTAGTGTCATTAACCAAAAACATACCCAGACTCATAACTATAGGAATCCATTTTCACGGTTCCCACAAACTGACTAACTTCAGTGGTAGGTTGAACAACAGACCCAGCAAGTTTAAACATACTCTTTTTTTATACATATATATACTCTACTTGAAACCTAAACTTAACCTGCTAACACATAAAATTTAATAAAGAACAAAGAAAACAACTAAACATTTCACTATTGCAGAGATGATTTCTGCTCAACTTAATATTAGTTTATAAGGGTATGGTCACTACTGCTATGCCCAGGCATAGGAATATTACAAGGTTGAACAACTAAAGTGTGTGAATATATTTATGATATGCATATATATTTGGAATCAATTCAATGTCAACCCCCCACTTCTGAAATAATTTACCTCTTGTTCAATGCAAGCCACACATGAGTGAACTCCAGCCACACAAGTACATGATCACTATATGGTTTGCCAACAGTGAAGGTGATTGTTAGGCAAGCTGCCAAAAGTACACTTGTTTTCTATTGTTCTTCATTTTGAATGTTCAGTTGTGAACCTGTACAACATATCAGAAAGGATATTCTTATAGACTGAGAAAGACCTTTCCACATCAATACTGATTATTGGGAGGAAATTGCATGTTTGCAAGGTCTGTCAGACTCATTCCAGCCGGAAGTTCTTCTCCTTGTCCATCAATTATATCAGTTCTTGAACTTCGAATCGCTGGAGGCAAAATGCCTCGCACATTTCCTTTTCCACTATGGATTGCATTAACCTCATGTTATGTTTCTCCGTATTAACATGGTGTTGTAATTGAGATTCTTTTGCCTCTGTGAATGTGATTTCACAAGCATTGCAGCAGCAGATATCTTCTTTGATAAACTGGTACACTTTTGTCTTTGTATTGTATTGTACACCAAATGCCATTTTTCTTTGTTTGATTTAAGACAGACCTTAGAGGAATCTCGACCATTAGACAGTAACATGGAGGAAAAATGAAGCTGAAGGAAAGAGAAAGAGGATTGAGCTGAGGAAAGAACTTGCCGAGATGGGTTTTATGGTAAGAGGTAGAGGGATGGTTGATCTGAGAATTAAAAAAAAATTTTTCCTTCTGCTTCTTTGGATAACTTTTTTTCTTCAATCCACAATCATATATAGCTAGCAGAAGCTGCTTTTTTTGTTAATAATTCTTAGTTAAAATGCCTCAAAAGTAGCAGTCAACAATGGAACAACTAAATAGCACCAACAACTGAACATCACCAACTAAACAATGATTGCAAATGTTGTTTGTTTGTTTTTTAATACTGTAGTTTTCAATTTTGCGTGTAATTTTGTGTACTTGATCAACAAATGTCAGAGCATTGTGTTAAATATTATTATCAGCTGAGTATGCACTTGTAATACACTGTGAAATTTTGTAAAAAATTATTTTCTTCCTTGACATCTTCATGTTATACAATCAAAATACAACAAACTGCTAATGTTATGACTAGTTTACAGTGTACTCATAGGAGAAAAATGTATTTTAAGTAGATGTTTCACTGCAAGGCTGTTCCACATTGTCTGATTTAATGTAGATATGTAAGAATTAGGAAAACAATAGAGTACAGAAAAATATATAATGATGGAATACGTGAACAGCTCCAAGATGTAAAAATACTTAATTCAGATGGAGTTCTGACAATTAAATCAAAAATTATAATTACTTACCAATTGACCCTACATTTTAAGAAACATATCGATTAAATAGCATGTTCAAGTGATTTGAGTCATCTTCCACCAAATAGGAACAATATTCAGGTTAACCTGAATTGAACTTCAAACAATGTTGTCTCTTTTGTGGTAAAAGCTGTTGAAAGAATATATCACGCTAGAGGAGATCTGTTTTATGTAAAACTGCAGTTCGGTTACTATAAAAAGAAATCATTCCATCATTCTTTTCTATCCACTTATCAAGAGTGTAATGACTATTGTGAACTATGGAATGGTCAATCAGTTATCTGTAGCTGCATATTGAATTCTTGGTATGTTGCTGACTGGAGGCATGGTGTAATGCTGGACAATCAGAACCATAAAGTGTGCTTTGGGATAGAATGATCAAAATTAGCTGTTAACTACCTAACCAGAACTATGGATGTTCCACTTGGTTTGAATTTTAGAACAGATTTCACTCACTGGCTTTCTCTTACTACTGATGATTTGGAAATCACTTTTATCATTTTTTTTTGGCATGAATGGTCTGATAGCAATAATAAAAAATGTTAGCATTTTTGAAATGATCAGTTTACTAAGCTAAACTGAGCTGTGGTATAGTATCCTTTTGAATTGCATGTGTTATAATAATTCTGGTGAGATCAGATTACCTGTCCGATTTGTATTTAACTTTGTGATTACTCATGTAGGAATCCCGTTTTTCAGGTTCTACAGCTCAGGATATCACCACTGTGATTCTAAACATGACCAGATTACTCCCTGTGTCAAGCCGTACATGCATGCCAATTCCTAATCTCTATATCCAAAGTTTTGGCAAGCCATTGGCCACATATGCATATAGGTAAATAGTACATAGGTATATAGATAGATATGATGGTAAGTTTTGTATGTATATATATATATATATATATATGTGGATTTCAAATGTACATACATTTGGCATTAGGTACATAGGTAAAGGAATACACAGTGGGCTCAAAAATGGTTTAAATAATAGTGTAAGTATATATCAAAGACTGAAATATCAAACGCTATCAACTACAAACTGCTAATTGATGTTATAATGAATAATAAAGCCTTGCACGATTGACAGTGCAGCAATGAATCAGTGCTGCTTATGCAGCTGGTGCTGAAAAACTATATGCATATGATATTTCTTTCTTTTTTTCTTACACATATGCTTGTTCTTGAAATTTTCCTAAAGTAAAATAGATATAATACTGAGCTTTATATGGATCTGGGTCATGGGTCTTTGCCACAGACAAAAGTAGCATAATGACCCTCAGTGACATAATGAATTGACTAGATGGGAACTCATTAAATGTGTGTGTTCCCTTCATGAGTTAAGTGTGCGTGAGGTTGATCTAGATCAATGTTGACTAGAAATAAATGCAGTAGATATTTATGTGTACCTCCCATAATCTAAATTGTACTGTACCCATATCTAACACTAATTATTTATTACCTACAGCAACATCATCATCAACTGATGTTCCACCTACAGCCACTCTATCTCCTTCGTCAGTGCAAGACACATCTACCTCAGTGTTCATGAGATATCTGTCAGCCATGCCGACACCAACCCCAGCTCCAGTGACTCTGTTGGTGTCTGTCACACCAGATGTGAGCATTGTCCCTGCAGGCTCTGCCATCACCCTCACCTGCTCTGCCAGTCTCACTGGCTCCAATGAAGGGTTGGTGTTTATGTGGCTGGATCCTAGAAACACTGCCATTGGAGTTTCACTGGTTGGAGGTACTGATATTACTGGTAAAAGGGACTCCTTTGATCTCAGCATATCATCAGTGGGTGCCTCATATGCTGGGAGGTACACGTGTGTGGTGACAGGAGGAGGGGCAGAGCAGAGGAACACCAGTGACCTCATAGTTCAGTGTAAGGAGGACACCTGCTGGGAGTCACATTGTGTTAGTGGGTGTCTGTGTGGTGAAGTGGTTTATGAGGTGCTGTGGTCTCCATATACGGAAATTCAATGCTTACATGAGCCATGTAACTAACTACTGACATACCTTGCTTACCTGATGTATATTGACATGCCCACAGTGAGAGGTTAACCTAGAGTGACAGAGACCATTTCCCAACTTGAGTTAAGTTATGTTTGCATGTTTCTAGGTCTCTACAAGCATAAATTTAACCTTCCATAGTACCTTATATGGATCAAATCATTATTGGCATTGTTGACCTGCAGGCACACTGGAAGAGATGTGGCCAGGTGCCTCAATTTGGGAGAGGAGGAAGGGGGTGGGGTGTGGGGAGGGGGGGGAAGGGGGGATAAAAACTTTTAGTTTTGAATATTGTGCCTATCTTGAAAAGCCTGTTGTATTTGGCAGATGTCACCCAACATAGAAGAAAGAGGATTTTTAATTTTTTTTTATTAAAAAAAAGCCACAAAAACAGTTGCTCAATGGATAAATACAGGCTATCAAGCTTAAATCAGAGATTCAAACATGGACAAGTTTGATTTTCCCCCTTTTTCCCCCTCCCCTTTCCCTCCCTGCCTTTGTTTCTTTCCTTCTGTCTTTCCTTTTTAACCCCTCCCTCCCTTTTCTCCCTAATTTCCTTCTTTCCTTTCTTTTTCTTTCCGTTTCCTTTTTTTCAACCTTTCATTCCTTCAAATTTCTACACTGCTCAAAAAAAAAATATAATAATTTGAAAATTTGTAGGTTAAATAATAATGCTTAGACATGCAAATGCATGCACACACAATTTCTTTGTTATATATTAGGTTAAGGACCAGAATAGAATATTAAATGTAGATGCAACTCAAGTTGATTCTTTATTCATTGAGCTTATTTGTTATTTTTATTGAGTTGATTTGTTACATGTAGATTACTGGCCTGAGTAGGAGGAAGTATACTTCCACATGCATAAACATAATATTATTGTAATTGGGTGAAAGATAACTGAATTCTATATTATTGTGTTATATTGTCATCTCCTTTTGGTGGAAGTCCAACAACTTAAAGGAGGTTTATATTTGGAGAAAATAGAATTTTTCTGACACACAGACAGACAGACAGACAGACAGACAGACAGACAGACAGACAGACAGACAGACAGACAGACAGACAGACAGACAGACAGACAGAGAGACAGACAGACAGACGGATGGACTGGCAGGCAGGCAGGCAGGCAGGCAGGCAGGCAGACAGACAAATAGAAGGAAAATGATAGAGAAAAAAAGATAGAAGGAAAATATAGAAAGATAAAAGGTAGAAATTTAAAAAATAGGATGGTGTGCAGTGATACCCTACATAAAATTCCAAATAAAGCGTAATAAGAACCAGTAAGACAAAAACTATGTCAAGATATTCCTGGCAGCAGCAATTCTTACCACCACTACTAACCAGACAGCTAACTTTTCTTAGATGCTATTCATCACAAGCTCCTAGAAATTTGTTCACAGCTTACCTGTTTGCTACTCTGTGGATCCACCACTGAAATTATTCCATGGTAATTATTCTAGTAACAATTCCATCATAATAATCTCAGAGTAACAGTCTATCATAAATGTTACATGATAATTATTCCATGGTAATTATTCAGTGCTGATGAAAGGGTTGCTGCCTTCATAGTTTCTCCTTTACTTTTCTTCATGGTATGTCATCAAACCTTTATTTTTTGTTGCTTTTCTATACACTGTTTAAAAAAAATATATGGTTGTTTGTTGCTAACCATGTACCATGAAAACACAGACAGAGGAACAGAAGAATATAGAAATACAAGGTTGAAAATAATGATCAGGTATTTCAACCAGAATCAATATATATATATATATATATAAACACCAATGGGAAGATGTTTAGCCAGGAGGGATCCCATCTTCATTATTTTCAAAGTTAAGTTTGGTATGCATGCCATGTTTTGAGTCTGTAGCTCCAAAGGTATTTCTAGCCAAAGTACATTTTTGGCCTTTTTTGGGCCTGATATGAAAAGAGAAATGGGGGTGGTCATATACATGTACTTAAAATAGTCCCCAGATTATATTGATTCCAAATATATGTGGGTTCATTCATCTAACTCTATAGGTTCAAGTGTTTCTGTTAAAATACCATTTTTGGCATTTTTAGCCTTACACAGGGAAAGGAAGAAGTGTGGCTAGATAGGACTGAGCTCATGTTACTCAGAGAGTGAAGTTGTATATGCATACCAAGTTTTTAACCTGAAGATCCTAGTGTTTTTCAGACCAAAATACCATATTTGGCTTTTTCATGTTACCATGGTAACCATTATCTGGAATTTTTTTTCCATGTTTAAAGTTGGTTCAATACCTATCATTTGTAAAGTTGTAGAGAAATTTACTGAGAGGTTTGGCCAGAATAATGGTACAAACATACAGGCAGGCAGGCAAGCAGACAGGCAGGCAGGCAGGCAAACAGATATCTCCTTTTATATATGTACTAACAACATATACCTGGCTTTGCCCAGCCAATGTCAACATTAAACATTATAGAAGCCACTCAAATTTCAGCCTGGTTGGTCCTTCAATTATCTTTTGGCAGCCAAAACAACTTTTGTGTGTGTGTAGCTAATACAAAACCACACCCACCATACACCCATGTGCTGTTAATAATGCTCACCCGATTACTTGGACTCCATATGCCAAATTTCAGCCTGATTGGTCCATAAATGATTTTTTGGTAGACATAATGATGTCCCATGGGTGTGGCAAGGACCAGAGCACACCCATTGACACACATGTGATTATTAATGCTCACCAAGTTGCTTGGAAACCACATTCCAAAATTTAGTTAGGTTGGTAGTGGGATTAGCTTTTAACAGCAAAAAATATTTTCTAGTGTGTGTGACTACAGTTAAACCATACCCATATGTGGTTAATAATGCTATCCCATGTTCTTGGAGATCATGAGCTAACTTTTAGCCTGATTGGTTTCTGATTAACTTTTTTCAGCCTAAATAACTTCCTGTGTGTGTAGCTATGGCAAAACCACACCCATTACTATGCCCACATGTGTTTATTAATGCTCACTCTGATTCTCAAAGAGAACATGCCAAATTGCGCCGTTTTTGTTCCGATATTTGGTCGCGATGCCTAGACGAATTCATACAAATATACATGCATACTTACATACCAAAATATATATTAAAATGGGTTTGTGGATCTAACTACTTTGGTCAAATCGTAATTCAGAAATTGTTTTTTTTCACCTTTTCTGTTTACACATCAATAGGAAGTGGTGTAGCAAGGAGGGATCCCGCCCATATCAATTCCAAAGCCAATTTGTGTGTGCATACGATGTTTTAAGTCTGTTGCTCTAAGGGGTCTTATTGTCAAAGAATAATTATTTGCTCTTTTTGGGCCTGCATGAACACAGAAATGGGTGTGGTGATATCCAGATTGTATTGATTCTAAATATATATGGGTTTATGGTTTAACTCATCAGGATCAAAAGTTTTTGCTGATATATCATTTTTGACATTTTTAGCCTTACACAGGTAAAAGAAGAGGTGTGGCCATATATGTGTGTATATGTGCATGTGCATGTGTGCGTGTGCATGTGTGTGCGTGTATATACAGTAGAACTTCAGAGTAAGGAAACCCCTGGGAAACTGCAGTGTTCATATAACTCTGTAAGAATGACATTACAATGATGTGATTTAAAATTATATACATTCATTACAGTAATCTAAAATAATATATATTTTTTGTCAGTATTTTTTCTAAATACAGTAATTGAATGTAAGCATCCTTATCTGCAGGTATTCTGCTAAATTTAACTGTTTCAACACATTTTCCTCAAGGGAGGAGAGAGCACTTTAAAAGTTGGTCGGCTGAAGTTTTGAGGATCAATATTTTTCAAGGTTTAAAATTTTGGGGAATCACTTAAAATTGGAATAAGTTTACTTAATATAGAAATATTTAATGAAAAAGGAAAATTAATGAGCTATAACTGTTTAAAAGAAACCTTTCCCTCTCATCAATGATAAAACTTTTTACCACTGAGACCAAATCTAAAGTCAAAAAGTGTCTGTAAAATCTTTGTGAATATATGTAGAAACGCTCAATAATTATTTTTATCTCTGTCATTGTAAGAAGTTAGGACACTTTTTCCCAGAGAAGGGCCTATTTTTGATGGTGCAAAGGTAACTAGAATTGTTAAATGTAGATTTGAGTGCTGGCGTACGGTTGGTATCATTAGTTTGAAATTCTTTCCATTGCTGAACAAAACTTTTTTCATTGAACTCATTTTCTTCATTTCAAAATTACACTGCTAGTTTATGTTTTGTGAAGTTGGAGGTATTTGCTAATGCTAGCATGTCAACATCTTTGTGGCAGCATTTATTCAACTCTTCCATTCATGACCATTTTCTACATTTATCAGGGCAATTTTTTTACAATCTCCAGGACTGAGGGAATGTGCTCTTTAAATCATTTTTTTTAGCTCATAATGGAGTAGATCACATTCTTTTAAGTTAAATTGCCAGGATGTATGCTTTTGCAGATGTATATACTTTTGTTTAACTCCATTTTTTTAATCTGAAGTTTTAGGTAAAAGGCAATCCTGGTAGGTAAAAGTTATTCCTGGTAGGTCAATATTGTGCTCCTCAGCAGTGGTTACTGACTTATCATAAAATCAGTTGAAATTAATTTAAGACCATATTATTTTGTAATGTTGTTTGGCAGCATCAACAGCAGAAAGATTATATTGCAAAACTATATTGGCTTCTTTTTTAATAGAGGGAAATTTTCTCTTCACACTGATATAAAGGTGACTGGTCTCATTCAAAACAAGGCGATAAACATCTCCAATGATAGCAATAAACCACTTGCTTTCAAATCTATTCATCTTTCCATTGAATAAATTCAATCTAAAGACTTGAAAAGAATATCTTCCATGGCAACCATTCTTGGAGTTCATCTGGTGGGACATAATGATTCCAGTTTAGTTACACCTCTAACAACCTCTTGCTACTTGATTGAAAAAAGTTTTGATATTTTGGAGGGAAAAAATAAGCTTACTTATTTCTTTAACTATTTCAAGGGCATCCTGAAAACATGGAAACTGTCTTCCAATATCTTGAAGCATAGTGCAACTGCACAAGAATGCACAGCTACTGTAACATAATTACCTTTTCAAATTTTTTCTGCCACACCAGATCTTATTCTAGTCATATTAGAAGCCTCATCATAAGCCTGTCCTTGACATAATGGTGCTGGGAGGTAGTTCTTGTGTCAGGAAGCTTAAGAAAACCAACAGAATCCATTTGACAATTTTTCAATTTACACAATAGATGGACAAATTTAACTGTTCGCTGCTCTCCCCCTACACATTTTTGGGGTTGTTTACTTAGTAAAATGAGCCTAGAGCATTGCAGCAGCTGCAATTCTGGAGGTTGACTTTTTAACCTAATCAAAACAGGTATATATATATATATATATATATATATATATATATATATATATATATATATATATATATATATATATATATATATATATATATATAGGTTCTCTAGCAACTTTTCTTCCAGTTAGGTGTTCAGTGGACCTGTCAGTTTATAACTGTGGGGTTCTGAGGTTCTACAGTATATATATATATAGATAGAGAGAGAGAGAGAGGGAAAAAGAAGAGAGAAGGAAAGAGAAGAGAGAAGGAGAGAGAGGAGAGAGAGGGAGGGGAGGGAGAGAGAGTGCAAGTGAGAGAGAGAAAGGAAGAGAGATGAAATGAATGTTGTCTTCTATGATGATCCCGTAGCTCCATATTGTGTAAAACTTTCATGCATCACACTAATTTTACAGACAGGCATAGAAAATTAAGTGTATGTGAACTGAACAGAATGTGTTGTTAAAGAGGAGTGCTTAGTATAACTAATAGTTAATAGGTCATTATATCCAATTGCACTACATCACATTATGTACCTCCACTGTTGCATTATTCACCCACTAATTGGTACATGTTTAATTGATGATTATTTTTTTGTCTATAGTGAGGACTCCTCTTCCTCTTCGGGTTAGGAGATAATACAGGTCTATTCTCCTTGGCTCCAATATCTACCTCTACTGCTACATTATCTTAGGACATCATATAGTTGATGATGTGACTGTGGAGACAGTGTGGACTGGACCAACCATCTCTTCCTCCATTAATGTGACTGGGTCCTATTTTTTTGGAACATCCTACTACAGCTACTCCAGGGTCTACAGCATTACTGCCTCTGATGCAGGGCCATACACCTGCACTGTCAGCCTCACCTCCTCTCTACCCTTCCTCTTGCTTAATTATACCAGCAGCGGCTCTGTCATAGCCACCTTGAAAAGTATGTGACCTACCAACATTACACCCACACAGTAATATTATGGTGATACACTTTAACTGTGCCTCCCTTACATTTTGTTAATGTGACAATTAATGAAGTTGGTATTATACTGAGCATGGTATGTATTTTTGCCAATATCTTTTTTTTATTTTCTCTGTGGAGGAGTATGCCTAACTCTCCTCCAAACTCCATCTATATAGTTGTCCTGTTTAACTGATCCTCCATCAGGATTAGCTCAGGAGGCTGTGATAGATTGCTCCATTAATGGACTACCTAGGAGCTAGAGTAGCAACTTCAAGATTTCGATTCTCTGGTAGATTAGTATTCAGGCAGAACGTAATGTATGTTTACACTGACTAAATCCCCGGAAGTCAGTGGTCAATTACAGAAGTGACGTTGTGCATACTTCAGCCTATTAACTTCCCCAAAAGAGGTTTAAGGTATGCTTTCACAAAAAAAAAAAACACAGTTGTATCAGGTGGAGGCTGGAATTTTTAGAAGGTTTGCAAGACTTGCACTTCTAAGTTATTAAAGGCTTGGGCTTATCACGTAAGTTGTGCTATTGTAGTCATTTATTATGCAAAACTCTGTTCTGTTAGCTAATGCCAATGCTTGCATTTTGTTGCTGTTTTTGGTTACTCTTGCTGGTTGTTGTTGTTTGCTGTGGCTGGTTGCTGTTAGTTGCTGTGACTAATTTTTGTTGCTCTATTTATGATAATACATAACAATATGGTTTTTTTATATATATATATATATATATATATTTACGGTGCATTCTTCTCTGTCGGGCTGCCCTGAGCATTTGTCAGACAATCAATTCTGATTCAGACTTGCCTGATTCTCATGGGCAATGCAAGTGAGAGCTAGACTAACATTGGGGAAATATATATGTTCAGGGATAGGAATTATTATTTATATATGATATGCTTATATATATGCAGAGCTTGCTCTTTCTTTGTCATGCTGCTGTATTGTTAACTCTGATACTGACTTTGTGTCTCAGAAGCAGTCTTCTTCTTCCAAGTCTAACTGCCAGTTTAGCAACCCTTTCAAGTCTAACCGCCAGACTAGTACCTATTTTGAGTCAAAATAACATGCCACTACTTCTTACAAGTGTGTAACCACCACTCATTGGAAAACCAATAATGCCTCACAAATTAGAAGAGAGCCCCCTCATCAAATCCTGGTTATGACTATGGGATGTATCCTTGCAAATTGTTCCTCTTATACAGGGTGAGTTGAAAAATTAAATACAGTGATGGTGAACATAACCTTGTGAAATATTTCCCTTCAAGTATAGAGAATTGTCATCCTCACAAGAATGTAATAATACAGAGAATTATTTTTCTTTAATTTTGGGAGAGTTGAACCCCTCAGCAATGCAAACGTGGACACGACCTTTGATACAAATTTTAGTACACCTCAACGAAGTGAAACAGTCACATTAAGAACTTATACCTTCAGCATAGGTACACTTATGTAGCTGGCAAGACTGGATTGAGTATTTTCCAAAACATGGATTAGCAGAAATGGAAATAATATGACAAACAGTTTCAAAACTCATATATTAATTTTGCTGTACCAGATGCCCCTCCTCACCTGAATATTCAAATCACTTACTTGCCACTCTTCTTATCTTTTTCTCAATCTCTTATCTTTCCATGCAAGACCATATTGTTAAAGGTTATTTCAATTTCAACTATTCATTGCTGTCTTTACTTCTGGAAAAAATAAACTCAAAATCTGACGTTTACCTTTTCCCCCTCAATCAACTTGTCCCATCCCCAACTCACTTCTCTCACACTGGTGTATCTTCTATCATAGAGTTGTGCTCAAGCCATGCTTCTGCTACTTATTGGAATACTTACCAGACTTACTTATTTACTTCCAGACATCATCCACCCAGCATTAATTCATATCTCTTCCACTCCACATTAGAATATCTTCATCCTTTTCCACCTTAGAAACATTTATTTAACCAATTTTATCTTAATTCTACTGTCTCATCTCTGACAACAGTCCACTCCAAGCTTTCACCTTGTCATCATTTATCCATTAATTCATGTATCTTACATTTAGCTACTTATACCTCATCATCATTTGTCCACTGATTTATGTATCTCACAATTGGGTTTTTCTATTGATTTCATTTCCCCTGTATTTGGCAAAAGTCAAAAAGGAGGAAAAAAAAATTATTTTTTTTTCCTCAGAATATTTCTCTATTATAATCTTCATTTGTCTTACAAAAGTCAATTCATTCATTGAAATAAAAGAACATACCAAAATAAGTAATGAATATACAGAAATAAATACAGAAGTAATATTAATTACTTAATGATAAGATATTTGTATGTGATAAACTTCGCTATTTTTAACAGGCAGGTTATGTCCTTGGAACAAATTGCAAAAACATAGATATTGCCTCCCTTGCTCTTCTTGACCAACTTCTTGCAGTTGTACACTTCATCACTGCACCTGAAAAAATTGACTGAATAACAGACCTTTACTTTCATTGAGCAACAAGTTATTAAAATATATTAGTGTACTTGGAATTAGAGTCCAGCTGAAACAAGGAAGAATCAATTCTATGCTTCTTTTTCTGTATTCCACTCAAAGAACTGAAAGAGTTCTGCGGTGGAAGTTAACCTTCAAGGAATATATTTTGTGCTTGCATTCCATATGGTCCATTAATGCTTGGTGGAATGCTGTGTACTTGCTTATGGTACATACAGCTATCTTTCCCTAGATATGGTCAATTTCTTCAGGAATAGTGCCTAAAGAACGTCTGTAGCATCTGTGAGTCTGCTGGTCATTGATATCTTGAAATCTATTGAGTATAGGCCATGTTATTAACTTTTCCCCAGGGATCAACTCAACGCAAACAAACTTTAGTCACTAATCTCTCTAACCTAAACAATCCAAGGGACACTTAATAGAAACTATTTGTACCAGCTTGATATGCAAAACCTAAACTGCAAAAATTATTATCTGGGCATATTTTTTTTGCCCTGGTTGACATTCTAGGAATAGGTGTCCACTGGAAATGGTCATATTTACAAAGTCAGTCCCATGGATCAGTGTCTCACGAATCACCTAATCAAACATCTATAAACAACAATAACATATATATATATGTATATATATGCTAGCAGCATATGCCCGACATTGCCCGGCCAATGTCAACATGGAATATTAATAGAAGCTAGTAAAATTTTGGCATTGTCGATCCTTTAATTAGCTTCTGGCAGCCAAAACAACTTCATGTGGGTGTGGCTAATACAAAGCGACACACATTGCCACACCCACATGTGGTTAATAGTTCTCATCCTATTACTTGCACTCCATATGGCAATTTTCAGCCTGATTAATCTATAAATAAGTTTTTGGCAAGCATAATGATGTCCTGTGGGTGTAGCAATGACCAGACCAAACCATTAACATATGCACATGTGATTAATAATTCTCACTCAGTCGCTTGGAAACCATATTCTAAATTTCTATTTGGTTGGTTGTTTGAATAGCTTTTAGTAGCTAAAATAATTCCCACTGGGTGTGACTATGGATAAACCACACCCACATGTGATAATAATAAATTTTCAGTAATTTGAGACGATATGCCAAATTTCTACCTCATTGGTCATTGATTAATTCTTCAACCAATATCACTGCCTGTGGGTGTGGCTATGAAAAACCACACCCATTACCATGCACACAAGTTCTTAATAATGCTTACCCAGGTTTATGCAGAGTATATGCTGAATTTCGACATTTTTAGTCCAAGTGTATAGCCGTGATACCTATACACACGCACATACAAACCAAAATATATATTAAAGTGTGTTCATAGATCTAACTTCTTTGGTCCAAGCGTTATTCAGAAGTACTTTTTTGGCAGTTTTCCGCTTTATACACCAATGGGAAGAGGTGGAGTCTGGAGGGATTCTGCCCATGTTACTGCCGAAGTTAAGTTGTGTATGCATATCATGTTTTAAGTATGTTACTCCAAGGACTTGTCTGGTTAAATTACCATTTTCGGCCTTTTTATGGGCCTGATATAAAAACAGAAATGGATGTAGTCATATACATGTATTTAAACATTCCCATATTATATTGATTTTAAATATATATGGATTCATGAATCCAACTCCTTAGGTTCAAGTATTTTGAGGGAATACCATTTTTTACATTTGTAACCTTACACAGGGAAAGGATGAAGTATGGCCTAGTGGAACCCAGCCCCTGTTACTCCCAGAGTGATGTTGTATATGCATGCCATATTTTAGTACTGTAGCTCCAAGGGTTTTTCTGGTCAAATAACCTATTCGGTTATATCCTGTTACCATGGTAACCATTCACCGAAATTTTCAGCCCATGTTCTAAGTTGGGTCAAAGTCTATCATCATGTCAGGTTTCAGAGAAATCTACCTACAGGTTTGGCCAGAATTATGATACAGACAGACAGACAGACAGACAGAGATGGATGGACAGACAGACAGACATCTCCTTTTATATATATATATATATATATAGGAAATGTGTGTGTGTATATATAATATATATCATATATTATATACATATATGTATATGTATATTATATATTGTCTTTTATTCTCTTTCTTTTTTACAAATTGTATTTTTCCTTTCAAGTGGAAAGTCTGCTGTTTGATATATATATACATATATATGTATATACATATATATATATACATTATATGTATATACATATATATATATATATCAAACTGACTTCCACTCGAAAGGAATAAATACAATTTTCAAAAAAGTAAGAGGATAAAAATGAAAGGGAAAAAAATAGGTATATTGGGGTGGAGGTATGGGGATTAATGGCTACCACACACCCTGACCATTCTAAAGTATTTCAAGCTTTTTTAGATGAAAAATATGAATTTTTTACCTACCATGGGTGTCTCTTTCGAAGAAAAAAAAATGGTGGTGAACATAAGTTTGGATGACTGCATCATTCCCAGGAAATTTGTGGCAATCTGATAAAAAGTGTAGGAGGAGTTTGCCAGTTCTAATCCTAATAATTATGATGAACTGACTGGTATGACAACAGTGCACAATTCACGCATAATTAAATAAATAAATAATTCAAATATTGACGCTAATCCCTTTGATAGACCAAAAATAATACAATCAATAGACATTAATTAGGTGACACACATTGACACTAAGTAAAAAAAAAAAAATGGAAGAACCAAAATCATAGTCCAGAGATTTTTTAAAGGCCAAACTTTATGTCCTTTTTATTAGGTATGGGAAGGGGAGAAAAGAGGTTAGAAATGGAAGTAAAAAGATTGGGGTGAGGAAGGACAAATAGTGGGATGGGATAGGGAGAGGAGAGAAGACAATGAAAAGGAAGGGAAAGAGGGAGGAAATAAAAAAAGGACAGTAAAGGGGAGAAAGAAAAAAAAGGATAAATAGAAATTCAGAACAAAGTAGCTCCACATGCAAGGTTTTATACAATTCTTACCAAATTTCCTTATAACAACCCCAGATGAACCTCATCAAACCCTGAAAATTTGTACTGTTTAGACCCATTTGTCTGGAAGGAGTTAACTAAAAAACTGATCATCACCAAACTTCTTTATAATGTGCCTAGGGTGACCCCATCAAACCTTGAAAATTTTAGCCCATTTAGCCCAATCGTCTGAGATTAGCTACTTAAGAACAAACAAATTAACATGTAATAGAGAATTATAGTAAGATGAACTGATTGATATGATAATAGTATGCAATAGAAAAGAAAGATGAAGGGAAAAAAATAGAGGAAGAAAACATGTAATGAAAATGAAATAGAAGGAAAATACAGAAGGGAAAAAAGATTAAAGGAACAGGGGTAGAAGGGGAATAAATGGAAGGGATAAAAACAGAAAGGATAAAATAGAACAAAAGAAAATAAAAGGAAGAGAAAAAGAAAGGAGAAAAAAGGAAATGGTGTTGGGGGGGGGGAGGGGGGGGAGAGGTGGTGGTGATTGGAAACACCATGCTGAAACAATCATTCCACTACATTTTTTCTGGCTTTTTTATTATGGAAATATATTTTTCATTTTGAAAGAAGCTTTACCAAACAAACCAACAAACCAACAAACCAACAAACCAACAAACCAACAAACCAACAAACCAACAAACCAACAAACCAACAAACCAACAAACTAACAAACCAACAAACCAACAAAAGCAAACAAACAAACCAACCAACAAAAGAAAACAAACAGACAAACACACAAACAGAATAACAATATAGAGTAAAATTATATATATATATATATATATATATGGCCACCAACTTGTCCAATCAAGGAGTTTACCCACATTATTCTGCTCTTCTATATTGGGTATTGTTGAATTTGAGCAATATCTCAACTTGGTTTGATTTTATTCAGTATGAAGAAGCACACACTCAGCTGTAATGAGAGGATTGAGTGCACCAATAGAAGCTAATTTTCATATTTGTGGGAACATTTCAGCAATGAATGATTGGTGTATAGAATATTAGGAGCTGGCTATTTTCAATATAGAGCTGACTATTTCCATTATAGAGCTGGCTATTTTCAATACAGAGCTGACTATTTTTAACCATTAGCTAGCTTTTTTTTCTTTATTTTAAAATGTTTTGTAGGTAGCTATTTCAAAAGTTTGCTAAGTATGTTCAATGTTGCGTAGTTATTTTTAACAGTTAGCTATCTTTTTTTCATGTGCTATATTAACATAAAGTTCTCTTTTTTCAACTCTGGTTATTACATTAAAGCTGCAGCTACAACAACCAAATGTAATTTCAATTTGCATTTGATATACCCTGACAAGGGCCATTCAGGGTTGTTCGGCTGCATATATTTCATGGGCCACATGTATGATATGGCTGCTCTGTGTGAAATGAAATTCAAAATGTGTACATGCTCAATCTATATTATGAGGAATATGACAATGATAGGAGCTGCAATCAAAGTCTTTCCTTTCAAAATATCCAGGACCATGTACTGTAAGGTTGTCCATCATAGCATGTGCTGTATCCATATGGTGTGAGTGGATGCATCAATCCTGAAAGTTTAATTATCACAAACTAATATTATGCTCTAATATTGTGCTATGTGTTTATCTTTCTCCTCCTCCATTTCCCTTAATGTGCTCAGCAGGTATGTACCCCTCCCCTATCTCCCAAGAGTGTTTAATGTATTTAGCTATATCCTCTCCCCTATCTACTATTACAGTTGGAATTGGAGCTCTGTTACTAACTAGGCAATATTATTTCTCTATACACTCAACTTTGTAGTTCATTCTCCATCATCTGTGCTGGTGTTTTCATCATCCTCCTCCACCTTAACTGGTTCCAGCATTGTTCTCACCTGCTCCATTACCTTGGAGGAGGATATAGTGGATGGTGTGACAGTGGAAGTGGTGTGGACTGGACCAACCAGCTCCTCCCTCACAGATGAGACCACACCCACTGGTTCTGGCACCTCCTACACCAGCACCCTCCCCCTTTTTCAGTGTTACTGTCTCTGATGCCGGCCCCTACACCTGCACTTCCAGACTCACCTCCTCTCTGCCTTTCCTCTTGTCTAGTGATACCAACAGTGGCTCCACAACAGTCAGTGTGCAGAGTAAGATTCAATATTACAATAAAATGTCAAATCTGTCTTTGTGGCTCTCCTATTTTCAGATTTTACACCATGTATGTTGTTTGAAAAAAAATAATGATGCATTAGATCAAGGAAGCTATGTGTTCTTAGTTAGGAAGTCAGAGCAAGTCCTCTGTAAATTTTCAAAGTGTGATGAGATGATCATTACCAGCTGTGGAAGATCCCTGAAGGGGTTGGCTCTTGACATACATGAACTTTGCCAGTGATTATGTGATAAAATTTATTTATTCACACATAGATATATAAATAATAGAAGAATAGATAGAAAGATGATAAAGTGTTATATCTTGTATTTTCAAAATATTTGAAGTATTCTATAATAATAGCAGATGCACTTACACCCTGGGCGGGATTTTTACTCTACCAACTTTAGGGTAGGCTACATTCCTGGGGTCTTCCTGCTCAGCTAGTGCAGGAAGAATCTTAATATAAAGTCCCATGTGTGACTTCCCATATGTGAAGAATGTTCAGACAAGTTTCTGCTTAACATGTTGAATGTATAACTGAAACATACTGATGCCACAGGGAGACAGAGATTATTAATTACGCTATCACATTCTTCTAGAAAGTGGCAGAGGACATGGAATGGCTGATGAGTAAATTTGTGTTGATACTTCATTGTCAACTCAATATACAACTTTTGCATCATGTCCCTTGAAAATTTGCAGATCTTACAGGAAGTTAAGGAATCAAATCATCAAGACCTCACATCTGGATGGGAATAATGCTACAGAGTTAAGACAATTCAATGTGGTTTGTGTAAATTAGCATTGAGAAGTCACTGAGCTGCCTCCTAACGATCGCTGTGATGGGTGGTGCACTAACAAACCCTATTTGCAACTTGACCTCGATAATTTGAACACATTTCTAGACATTGGAATTCCTGCCGCCTTGAAACTCTGAACAACCTTCTGTGCTTCCCCTGCATTGTGAGCTTCCAGACTATCAATGACGTTGCCTATGCTAAGCCCTAATTCCACAATCTTCTCCCTCCATACTCGAACATTAAGAGCAGAAGAGTGTTATATCTCCTCTGAATGGAGCTGCAGATGCCTTGAGGAGATCTCCACAGAGGTGTCTTATGTTAGTATTAAGTTCTGTTAGAGCCACTGGCTGAAACTGAATGGGAGATTCCCCACCGTAGTTGACAGGACTGGTAGAGAACTACCCACTGTAGTTGACAGGACTGGTAGAGAACTCCCCACTGTTGTTACAAGATTATTAGAGAACTTTCCCCTGTATCAAATGGAGGTTTCCAGTTAAACCGAGATAAAGACAAAGTTGACTCAGATTTCAAGGGAATGACAGGTAATAACTGAGTAAAAAGACATATGAAGTAGGTGTGATGTCATGGTTGAGACACAGCAAAAAAGGTGCATATGAAGTCACTGTGGGCACTGAGGGTTGGAAAACAGAAGCTTCAGCACTGAGCTTAGGCTTGCACCACAAAACTAGTAGGACATGTCTGAGAAGATTTGCGACCATCTCTCAGAGTTAGAAGCCAAGCTCGCTCCTTCTCTCATTTCAGTAGCTGGAGATGCTGTAAATCCTCTCTCTATGTGCATTGAATCTACAGATTCCTTTAAAAAATTTTTTCATTCTTCTTCCTCTTGTTGAATTGTGTTGGTTTGTTCTCATAAGCCAGAGTAGCATCCATATCAGCCAGCTGTTGATCAATCTCAGATTTGCTTTAATGATGTAATAATATAATAAAATGATATGAAGCATGAATCCATAGAGATCTGCTGAAGGCTCTTTTTACTTGAAGGATCTGATACTGATCTTGAGACAATTCATGGAAGTTGTTCTCCAAGATAATTCTCTCTTGAGTAATTCCATGTTGTTGAAGCTGTGAATAGTTTTAAAGAATAAGTGTTTGCGAATATCTTCCAAGTATCAAGATGTCCCTGAGGAGTTGACTTAGGTTATCTGTATCATCAAGCATATTATCATGTGAGCAGGCTATGTATCTACGAAGAGCTTGTTCACAGAATTTACATTGATTTTGGCTTTGTGCCAGTGTTCATTTTCGTACACTGGACATGATACATATTTCTCCCTTTATTTCTGACATTTTATCCATGGATTCTTCATCATTAATCTTGTTAATGTCAAAGCTATCAGGTGCTTGTTCCTGTGAAGCCATCCTGAACTCTGAGACAAATAAGTCAAAGATATCCATCCAATAGAGCTAGTCAAACTTGCAATAGAGCTAGTATAACTTGCCTCTTCCAAACACTACCCAAGTATTCATGCAAATTTTCATCCCAATCACCCCAGCGGTTCTCTGAATCACAGTATGCTCGAATAGAAAAGATTGATATAGAGACTTAACTGAGCAATTAAAAAATTTAAGTACATACAAACCATCTCACATGGACCCCAGCTCGTATATCCAATTTCAACCCAATTTGTTCAGGGATTTTCAAAATCCTGCTACTGCAGACAGACAGAACTAAGTTTTTATATCTATCTTTAATAAATGGGAATGTGTATGTCCAACTATAATGCTAATTGTTTTTGCAAATGAAAGGGTATTTCATGAGGTTGCAGTTGGATGAAATTTGGTGTGGATAAATGTACTGACAAAGTTATTGCTAATTCTCTTAGAATTTTGCTAAGGACAATTTTGACAGAGATAAATAACATTTAGTATTATTCTGACCAGCTTTTGCATCAGTGATAAACTCACTGCACCCACTCAATGTTCCTTTCATCATATCTTGAGGCCCCCCAGAATGCCGCCTTTGGATTTTAACATTGCCCAAGTTACTCCCCTCAAGTTTTGTAAGCAAACCAAGTTTCATGTCCCTAGATCAAAGTAATAATCAGAACATTAGTGACATAGATAAACACAAATATGAATATTGTGAGTTTAGAACAATGAGTTTGTGAAGTGACAGGATCCAGTATGATAAGTGAAGCAAGTTCACCATATATGTAAATGGAAATGTCTGTCTGTCTGTCTGTCTGTCTGTCTGTCTGTCTGTCTGTCTGTCTGTCTGTCTGTCTGTCTGTCTGTCTGTCTGTCTGTCTGTCTGTCTGTCTGTCTGTCTGTCTGTCTGTCTGTCTGTCTGTCTGTCTGTCTGTCTGTCTGTCTGTCTGTCTGTCTCTCTGTCTGTACCATCATTTTGGCCAAACCCTTGGTTTGAGTTCTCTGAAACTTTGCAGATCATAGGTTTTGACTAAACTTATGACATGAGTTTAAAAATCAGGAAAATTGTCACCATGTTGAGAAAAAAAGCTAAAAATGGTACATCATCTAGAAAAACTCTTGGAGCCACATACCTAAATATTGATTTTCTAGGGTTGAACTTATTGGTTATCTTATTATTCATTTATTTGGTGTTTATTAATTGCATGCATAATTACCTGCATTTTACTCCTGTTACTCTTCAATATTCATTGAGATCATCACGCGATTCTTACACAGTAAAGAGTAAACAATAACACAACACTTTGATCTCAGCCACATTTCAGACCTACAACATTCAAAACAGTTAATGTTCTAGTTGCTGTGAGAGCTTCTTCAGAAGTGTGGCACCTGATAGAAGTTTAATGATGACATGGTATGACCTGCTATCAACAACACGTCACTTCCTGATCTGGTGTAGCACTTTCATAATTACAGAAGGTAAATTTATTGTGTGAAATCTGCTAACTATAGCAGTAACTGAGCCAAATTTAACCACCTACAGGTAATCTTGAAGCTTACTCTGCACAGTGACTGTTGTGGAGCTATTGTTGGTATCACTAGACAAGAGGAAAGGCAGAGAGGAGGTGAGGCTGGCAGTGCAGGTGTAGAGCCCGGCATCAGAGACAGCCACACTGGAGAGGGGGAGGGTGCTGGTGTAGGAGGTGCCAGAACCAGTAGGTGTGGTCTCATCTGTGAGGAGGAAGGAGTTGGTTGGTCCTGTCCACACCACCTCTACAGTCACACCATCCACTATGTCCTCCTCCAAGGTAATGGAGCAGGTGAGGGCAATGTTAGAGCCACTTAATGTAGAAGAGGAGGATGAGTACACCAGCACCAGGGAAGGACGAACTACAAAGTTGAGTGTAAAAAAAGTTGAGTGTAAAAAAAGTAATATTTCCCAGTTAGGGACAGTGTTCCAATAGTGGATATAAATGCACTTTACACACTTGGAGGTGAGGGTGGGGGTGGGAGGTCTATATCTGTTGAATGCATTAGAGGAAGAAAAGAAAGGCAAGTACTAAATTTTCTTCTTCTAGGTCAGCAATGGATATCATTACAGTTTTTACTCTTACATTACACATATGATTTCTCTGTTGCAGTCCATCCTCCCTCCTCTGTGGAAGTTTCCTTCCCTCCTCCTGTCTTTATTGGCTCCAGCCTCACCCTCACCTGCTACATTACCTTGGGGGAGGAAGACACAGTGGAGGGTTTGACTGTTGAGGTGGTGTGGACCAGACCAGACAGCTCCTCTGAGAGAGTCACTGCCACTGGCTCTGGCACCTCCTACACCAGCAATATCCTCCTCTTCAACTTGGCTGCCTCTGATGATGGGCCCTACTCCTGCATTGCCAGCCTCACCTCTTCTTTGCCTTTCCTCATTGGAAGTCAAAATGTCAGCAACTCAACTACAATCTCTACAGGTACAAGTGATGTTAAATTAGTCTAAATATGGATTGTGTCAATGTTAATCCCTAATTCATCCATGAAGGGCAGAGTTTAGAGAATAAATATAATATTCCTTTATTAGCAGCAACTGTTCTTACTTCTAAAGCTAAACAGAGATTTGGAGATACAGTTAAAAATCGTTACTTGGGCTAGAAATCATGCTAGGTCTAAAATAAGGAAAGTGACTGTCTTTCCTTCACTCGGATAAGAGTGCATTTGCCAGGAGAGAAAGTATAATGAGAGTAAGGTAGCACCTTTGTGATTCAATTTAATGTATTAGTAGGGGTAGAGATTTTTGTAAAGACTACAGTATTTGAACTCCTAACACTAACAATAAAATAAATAGCAGACTGAAAAACAAATTACATAAGTAACTAATTAATGTGTCACTTAATTTTACCCTTATTCAGTTCCTGGCAGTCCCCCAGACAATGTGAGAGCAATGGTGGAGTCCACCACAACAATTGCAGTGATGTGGGAGGAGGTGCCTCCAATAGGCCATAATGGAGTTATTACCATGTACGAGGTCATGTACACTCCACTGGAGACCTTTGAGGGAACTCTGGAGAGTAATTCAACAATAGTATTAGAGCCAGCACGATCAGTGAATCTGATGGGACTAGAGGAATATGTCAACTACACCATCTCTGTCCGAGCCTACACCAGTGTGGGGGAGGGGCCTTACAGTGTGGCTTTGACTTTATTGACATTGCAGGACAGTAAGTGTATTCTAAGGACCCACTACACACTGACTATGATATGCATGCTCACTGATGCATATATATATATATATATATATATATATATATAGGGAGTATACCAGGTGGTTAGCACTTGGCATTCACTGAGGACGTAGCTAGTGCTCCTTCAACTATGGAGCCAGCTCCCTCCATACACCCCAAGGCCCCTATAACCCTAGGCCCATGCTTATTCACTATCAATGAAATAGATAATAATTTAGTACCTTTAAAGTGTTATTTCCAGTATCTGAAGAAGGCAAATATATGCGGACATTATGACATCATACTGTCCAAATAAGATTGAATTCATTGTACTTCCTTTTTTCTTTGTCTGTGTTCTTCACTCGGTGTGTGTTGTTGTGTGTGTGTGTGTGTTCATGATGGACTCTACCAATACTGTGCCTAGTTTAACATAGTCAGAGTGGAACAGAACACAATCATTTCATACACCCATGGGGAATCTTTTAGAAATCCGTTAGCATGACCACAGGGAGTATTAGAGAACAGAAAATTTATTTAAGGCATTACATGTAACAAAATGTTCTTTGATCACTTAATAAAACAGATCAATCCTCTGTCGGTGTTTAGGGTAAAATTAACTCAACACAGTCATTCACTTATATTTTGCATATAATATCTGGGTTACATACAGAGGAATAGGGGCCCTGGAATTTCCCCCTTCCCCCCTCAAGCAAATGTTCCCATATCAACTAACTCATAGTCTGACCCTTTGCTAAACTGATGCACTTATCAAATATTATGATAATGGAAAAATAATATTAATTTTTTTAGTCAAGATGATGTAAGTGTTCATACTGGCTAAGGACAATGGAGATGATATGAGGACTCCATGATTTCACTAGTTTTTGACTTAGCTTTGAGACTGTTTCACATCAAGATTAATAGTCGCCAGTTGGGATAGTCGAGATACCCCTAGAGTTGGAGGGCATGCTAGGGCTATATTTAAAGCAGTAGTGCTTCAAATATACCCCTAGCCTGCCCTAGTACCCTAGGAGTGCATGATAGCTATTCCTACCAGTACTCAATATCTACAAAATGATGTCTTCTATTTAGTATTTCCCCCCCCCCCCCCCCTTTAGTTGGTTAGCTCTTATTTCATTAATTTTCCAATAATCGCATTATTTAAAAAACTTTTTCTTCTTTTTTTTAAGTGAAGGATCAGACTATCAGTCAGCTGATCCAAGTTCCCCTCCCCTAGAAAAAGTTACCCCACTCACCCAGAATTCTGGAAATGTTTTACATCACTAATAGCATGTCAATATTCAGAATTGAATCCTGTGATTCTTCTCTTTAAAAACGTTCAAAACTTTATAAAAGTTAATTACTGCAAGTTCAGGTCCCTCAATGTAAATTCTCATAGGATGACCTAAATTTTGATAAAAATTCATAGAGCTAAAAGATACTTCAAATGAAGCTGTTCCCATTTGAAGGAAGAGAATGATGTTTAACAGTTTAAATGTTTCTGGAAATATCCTGCGTAAGCTCCAAATGTACAAATATAATTTAAAAAAATACTCTATGGCCTCATAGGGTTAAAATACCATTGAAACTCATGGTATATACCTCTTATTTCCCCACCTTGGTCTCAAGTCCTTGATTGACTGTACCTAAGTTTGTCCAAGTGAACAAACCTAGAGTAGACTTACTATCAGGAGAAGCATGCTTACAGTTCCTTTATATACCCATGGGGCATCTTGGTGAATTTCATTAGCTTAACCACAGGACATATTAGAGAACACAAGACTAATTGAGTTCCTCGATCGGAAGGAATGGTTCAAAACGCCCAACTAATTTATTCCTTTTGTATGTTACATGTAACAATATGTTCCTTGACCACTTAACATGAACCAGATCAATTCCCTGATTTTTTTTCAATGAAAGACTTAACGCACACACACACACACACATGTATCTTTCGACACCTTTCGAGTGTTTATTTGCATTTGAATTTTGACTTCCACTTTACCTGTTCACTGTGTCATGTGGTTCTCAATGGCTATGGATATATTTGTAGATTTATTATGTGTTATATATTCAAAGGTTGAACTGCACCAGTGGCAAAGATAAGACAAATTTGCTGCTGTGTAAACGAGATTATTTGTTATATATCACGGTAGCAACTTTTAACATTTTTACAGACACTTGTGTAGCATTAAAGTTATTGATGTTTGCAATATTAAAAAGTCCACATATATCTATTACAGACATTCATGTGTAGTTTTTTATGATTTCGTAATAATCAATATCTTGTCCAGTTCCTGACAGTTCCCCAGAGAATGTGACAGCAATGGCAGAGTCCTCCACAACTATTGCAGTGACGTGGGAGGAGGTGCCTCCAATAGACCAGAATGGAGTCATCATTATGTACGAGGTGATGAAAATACCGCTGGAGGACTTTGAGGGATCTATTGTGATGAAGACAGTCAATGTGTCAGGGTCTGTGCAATTTGTGGATCTGACAGAACTACAGGAGCACGTCAGCTACAATATCTCTGTCCGAGCATACACTATTTTGGGGGCGGGTCCTTACAGTGTGATACAAAATATACAGACTTTGCAAGATAGTAAGTTTGGCTTGTAAAATGATGTGTGCGCGCGCACACACACACAATTCAGATGTGTTAAGGATTGATGTTGCAGAGAGTTGAGTTTGTTGGGAATTGGAACCAGTGATGCTGAAGGGAATCAGAAGGTACTCGTATCATTGAGGACATGTTCAATGGATTTTTTTGATCCTTTTTAAAAGATTGAAATTGGAATAAATGCTAAAATAGTAACTATATATTTTAAAATGGAACCACCTTTCTCAGAATGTGAACCAGTTTTGTCGTGAATTTTTTTTTTTTTTTTTTTTTTTTTTTTTTTTCTCTGAAGTGTTAACAGATTTTATGATTTCATGAGAGAATGATATGAGCACTACAAACAGTATTGACATATGGAGAGTGGCCCAGTAATTTTAAAGGTATTTATTTGATGTAACTACATGTACTAGATCTGCTGCCCTTCAGTTGTTGTTTTGCCTGTGGCACACAGACACAGGCCTAGGAACACTTAGAATGGGTGTGGGAAGAAGGGGAGGGGGAGGGGGGGGGCAGCATATATACATTAGTTTTACTCAGGAATGGATATTTAGCTAATATTTTTACTGTTTTGAAACACCTAAGTTTGTCGTTACAACTTATTGGTTACAATCAATTGCTTTTACTGCATGGAAACATGTGGTTAAAAATTAGTGTTTTAATGTATTAAAAAACCCATAAGTTGTAAATCTTACAAGTTTTAACCTCATCTGAAGTGTTTTAAACAATTATTTTGTTTGATCTTAAAAACACTACTTTTTAATAAATATCGTAGTAATTATTTGCCGCAGGTCTCAGTGTGGACTGCTCTTGTTTCTTGTTGGTTTGCTTGTCTAACTGCTTGAGTTAGTCATGACTGGGTCATAGTCACTGATTGGTTAAACACTGCAATATAGTTTCCACTCTAAGTTACATACCCCAGTAAGCTTCCAAACCACTCCCATCTTTCCTTTGACAATTCCTACTAAAAATGTGTTATTTTTTTATTAATTGATAGCTTGCTTGTTTGAAATAGTAGAAATTATTATTTCAAAGCATATCAAGTGTCACCTATCCTGGCTCTTAGACATTGTTATGTAACAATCACCTACAGTCACATGAATTTTATGAAAATGAAGGAAATGTGTTATATTTAGTGAGGAAGAAGTTGATGTTACCATGCGTTTTGTCTAATTATTAGAGCGTAACTGAAATGAGAGAAAAGGATAAAAGAAGGTGCTGTCTTGTCCTTAATCATAACCTGGTAATAAAAATAATATTGTTAGTACCTATAAATGTCAAATCTCTGTCTGTCTGTCTGACTTCAAACTCCTCCCAGAATTTTAGACTTATAGCCCCAAAATTTTCTGGGGATGATGAGGATATCCTGAATCATTTTACCACCAAAAAATGTTTTGTGAAAGTGGCACCCTGGTGGGAAAAAAAAGAATTCAAAATTTCAATACAAAAAAAAGCCTGGATGATTGTGGTGGATGGTAAGGAGTAGTGTTTCCAAGCTGGAGGTTGGTGGTTCAATTCCCACTCAATTTCTTTCCTTTGCTTCTTTTTCTTTTTTTTCCATTCCTTTTTTCCTTTCCTTTCTTGGTTTCCTTCTATCATTTTTCATTCTTTTTTCTTTTCTTTTATTTATTTTTTTTCTTCTGTATTTTTCTTCCATTTTTTTCCCTTTTGTCTATCTTTTTTCCTTCTGTCTTTTTTCCCCTTATATCTGTTTTTCAATCTCTTTTTTTCTTCTATCATCTTTTTCCTTACATCCTTTTTCCTTCTAACTTACTTTTTTTTTTTTTCTTCCATCTTTTTTCCTTCTCTTTCTCTTCTATCATTTTCATATATATATATATATATATATATATATATGTCCAATTTTGGTCCAATCTTTATGAAAAAGGTTCAGCATCCAAAATAGACTTCTCGTGAGAGTGTAACTCTTCAATGGCATCACAAAAGGGATAGCACATGAAGCAACTCACTGAAAGCCACAATACTTCACCAATTCCCATAGAGTTAGGAGGCATGATTGTGGCGGAAAGTCTGTGAGTAGTAGTAATTTATTATCACCTAGCAAGATGGCAACTGCAGAAGAGCTGAAAGAATTGCAAATGTGACAGAATAAATGGAGAGGTCCCTGAGGAGAGTGGAATCATTTTTTATAGTTCAGTCCTGTGATTCCTCTTCAGTTTCATCCAGTTCTGGTTCAGATACCGACAATGAAGTTAAAGACCTTCTGACTTATCTAGCATTTGCCAAATATAGCAGCTGGCTAGCTAACTTTGCTTATATTTGGTGTGGAACTAGATAATACCAGCTTAGCTTTACAACCTAGTGTGTAATTGTTATTTTTACACTTGATTATGGCATTTATAGCTAGTAATTGCACTAATAAGAGATACCCGGTAATACAGGCTATAATTCAGCCACAGAAAATGGAAGCTTATTTGGTGGGGACAACCCTAATGATATATATATGTAGTTTTTAGAGAAATGGTGGTGGATGTTATGTCAAGATGTTGCTGCTTGTGTTTCAGAACCAGAGTCTTCTCCTGAAAATATCACAGCAAATGCAGCAACACCAACCACAGTTTCTGTGATGTGGGAGGAGGTGCCGGCAATGGACCAGAATGGAGACATCATCATGTATGAGGTTATGTACACTCCACTGGAGACCTTTGGGGGAACTGTGGAGGGTGATACAGTAAATATCTCTGGATCTTATTTGTCAGTGGTTCTGACGGAACTAGAGGAATATGTCAACTACAGCATCTCTGTCCGAGCCTTCACCGATATGGGGGCGTGGCCTTACAGTGTTGCTGTGATTGTGCTGACTCAGCAGGATAGTAAGTGTAATATAATATTCGTTTACCTTCTTTAACTATTAAGATTACCTCTTACCTAACTGCATATGCTGTGGATTGGTAGATGACTGTTATGTATACATATATGTGAAATCCTGTGTTAGTCTTGTAGTGTGTCTGTCCATGTCTCTATAGCTGATACAGAATTGTACATTTCTGATCCTAATGGGATGAAATGTTGCATGATCATCTGGAATGAGCAGGAGTAAGAGATGATGAGGTGTATCCTCCCTCCCCTTCTGTCTGTTTCGTTGCATGTGGTCAGGCATGATTGGCTGCAAGTTGGTGTACAAACCTGAACAGTAGCTCAGTTAGTGGTTCACAATTTTTCAGTTTTGAGTTTAAGGTTCTCAGTTTTCATAGATTTAATAGTCAGAAATAAACTTATTTTTCTGGCTTTGTACTGAACTATTGATTGTACTTTAGAATTGGCTCCCCTAAATAGCCTGCCAGTCTTCATCCCATTAATAAATGGAGTAATTGATACAATGGGAATAATTTACACTTATCTCTAAAATGGAAGAGAAAAAAACATAATATAATTAATTGGTCACACTCAATACCATTGAGACTAATCTCTGTGATCAAGCAAACGTGGTAAAATTAAAGAACACAAATCAAGTAAGAGTTTCTGAATGTTATTGTGGTTCTCCTGTCCTCAGCTGATTCAAGAAATAGAAAAATAAAAAGGAAAAAGCAGGTGGAAATGAGGGGATGAGAGGTGAATGGGGTCAGTGCACCCTAATATCTCTGAACACATGTGCCACTTATACTCAGACTTTGGTCTTGTTTCAGCTGTTGTGGTGTGTATCTATACCACCATAAAATTAGCTAACATGTAAAGATACCCACCAATAAGAGGAAGATAGATAAATCAGTAAGAAATAATGGACTTCAGAAGAAGAAATTCATGGTGGAAAATCATCTTTGGAAGAACCACATTCCCAGAAAATATTGGGGCTACATTGTACCTGGGGTTTCAGGACATTGGGACATGCCCACATGAAGAGGTTCAGCCAAGCGTAACCAAAGGTTTGGATGAAGTGCTATATTTGGACTGACACAGGCAGAGGATGAGGTGTAGCCAGGTGGGACCCAGTACATGTTATTCCCAGAATTATATTGTGTGTGTAAGCCAAGTTTTTGGCTCTCCAAGTCCTTGATACAATTTTTTGGCTTTTTTATCCTTTCATGCCTGCAGGAAGAGGTATGGTCAGGTTTGGTCAAAATCAAATGAATCCTTTTTTACCATGCATTTGAAAGGGAAAAATTAATTTTAGGAATTGCCTGGCTCAAAATTATTTTTAATAAAAATTTGAAAGAAGGAAGTTAAAAAGAGGAGGAAAAGGTGGGGAGGAGGAGAGTTGAGGGGAAGTAAAAAAAAAATACCAACATAGTCCTGGACTTGTAACACCGATTTTCACTTTAGGAGATCAGTACCTTAACCACTTGGCCATATTTTACAAGGCTTTTCTGCTTGAAAATTTTGAGAACCATATTTTTCCCACCAGGGATGCCACTTCAGAAGGGAAAAAAAATTGTGGTAGATCTAAGTTGGGTAGTCTACATCTTCTGCAGAAATATGGAGACCATCTGACTAAACTTTGGGCGGATTTTGTATCAAAACAGAAATTTTTTTTCATAGATATAAAATGATAGATAGAGAGATAGATAAAGTTGTTAATAGATGCAATGTTGTCTTCATGAAGAGCAAATAAATTCAGAACCAATGTTGCTGGGAATAAGAATCTATATTCAGGTTATTGGAATCAATAGAAAGTTTATTCTGATCACATGATTTCCCCCTCATCCAGTTCCTGTCAGTCCCCCAGGGAGTGTGAGAGCAATGGCAGAGTCCTCCACAACTATTGCAGTGATGTGGGAGGAGGTGCTTCCAATAGACCAGAATGGAGTCATCACCATGTACGAGGTCATGTGCACTCCACTGGAGACCTTTGGGGGAACTCTGGAGAGTGATACAGTGCATGTCTCTGGATCAAATATGTCAGTGGTCCTGAGGGGACTGCAGGAATATACCAACTATGCCATTTCTGTCCGAGCCTCCACTAGTGTGGGGGCAGGGCCTTACAGTGACCCTGTGGCTGAATTAACACCTGAGGCTGGTATGTGTTACAGTATAGAGAAGCAATTTGATAATAGATGATATCTTTGTAACATTTTATTGTCTTTACCATTTCCTGCTGTCCCCCAAGAGAATGTGTCAGAAATGTCAGGGTCCTCCACAATTGTTCTAATTATCTTTGGTATATTCTGATGTATTGGGTTGAACTCACCACCTATAGAGATGGAACAAAGTTGTTTTAATAGGTTGTACGAAACTAATAGGACTTCCCCAACACAGAACCAACTAATTCTTCCAGTGTGTTCTTACTCACTGAGAGATGATTGTTAGGGAATTATTATTCCAGGATTTTAACATATTACTTTGAGCACTTAAAAAAAAAAAAAAATTTTTTTATGATCAAATTTATTTCTATAACCTTTATCACTAAAAATTTTTTCTCATTTTCCCTCCCTCCTTTTTTCCCTTTCCCTCTCTTCTCCCACTGCTTAATCCACATTGGCCTCCTCATTTAATAGCAACAATAACAATCTGATGTTTATGGTTCGCTTGAGTCCTCCAATAGCCAGCCACTGATCTGAGCAGCATTTTATGTTAAACTATATTCAACAATCTTTAATAAATCAACAATATTCGTAATTTTTTCTATCTACATCTTGCATGATTGTAAAAACACACATAATGAAGCCATTTTTAACCTTCACCTTGTATGTGTGTACACATTTCTATCAGTTTCTCTGTCTGTCTGTCCACTCTCTAATTTCAATTACCATTATTTCATTGAAGTGCATATAACAGTGATTGTAATTGAATTACATATTCCTAACTAGTTATTATAATTGTTTGAGTGGTACATTTACCCTACAAACCACACCTTGTAACTAACATTCACTCATTCTAAAGTATCCTAAAGGAGGTAAGTTAAACTGTGAAGCACGTGAACTCTGTACAACAGCAAAATGTAATTATGTATGACACAACTTGATAGACTCTATCCTTGGTTGGCTTCTAGTCAGTATGTGTTTTTAAGTTGTTTTTTTTTTTTATGGAAGTTTTATCCTCACTTCCATTGATAAAGAGTCTCCTCAACATTGGCTATCCTTTATGTGCATACACAATGGAGGAATCACTGAGTGTGTTAGGAATGTAGGCAATAACTGGTTTACTCTGGTCACATGATTTTCCCCATCTCCAGTTCCTGGGAGTCCCCCAGAGAATGTGACAGCAATGGTGGAGTCCTCCACAAATATTGCAGTGATGTGGGAGGAGGTGCCTCCAATAGACCAGAATGGAGTCATCAACATGTACGAAGTCATGTACACTCCACTGGAGACCTTTGGGGGAACTCTGGAGAGTAATTCAACAATTGTGTTGGGATCACAATTATCAGTGGTTTTGACAGAACTGGAGCAATATGTCAACTACAATATCTCTGTCCGAGCATTCACAATGGTTGGACCAAGCAATTATAGCATTATTGAAACTGAAGAAACCTTTCAAGATGGTAAATATGATTACTTATTTGTTTGCATACAATAGTATCTGCTCATTTCTTTATTGTTTCTCAGTACCTGATGGAAATCCTCAGAATGTCATTGCAGCTACTATCTCATCTACATCCATCTCTGTACTGTGGGAAATGGTGCCGCTTATCTCTCAGAATGGAATCATCATCACCTATGAAGTGCTCCTGGAACCTGGTGTAATGGTGAACTCATCAGACTTGAATGTGACCATAGAGGATTTGAATGAGAATACCATCTACAATATATCAGTTAGGGCCTTCACTGATATTGGACCTGGCCCACCCAGCTCTCTTATTCTGACAGTCAGGACCCTGGAAGATCGTAAGCAATGAAAATTTTTTTAAGAACACACCTTATATTGTTCTAAGATCTTTATTATTTTCTAATTCCTCCCAGTTCCTGGACCAGTGTCTCAACCACCTGAAGTTAATCCTAATACTATTGATGCTAACTCTGCCACTCTTAAGTGGGAGCCTCCCATGGACATTAATGGAGAGATTACCAGCTATACTGTCAGCCTTGTGGCCATTTCGGTGGCCACAGGATCCAGTTCAAACTCAAGGATTATGAGGAGAGAAATATCTGCACCTATGGCAGTCAACATTGCTTGTATTGTAGGGGGAGGCAGCAATGTTGAAAGAAACTTTTCTGTTGATCCACAGAATACATCTCTCAGTGTAGATGATCTTAGTGAGTCCCTCCAAATGTGCTCTAGGTACCTCAAATATCACTTATTCATAACTTTATTTTGTACTTCATTCTAGCTCCATTCACTCTCTATGAGTTCAGAGTTCAAGCTTTTACCAGTGTTGGTGCTGGCAATTTCTCTGATCCACAGCAATTTAGTACTTCGGAGGGTGGTACGTGTTTATTTAGTATTCTATCATGTCTGGAAACATTAATGCCACACACTCTGTGCATGTCTCTAGAACCGAGTGCTGTGTTGAATCTTGTGGCTACAGCACTAGAGTCCACATCCATTGGAGTGTCCTGGAACAGTCCCCAGTGTCCTAATGGAATAATCAACCAATATCAAGTTTACTACAGACAATCTGACACAACTCAGACCGTCCCTATCAGCAGCATAGGATATGACTTCATCATTGTGGGATCCCTGGAATACAATATTACTGACCTTATACCATTCAGGAACTATTCTATCCATGTTCAAGCTGTAGTAAATTTTAATATTTTGGGTCGGATTGAGAAGGAAGTGTTGACACAAACTTTGAGTGATGTTGATGTTGATATTCCCAATGCTCGTCCAACTACTTCACCTACCGACTCACCTTCGCAGAGTCAAGTTACATATCTAATAGGAGACCCAACGCAGATTGACACAGGCAGAGTTGTGTGAGTGCTACTATGGTAGGAAGAGTTTAATTAAAAGCCTAGGCTTTATAAAAGATTTTATTATTTCTTTAGCTTGTGTGCAGTGGTGGTGGTGTTCGGTCAGGCAGACAGTGATCTTTCAGTGTACAACACAGCAGGGCCTTACTCCAATGGAGATTCCTCGTACATCACAGCTGCATGGGATGAAGACAGTGTGTATGGAGGATTAGTGCCTAGTCTAATTGTGGTCGGAGATGGAGTGGTTTACATAGCCACTGTCGGAGGGACGAGAGTGTACAGAAATATTGCTCTCAGATCTGACACCCGATACGAGTTCTTCACTCGCTATGATATAGAAAATGAGTTGAACCCAGCTGAGGTAAGTACAAATCAAACCAGATGTGTTCTATTTTACTAAAACCTGTTTAATTTTTTTTTCCTATATTGACATCTATATCAAATGTTCACAGCCTCACAGAGTGTATTCTGCTGTAATGAGCGTCAGAACTCAGGCTCCGAAGAAATGTAAGAATGTGCGATCCACTGTGCCTGATAGTTAATGTATTGACATTGCAGGACAGTAGGTGTATTGCAAGGACCCACTACACACTGACTTTAATATGCATGCTATACAGATACATATGCAGTGAATGCCAGGCAGTAAGATTAGTATTCACTGAAGACATAGTTCATTTTCAACTGTGGAGTAAGCTCCACCCACACCCAAATGCCCACACACCCTGCACACATCCCAAGGCCCACACACCCCAAGATCCACAAACCACAAGGCCCACATACCCAAAGGCCCACACACCCCAACCCAAGGCCCACACACCCCAAGGCCCACATACAAAAAGGCCCAAGGCCCACATACCGGCCCAAAGGCCCACACACCCAAAGGCCCACACACCCAAAGGCCCACACACTCCAATGCCCACATACCCAAAGGCTCACACACTGCAAGGCCCACATATCCAAAAGCCCACACACCCCATAAACATACTGATTCATTAACACTTAAATACATTGTAGTGAAAACTAATTAAAAATGTAATAGTGAAATTGATATTTTTCTCAATTAGGCAAGCATAGTTGCCTGGGCTATTGTATTTGAAGAAGATAAATGTAAACAAATACTATGGCATCATATGGTTAAAATATGATTATGCCTCTTTTTTCCTCCTTGATATAAAGATTTTCACTCCAGTGTGTTCATGGCTGGGAGCCAAACTTGGAAGAGAGATGAACTTTCCAGCCCACACATATCAGCTAACATATCAGATAAAATAAGTGTAATTCATTTCAAATTTTCTTGTTCTGCTGAACTTTTCAAAACCTACACCATAAAAGAGATTCTGGAAAATTGTCTGGATCTGCCCCTGCAAGAGGCTTCCACATACAACACCACAAGTGTAAAGCTTGGTACTAAGATCTTTGCCCTAAACTGCGAATCTATAACTGAATCATAAATTGGAAGAAAAAAATAGCTAAGCAACAGAATTTATGCTAAATTGTGTGTTAGGAAAGGCAGGAACATTTGCCTTTTAGATGATTTGATCTACAAATCCAAGGTCCTTTATTTCAGTCATTTGTATTTTATAAACCACTTCTTTATAAGGAATAAATGTACTGCTGTGGCCCCAACTCATAACCACCTATCCACTTTAGAAAATCTGGAAACAAAAAAAAAAAAAAAAAATTTTATTTGTTTTGAAATATATTTGAACCTCCTTTTCAAAATTTTTTTTTTTTTTATCTAGAGTGGAATGTTATTTAAAAAGGGACATGTCACCCTTTAAAACAATGCTAAGGTATTACTTACCCTTTATCTTTCTTCTTCTGTAGTTAATATTGTTGATCTCTATATTAAACTGGAAGTAGAGGTGCACAGAGCTGCCACAGAGCATGCCACTCAAACCCATTCACATATTATATTCCCCTTCTCTTGATACCTACCTTTACTCTGTAGATTTAACATTGAGCCTATAGGTCCCACTAGCAGATGGACATACATATAAATATATTATTTTAGACATAGTCAAATAAAAGGGAAGAAAGTAGAAATGAAAGAGTAATGATTGGGAGAGAAAGAGAGAAGAAGAAGAAAGAAAGAAAAAAGTGGAAAAATTTTTTAGAAAAAATGTGTGGTCATGGGGAAAGCGACCTGGGACTTTCAGCTTGGAAGGCCACTTTTTTTACCACCATACCATAATTTTCGGGCTCTTTTTGGTATGGAAACTTGGTTCCTTTTTCCTCCTAAGGGGAACCAATTTTTTAAATGTGTTGAATAAAAAAAAAACCCATTCCAAATCCTCTGAATATCTGCACCAAATTTGGTTCAGCCTCTAGCACACCTTGGGAATTGAATAAATTTCTGGCTAGGAATCATGATGGGGCAAGAAATCACGACTGATCAAGAAAACAGGATATTTTTCATATATATATGACACAATGGATGAACAAACATGATCCCCAACTGTGACATGACTATATGTGTTCCTATGGACACCAACACATGATCCATTATGTTACACGAGTGTATGCATATGTCACTATGGACATGCACACATCCATTATGTAACATGAGTGTATGTATATGTTGCTATGGACATGCACACATGATCCATTATGTAACATGAGTGTATGTATAAGTTGCTATGGACATGCAAACATGATCCATCTCTGTGACATGTGTAAAGGGCATTATGAATACCTACACTGGTATTCTGAGCAATGAAATAGCCAAGATCTAGACTCTAGATCCCATTATGAAATTTAAGCCTGAGATTTATTGAATTAAGTAACAGGAATACACTTCTCATCAATACTCTCTATTATTCCCTACAATATTTATGTAGTTCCAGCCCTTGCAGTGGATATTAGAAGCTACCCCATCGACTCAGACTTCTTCACAGGCCTGCAGCTCAACCTCACCTGCACTATTCAAGTGTCTCTGGAAATATCTCCACCAATGACTATCTTTACTGAGTGGAGCAAATCTGGTTCTCCTCTCTCTTCCAACAGTAGAGTAACTGTGGTGGAGTTGCCAGTACAGGTGGGGACACAACAATACCAGACTAGTGTACTGTTCAACAGTTTGGATAAGATCAGAGATGAGGGTGAGTACATGTGTGCTGCAAGTCTTACGCTGAGCTTGGAAGGTTATCAGGATGTAGTAACAGAGTCTACTGCTACTCGCTCTCTCACAATACCAAGTAAGTCTTTTCATACCAATTTATAATCAATATATTCTGTATACAAAAAAAAATTGATTATCATATACCTTAGATATATTTGTCATAACTTTAGTATTATTACCTAAGGTGAAGAAAAAATGATATATTGAGAGAACATTTCTTATTATCAGTTCTAATAATTGTTTCATTAAAATGTTTTTAACTAATTCATGAATGGTTCACTAAAGTAAATGATCATGCCTAAAGCATTGATGTGGCACTAGATAATCACTAATCTCTTTACTAATTGTTTCACATAACTGATAATAGCAAAGCTAATATATTTATATGATTTTTTTTTTAGAAGAATTTACCATGTTTTTGTTGTTTTAAACATCACACACAAATTTATTCTTCATCAAATATTTTTAAATATCATAATAATAATAAAAAACTTTAAATGTAGTAAGCTTTGTTTCTTGACTTATTGTTCTTATGCATCAACAACTCAAGTAGCAGCAGATTTCTATTTATCACAATCTATCGTCATACACACATTAAAGCCATTTGACTGATCTTATATATTCCGATTTTCAAGGACAGGTGGAATGTGGTATCACTATCTAATCAATTGTTAAATTTATTGCTTGTAAAATTTTTCCTATGATTTGGTGATTATCTAGGTCAGTGTAATTATAGCTATGCACTTTTATCTTGCTTCATACCAATTAATTTTTTTTATAAATAATGTCTAAGACCACTAAAAATGGAAATAAAAATGTTTTAGGCCTGGAGCTCATGATTTTTTCTAGCCAAAGTACCATTTTATTCCTTTTATATTAATATAGAAAGAGATATGGCAATATAGATATAATAATATGTTCCCCTAATGAAACCAATTACATATATATACATATAGATTTGTGGGTATATATATCAGGACCGTAGCCAGGGGGGTTCTGAGGGGTTCGACGGAACCCCCCTTTGGGTGGGTGGGGGGGGGGGGGGGGAAGGAAGATAATAATAATAATATTTCTCTCTGCCAGTACCCATGCACACACCACCAAAAGTCAGTCAGTCAGTCAGTCAGGGTCCTCCCAAGTTCAGTTTGCCGCCTATTGGTGTAGTGTGTCACTGAGTAAATGTAAGTCAGCACCTCCTACCCTTTCCCTGAATCTCTCAAGCTGGAGTGTTCACTTCCAATGCAGGGGTGGCTCAAGCTTCTAAATATCGAGGGGGCTCAGTTTACCTAATATAAGTGGGCAAGGGGTTAGCAAGATCTATTCCCTACATACAAGCAATGCATATACTTAATTTTTAAATAGGAGGTGGGGGGGAGGACATGAACACTGGGGATATTGATAATCATGAGAATTTGATATATCAAATGTGAGGAAAACACAGAGCTATTTAAATGCACCAAAATGCTCCCCAAGTTCATCTAACACTGCACAAAGTTGTCTGGCTGATTCAATAAGATCACAGTTATCTGTCAACTGCTTGTGTGTATAAAGTAGTATATCAACTAGCCATAAAATTTAGACCATTATTTCAGAGACCTAAGAGTATCTTTATTTTTAGGCTGAAATGGTTGGTGTTGGTATCTACAGCATTCGGACTGGTATTCATCAAAAATAGTAGAACTATCATTAGCCTGGTTTGACGAAGAACATGGAATTTCAGCTATTCTGAAAGTGGGATCATGATTTCAGATATTAAATATTCTTTTTATTTTTATTGACTTCTTCACTTACAGAGTCAATTTCGGGCTCACCTAATCTTCAAGAATTATTTTACTAATTCAAACTGAAATACATTTACCAAATCCAGATTTCTGCTATTGATTCCACCAAGCTAACTGTAACAATTATTATCCTCACCCAATTTTATTACCCTGGTCAATTTTAGCTTTAGCTAAAGCTTTAGCTAAAATTATTTCTAGGGTGTTTTGAAGCATCTTTAGCCAAAATTGTCTTTCAGAATTTCAACTTTCAAGTGAAATTTTCTGTGAGGAAATCAAAGTTTGAGGCTTTTTTTTCAAATCCTCTTCAACTCCTGGTCCTGCTAAAGTAAGTGATTATTCACCAGATAAGCATGACTAAGTTAGTTGGAAAAAATTATCACAATTGTGTCCAAATATATTTAATAACAAGTATCAGCTTGCTTAAAGGCTGTTGGGTAGCCACCCACCTTCTCTCACCATGTGGACTCCTGTTGGTTCCCAATGTTTGAGGGAAACAAGAATCTCTGGTTGGGGTGAATAGAATTGGAAAAGGTTGATGAGTTCTGTACTAGAGGACCATTTGCCTGCCTGGTTGGAATGTCATCTAAATTTGTTTCATTCCCCCCAACTTATCATAAATTTATCAATTGATTAGCATTTTTAAGTGCTTGAAATTTCCTATTTTTTAATCTGAGGATCTGTTGGTGATTATGTAAAAGTGAGGAGGGGTGCCAACTCTTGCTGCAGCCACAAAAAGGTTGCCAGAGGAAAGCTGGTTCCTCCAATTCAGCTCCCACTTCCCTCAGAGTTTGGGTCTTATATGATCTCAACACCCCCACACCCCACCCCACCCCCACTTCTTTTCTTGCCAAATAATTCCTTATTGGTATACCAATAGCAGGGCTCTATTTCCCTGTTCCACAGTTTATTTGTGCCCTGTAAACAATTTATTCCCCAAGAATGGCTATTCTGATTTTACCACCATCACATAACCATCTACTTACTACAAAAAACTTAGAAACATTATTTCACTAATTAAACACAAAAATTATTAATTTTTAAACATTTGTAGTCCCCTCCAAAATGAATTCATTGGGTCCTTCAAGTTTAGCCAAGAGCAACAACACAACCTTTATTTTGTTAAGACTTCTCAATAAAGCTGTAATGAACTGTGGCTCCAATGCAGCTGCTGATTAGTATGTATGAAATAACTTATTCTTATTTATATATCACAGGTAAAGAGTTATTTATATATTGATACCTAGGTACAAAAAATTTTTTTAATTTGGAGTGAAGCACCCAATGTGCCTAAAATTAAAAAATTTAATAATACTGTGCATACCATTGACATAATCTGTATACACATAAAGCCATGGCTCACTTTTATGTTGAGTAAGGCTTTTAATGGCCGAACCTACTTGATAAAAATTTTGCAGGCATAATCAAGGGAACTGGGATAGATAATTAAGTAAATTGAAACAAAAAAGTGAACCCAGATGGAGGAACAAAGAATTCATATTTTCCATGTAAAAAAAAAAAGTATGAAAAACAATAGCCAAAAGTTAAGAATTAGCAATGGCTAAGCAGCTGCCACTAATAGACAGTGATTGATAGCTGTTGGTGCCCTAGAAAAATTAGCTGGCTAAGTTTTCATTGCCATTATTCTTTAAAATGCAATTGTCTCCCTTTCCAAGGAGATTAGAAGTGCCCCACAGTGGCTGGCTTTGGATTCTGGTGGTATATTAAAATTCAATATTGTTTTACTTAGACAAGCTGGGGAGCTCTGCTGATTAAAAATATACCCCTTTGAATTTGAGAAGCCACACCCACTGTTGGGAAGGGAAAAGCAGCCCCCTTTTTGAAATCCTAGATCTGCCCCTGTACCATACAGACATTTTAGAAGATACCTGCATATGTATGTAGACATACAATACCATATTTAAAACTTGCTCACTCTCTCTCTCCCAGTGAGCAAGGGGGAAGAATGGAAAAGGAGGATTGACTTACAGCTACTCATTCATACCTTGACATCATTGTTCAAATAATTAGTGGGGTTTGCCCCCATCTACTGAAAAGTGAGGGGCTCAAGCCCCTCTAGCTCCAACCCTTAGCTGTCCTTGCAATGTCTACCCTTAGTGGTTATGGTGGAGCCAAGTTGCTATGTTCAGTAATTTTGGTGGCACTTGTGTTGGTGATAATCTTTGGTTTGGACCTTCTGCTGGTTATTGAGGTTTAAATCTTCATGATGTACATGGTAATGGTTGTCCTGATATTGGCACATCTAGTTAAACTCATCTAGTTAAACTTAATATGGAGGCAAGGCTTGCTGGGAGAAGAGGGCAACTTATTTCATACACCATTATAAAAAAAATGATTTGTAATTCTTATTTTATCACTAAATAATTTTAATTATGTTTTTACCTGAATTAATTATTTCATTTTGCATGTGGGGCGATGCTGCGTATGTGGTATTCTTTAGCTTTGGTCTTTCAAGGCAAGCATTTATGACAGAGTTATGCTTAGCCAATTGAATACCTTCATTAATGCCAAAAAAAATTCCTGATTACCATTATATCAAGGTCCACCATCTTTCCTAAGTGCCAAGCGGTACTCTGCACAAAATAAAATATACTCTGTCAGAACAGTAAATTGTGTCTATTTTCCTCAATAGCTTTAGCCAGTGCAGAATTAATTCATAAATATACGTTGTGCTGTGGATTTTTCACAGATTGGACAAAAGTACTTGAATCTGCCATTGCATTAAGGTGGCACAGAGTAGAGGAATATTTCCAAAAAAAATGCCAAAAATGGTAAAATGATGGAGCTATAGGCCTAAAACATGGCATGCAAACACAACTTGACTATTGGAATAACATGGGGTGGGTCCCATCTGGCCATACAATTTCTTCTCTGTGTGTAAGGCAAAAAAATGCCAAAAAATGGTCAAATATATTGACATAAAGCCCTACAAGCATACAAACACAACTTGAATCTGGTAGGGAAATGGTTTGGATAGCAATGGACTGCACCTTTATTTGTTGTGGACATTTTATTATATCCTTGGTAATGCCGGGTAGACCTGCTAGTATCTATACTATGAAGTATGAACTGTCTCTCTGTCTCCCAGTCTGTCTGTTTGTTTGTCTTATTTCTGTCTGTCTGTCTGTCTATCTGTCTGTCTGTCTCTCTGTCCGTCTGTCTGTCTGTCCGTCCATCCATCCGTCCGTCTGTCTGCCTGTCTGTCTGTCTGTCTGTCTGTCTGTCTTTTTATTTATCTGTCACTTTGTCAGTTTGTCTGTTTGTCTGTCTGTTCTGTCTCTCTCTTTATTTGTCTGTCTGTTTGTCATTGTCTGTTTCTCTGTCTGTCTGTGCATCCTTGATTGATGCTTAAAAGTTTAAAGTTAGACACACAAACCCGTATATATTGAGAATCAGAGTCACCAGTGGAACATAATAAGCATATCTTTATGGCCACACCCCTCTGTATCAACAAAATGCCAAAAAGGCATTTTTACCCAAAATAAAGGATAGAGTTACAGTCCTAAAGTTCAAGCACAACTTGACTGTGCGAATAACATGAGGTGGGTTCCATCTGGCCACACCTCTTCATCTGTGTGTGTAAGGCTAATAATGAGAAGTAATGTGAGTGGTCATACAAATATTGCCTAATGCATGCAACAGCTTGCTTTATTATTATCTAGAAACCATCCCTACCTCCCCCATCACCCCTCACCCCACATTAAAAAAAAATCCTGGATCTGCCCCTGCAATGTTAAGTATAAAAGTAGGTAAAGGGTCCCATGAATGTGTCCATGAGTATCGATAATTTTGACATTAGCTTGTCCAGCTAAACTCTACTGTTGCCTCTAGAAAAATGTCACTTGACATGCATACATATCTTCCATCTTGGTTTAACAATGCCTAGATCTCTCTAGGCCAAATCTCCACCTGTGGGAATGTCCATGCATATTACTGTCTGCTAGACAACCAGTGACATAATTATTGTAAGCAAAGCTGCAATAGGCCTCTGGTTCTATATTATAATTATTATTCATATTGATAACAAAGAGTGGATATCCATTTCTTTTCTTCCTAAATGGGAAGAGTGTTTTTTTTTTTTTTTTTCCCACTACTATCTTAAAGTGAAGTAAATTTTAATTCAGGTAAAATTTTATATATACAATTCAATTTTTTTTTTTATGCAGTGCACATAATTGCATGCATTAATTTATTTTAGAGGCAACTCCTGCAATGAAGGTATATAGAAGTTATATGTACTCCTATCTCATTAATGCATGCCAAATACTACCAAATTTCAAATGGCAGACATTGATAAATTGATTGTTTAACTGAGTGCTTGTTTGACTGAGAGATACCTAACAGCTGTGACTTTTGAATCTTTAAATTATTACTGTAAACTTGTGATCAATTATTATCTGTCAAATTCTAAATTCCTAAATCACTAACTCCCAAATCTATTTCATCTAGCATCAAAAAAGAAAATGCTATTATCATGGGTAAATAATAGAGTAAATATTTTCCTTTACAATATTGCAAAGATACCCCTACCCCCCAAAAAAGGAGACACTTTAAAATGTTTAAAAAAAAGCACAAAAAATAGTGATAAAATATCAATAAATAAATGAAAAAATATTAAGATTTCAGGTTTCCCCAAAAAGAATGGAAACAAGAAAAGATTATTACCTGCCCTAAAATTATTGAAAGACAAGGCATGAGCACTCAATTATTATTTGCTAATTCTACATGCCTAAATCACTGACTCCAAATTTTATTTTATCTAGTGTAAAATAAAGATATTATCATGGGTAAATAATACAATGAAAATTTTCTGTTGAAATATTGAAAGGAAACCCCTCACCCCCTTCCCATAAAGAAACTTCAATGGTACGGAAACAAAATAGGTGCTTTCCTCATCATGCCTAATAGGAGTACAAATATATCAAGTGAAAAGTCTGGAAGGAGCGATTTAGGGATGTAGAAATAGTTACATAATATTTGAGTGTTCATGCCTTGTTTCAATATTTCTTGGGTAGGAAATGATCACTTCTTATTTCCGTACTTTTTGGGGAATTGCCTAAACTTAATTTTTTTTAATTTATTTATAAATGTTTTTATCATTGGTATATATACATATATAATACATATTAATGTTTTTTCCATTTAGCTACGTTCCTCATGTTAAAATTTACTGGACTCTCCAACTGCATAGAGTGGAGGGTAAGTTATTAATGCGTTGCTCAAAGTGAGTTAAAATCTCTTCCCTAATTTTAGGACACAAATCTTGAATCTAAAGACATGGACATATTGGAGGCAATAGTGAAGTTCATGGCTGGTAAATGTGCCTGTGCCTTCACTGCTGATCGACTCACAGACAGAGTGTTCCTGTGTCATCCATCTTCCCCTCAGTCTGTCACATACCAGGCACAACTACATGGCACTCTCCAGGCACCAGTCACAGACCTCATCACCATGATAGAGGAGTGGGCATCTTCTGGGGACACTATTCCAGTTCAATTCCTGCCTCTAAAATTGGAGGGTGCATGTGCATCTTTTGATTCATCCACAGTGGAATGTGAAGGCACTGAATCTACTGAAATAGGAGAAGTAACTTCTGGTGGAAATCCAGTGATGACTATTATAGCTGGAGTAGTGGCAGTCTTTGTTGTAATGGCGTTGGTGATAGTCATTTTGGTATCAATACTTATCGCAACCAAGATACAAAGAGCAAAGCTGAAGCCTAAGGATGAGCCAGAGTAAGAGCATAGCCTGTAGCTACACCAATACAGTGCAGTATCCATTATTACAGACTCACTTGTTCCACCTATCTCTCATTGTTGTCAGTTTTTTTAACATGAATTGTTTTTAAAGGAACTTAACTAGGCATAAAATAAATTATTAATGGAGGTCATATAATCTGTTCAAATGATAGAAATTAATTTGTACTTACTTTGTTGAACCATAATACATATTTAACGCACAAAAAATTTCTACTGAAGTATAATCATTAATTTTGTTTCATTGCTATCTAAATATGTTTTAGTTCATCAGTTTGGGGCAAAGTATTGTATCAATCTACCAGAACATGGGATTTTCTACAAAAAAAACTTTGGAAGTAGCTGTATCAAAGTTTTTTTTCATTTTTTTTACAAGTCGATGAAATGCAGTTCAGCAATATTAACTGTTGTCTAAATATTTTACTTCAAATTTATAAAAGGTTTTAATGTACTACTTAATAATGTGTTACATATATGGTACACAAAGATTTTGACATGTACCAACCCATTCATGTTTATTGCAGACCAGTGGGTGCTATCCCACTTAGTTATGTGAATATTCAGAGAGACTCCAGTCATATGTATGAGGACATAGAAAATTTCACACCTGCAACTGATGAAGTTGGTGGTGTTCCCCTTGAGCAATGTCCTGCTTATCTGCCTGCAACACGCCAGTGAGACAGATATAAGCTAAAGGACTGAATGTGTGTATATATGTATGTAGAAAATAATAATTATTAACAATATACTTTTACTATTTTTCTTAGAATTAAAGGAAACAACTGATGTTTTTCTAGAGTTTTGTTGTTCAATTTTGTTGAATTTAGTATTAATCATCATTTGTTAATAATTATGCATTTTGATTTTTGGCCAAAAAAATATGATTATAATAGATAGGATTTGTGCTCCAAAATGTGTCCAATTGTCTGTTTTGTTAAAAAAAGAATGAAACTTTGTGCATGCATTCTACCATCACAAAAATATTTTAAGAAATTAAGCCATCACTGATTTGGCCTTTGGTGATTTTTAAATTTCAATCTTTGTCATATATAGAATAAATATTTTTCATTCAAAATGGAAGTATGAAACCTCATACATATACATGCTTTCTAGACCTATATGAAGTAGGTATTTTAAGAAATGGAGTCTCACTGAGTTTACCTGGGACGACCTGTTGAAATTGAGAAATATCATATATGACAAACCATTTTAAATTTTATTATGAAAAGAGAGCTCTGTATATGGCTACTAGAAATGAAATCTTATCCAAATAACCTTACATGAACTTTATATATTAACTAACAGAGTTACCTTCACCTTGTGCAGGATTCTTCCTCTAACAGTCCCAGTGTAGATAACATTCCCAGAGTTGTCCCACATGCCAGTGTAGTATGCTTCCACATACAGCACCTCACATGTGAAGCTTAATAGCATGGCCTATGCCCAAAACCTTGATATAGCTGAAACATATATTTGAATAAAACTGAGTAAGTGACAGAATCATGGGACTAAATTATGCATCAAAAAGAAGGAAAATTTTTGTTTAGGTAATTTGATGTACAAAACCAAAGTAAGATATTCCAGTTGTCCATTTGTATTTTATAAACCACTTATTCATAAGGAATAATATTGCTGTGCCACCAACTCATAATCACCTATCAACTTTTTTTTTTTAAAAACCTAGTAATGAAAAAAAGAAATTATTCACGTTTTTTACAATTCCTTGGAAATAAATTCCTAACTTCTTATCAAATTTCAGTCTAGAGCTGAGTGTTTGTTGTCTATAAGGGAAGATTTCCTCCTTTAAAACAATGCTAAGGTGCTACTTACCCTTTAAGTAACTCCTTTGTGGTTAATATTTGTTGTCTCTGTATTGAACTGAAGTAGTGTTGCTCAGATAGGCCATAAGCTAGCCACTCAAACCCTTTCATCCCTCCTTTTTACCCAAACCTTTTAAATGAAGCTGCTTCTCTAATAGAGCTGTACTGCCACATTTGTTTGTTTATCATTCTGAAGTCTCAAATTAATTTTTTTTTTTTAACTGATTAAGCCAATCAGGGCTTCAAGATAAATTTCTTTCTCCTGATACCTATCTAGATTTCGTAGATTGTGTAGATTTAAAATTGAGCCTATTGGTCCCAGACAGACACACATATAAATGCAGTACTTTAACCCTGATCTAATGAAGATAAGAAAGTAAAAGGAAAAAAAGAGAGAGAAAAACTTGGCAGGGAAAAATAGGGGAAAAAAATTCAGGAAAAAATTGAATATTAGGGGACCAAGTGGGAAATCTTATTATACAAGACCACTACTTGACCACTGAGCCATATTATTTTAGCTTTTATTCATATGAAAACTTGATTTCTTTTTTCCTCACCAGGGGAACCACTTTTTAAAAATGTGTTTGATTAATAACTTCATCCCAAACCCTCTGAATATGCATACCAAATTTGGTTCCATTTCAACAACAAAAAAAAAGTCCACCTCTAGTGGGCTGTAATCACAAAGTGTATGCTATGAAGATATGTTGTAGACTTTTATTACTAGAGTGAACATGTGATTATGTCAAATAATTTTTTTAGAAGAATCTTTTTTTTTTACACTTTTAGCCATACACACAAAGAGGAATAGGTGTAGCCAGATGGATCCAAACCCACATTATTCTCAGAGTCAAGTTGTCTCTGCATGCCAAAGTTTTACACCTGTAGCTCATTTTTTCTGGCAAATATACCATTTTTGAATATTCAAATGGGTGTGGCCATATAGACATGCTTATGACATTCCCCTGGGGACAATAATTCTAACTGAAGATGCCTTGTATATGACAAGTACAACTTTGCTCAAAACCCTCCCCCTTCCCATTGGAGTATTCTGATAATCATGTTTGATGGTGCTGAGGTCAGATCACCTTTTGACAAGCAATATATATGTGGACCGTTAGAAAAGATTGCAATTACTTTTCAATGCTGTGATTTGTATTTTCTACTGGGACAGTTAAGGAAATGGGGGAAAACTAATCTTCGACAGATGTCAATGTGCTGCTACAAATGGCTGCAGCTGTCCCCCTAACAATGTCAATAATAGTTACACCCCAACAGGAATAAAATTTTTAAGTTAAGTTTTCTTCATGAATATTGGACAAAAAATTTCAAAAAAATTTTATATCAGGTTATGCATCAAGGACAACAAAATAAGACAATAAAAAAATTAATTTCTTCTAGCAAAGTTACTTTTTAAGCAATAAAATTCCCCACACATACTCAGAGTTCAACAGACAAAACTAATAAAGTTAAGTATAACCTGAGGCCATGCTATGTGGGAATGACAGCTTCCAATCCTCCAGAACATAATTAACCTTGCAGTTGTTTTGCTCTGGCACACACTCAAATGGGGCAATGATAAGAGTGTTTTCCCTGAATTGATGATGATGGATAGTGTGAGCACCTGGGGAGTTTAAGGAACAAATGAAGTAGAGAAAAGGTGATGGATTCCTTCTTAGGAAGAAATAAAAACAGAAACAGAAGAAAAATATACCCTTAAAATCTGAGAAAGAAATATTTGCATCTGCACAATCAGCAGATAATAAACAATAGACCCAAGAGGAGGAGTGGGTGGTGATGTCTGTGAGTCCCCAAGCTTCCCTATGGTTACAAATTTCCAAGTGCATGGATCAATGCATGTCAAAAAAATGCACGCATTCTCCTGCCGAGATGATTTTATTTGTATGCTCCAAAACCCTCTTCGACCTGACCCTGGTAGATGGACTTAACCACATTAATATATATATATATTTTAATTATGAATGAACACCATTTTCTGCATAGAGGCAACCTATCTATATATGGCTATATGGCTATATGGCTATATGGCTATATGGCTATAGTCCTAACTCACTGACCCCATCCCCCTCCATCCCTAGCCTATATTTAATTTATTTATTTTCTTTTTATTGTGGCTGCTCTACACATTCATTGTCTCTCTTTATTGCTTTATTGTGATTTACATCTAAGACAACTGAGACCATGGTGTCAAACATTCACAGCATCTAACTGTTTATGTCACATGCATCTAACTGTTTTATTACACAAAGTTGGCTGGTGGTTATGTACAAGCAGAAGTTCATTTTGAGGAATTTTTTTTTTTTTTTTTTTTTTTTTTTTTGGAAGAAAAGAAAGTAGCCACAGTAGCAATAGGGTAATTAAGTAGATGAGCTGTTATCTCTTTGCCAATCTTATGCTAATAGAGCTAGTGATGTTTATATATATGTATATACATTTTATATTTATGTGATATGTATATGATAACCCATCAAATGACTGCCAGGATTCAGTTGAAAAATGGCAGATATGATATTCAGGTAAGCAAAAGTAACTTGAGCTATGTACTTTAGTCCACACCCCTATTGTTCAAGTAATGTAATTAAAGAAGTCCAAATAAGGTTCTTCCCATCCCCAATTTATTTCCATAAAAGGGAATGCCATTGACATGCTACCACTTAAAAGAGATGTTGATGCATTTTAACATTGCCTGCCAAGTTGACAGGATGAAAACCTATAAGAAATTTTGAATTGAGAATAAAATTTATTGAATTAAAAATTAATGTTCCATGAAATTCTATTGCTGCTAGTGACTGCTGCTGTGGTAGAGCAGCTGAAGGTACGGAATGCTTTGCACCTACTTCCCATTCCCCCAATCTCCATTCACAACTATTCCTGTACAAAAAAAAATTAAGATCCTGTACAAGGAAATAATGCCTATCAAAGATTTCACAGGAAGAACAGTATGAGAAGAATGAGAGAAAAAAAGTGCCAAAAGAGCTTATTGCTAAAAGAGCCACAGAGGTATTACTAAAATAAAAATTATTCTGGCAAAGATTTAAAACCAATCTTAGTGGTGTGTGGTAACAGCTGGACCTCCCATCATCATTGTCTGGCTCATTCCAACTACAATTTTAAAGCTGGTGCATTCAAAGCATAGTTGAAGGAATATGTTGGTCAAGCATGAATGAAGAAGATAGACTTATTAAAGAAAAGGTTAACCAAGCAGTCCACAAAATTGAACTTATACACCCAAGACATACCCACCTATTAGACATGTCCTCCCATAACGCATATTCTCATCAAAGACATGACCATCACTACCACATGACTTCACGAGTAATACATGTCCTCTTGCATAACATGCCACCCTCTATAACCTGTTCTCATCTAGGATATGCCTTCAAGTAAGACATATCCTACTTTAAATGAAGTGTTTCAATAATACATATCCACTCATACTACATGTACTCCAGCAAGACATGTCCACCTGCAAGACATGACTTCATGTAAAACATGGCTTCCTATAGGACATACCCTCTGTCAGGTCACTCCCCTGACAGGCATACCAAGACTACCCATAAACATTAAAACATAAACTATAATTAATAACGACAGACTTTGAAACATGTATCATGAACATATACCTGTGATTGTTGTTTATTGTTCAAGGGTTGGTTTCCAAGAGTATAAGTGCTCTGGACCACCTACTTGTATCAGTGATCTTGTGGATCCTATGATAGAGTATATATTTTGATTAACCTCTTGAGAGCTAATTTACTTGCCTTTAAGCAGGCAAGGGTGACACAAGATTACTCTGGTGGCAGCACTACCACTATCAGTTGTGAGGTGAGGGGAGCAGAATAAGCTACAGCTACTAACCTCCAAACACAACCTGACACCCTCCAGTAAAACCAGTCATCACAAAAGAGGTGTCCTCCTGTAAGATAAATCATCCTGTAAGTTATGCTCTCATGTAAAACTTGTACTCCAATAAGACATCTCAAACTGCAAGATATGCCTTCATATGATGCATTCCTCAATTAAAACATGTCCTCCTAAAACATGTCTTCAAGTAAAACACAACATGTTGTAAGATATGCCATCCTGAAGACATGCACTCCATTCATGCATGACCTCCCATAAGACATTTACTCCTACGAAACATAACCACTCTTAACACATGCTCTCATATGACATGTCATCCTGAAAGAGATGTATTCCAGAAAGATATGTCCTCACATAAGACATGTCCTTCCTAAAACAATTTTGTGACTACTGATAGTATACTGATGTTACACACACAGGGATTATGAACACTCCAATGGAACCCTAAATTTCAACTTCATTGATCTAGAGAATTGCAGAGAGACAGAGCTCCGGTCTAGTGACTTTCACGTCCATTGTGAGGGTGCACTTGTGGAATGTGAGAATGGTACCTATCCTTTATTTGCCAAAAAAATATCTCCCATTAAAACTATAACCACCTCATTGTCCTTGGAGCATTCTAATCTGTCACATTCTGACCAGGAGGAAGCTTGTCAGTGCAAATTACAATGAAGAGCTGTTTTAAATGCATGAATTAATCTGTTCTTTGCTTGAAGCATGTCTCAAAGGTTTAAAATATGATGCTGTATATCAAGCAGGAGAAAGTTTTCATGCCTCTGGCTGGTTACATTAACGAAACATATTAAATACACTTGCAAAAACTTGGCTTCTTCATTTGGAAGTGGTTGTAAGGAGCCAATAAAATGGTCAACTTGCCCCTGCACATTCAACTTGGGGGATATAATGGCTCAGTCACTAATTTACTAGTTCCAATAATGTCATTAGGAAGGCAAAGTTGCACTCTCTTATTTTTTTCAAGAAATTCATTGAGTTAACAAGTTTTCTTTCTATTGATTAATGGCTAATAGGCAAGATTTCTGTTTGATTTATCTATTTATCTATTTCTTCACCTGCCACCAACCCTCCCCCCCCCCCTCCCCTACCTGTGTATAACAACAAATAATTATACATAAACCAGGTGAATTCATAAGGACACTAATTACTAGAGATGCATTCATAATATTTACCTTAGAAATGGCCTACAAATCCTCCACCCCCTAATATAAACCATTAACCAAACTAAACAAATTTGTAACTACAGGAGGCTGCCAGCCACTAAAACTATTGGTAACTCTCTTCCCACATTCCATGAATAGACCAAGACACCGAATGTAGTTGCCATAGAATGGATCCATGAGAAGATATTACTAAAGAGTTGGGCAGTCATCCTTGTCCAAAACTCCACTGACCACAGAGGATGATGAGGTGGAGGTCCCAATAATAAGCCATGAGGATATCAATTAGTTAAATGCCTAGAACTCCCTCAATTAGAAGTGACTTATATAGTTCTCCCCCTTCTTGCACATACATAATCAAAATGACCTTTTACGGCCATAATCATTATTTTGTTTGATTTCACACCTTTTTATTGCACAACTCTTGATTTTCTGGATGTTAATTTAAAGTTTTATCTACCCCCCTTAACAGGTTTGATAGCCATATTGCTGGTATTACAGAACATTCTGATAATTTGTAAAGGAAATTACATGACTAACATGCCTTTTTAGGAAGCCTAAGGATTATGCTAAGTTTCTAAACAAAAAAAGTGCGTGGAGTAAGTGCAATCCCTTGTCCTCAACTAAGGGGAATCACTTGAAATTGGCCACTTTTGGCTACTTCTTTTATTCCTTTATCCTCTAAAAGAACCCTCCAATGGCTCAAACAAACATTCCAATGGATTGTTCATATAAATTTTTTTGTAAAATTCATGAATGACACATGCATCCATACATTCTGGATCAGAAGATATAATTACCTCAATATTGCAGCAACTGGTCTTGGATTGGGAGTTTGGGATGTTAGCAACCAGAAATCCTTCTTCACATGGTTTTGTGAGACATTTAGACATACTAGTACATAAAAGGGGAAAAAGTAGCTCTAAACGGAGGAGGGGAGGGGGGAGGGGGCAGTGCATGGACTATTACTCTTCCTACTCTCTGCCATGGTGATGGGATGGAAAGGAAGGAGAAAAGTTATTGCTTTTTAGCTCTGTCTGCAAACAATATGGCTGCAATTACTGAAGCTGCAATTTTGGGCATTTTTCCATGAAATAGATGGCAAAGATAAATTGCAAAGATAAATAGCAATAGTTGGTTATTTGGTTTTGTTGTTTGGGATGTTTGCTACCATAAATCCTGTGATCAACATGGCTTTGTGAGACCCTATGACATCCTAGTGAATGGAGAAAAAAAAATGAAGAAGGCAGATGTAGGGTTTTTGCTCTGAGCCCTCGGACTAATGTGTTGATTCACACAAATACTTTCCACTCCCCTCCTTCCCCCCCCCCCTCTCCCCCCTAATCTTACCCCCCATACTCCAAAACATCTTCCTTGCCTCCGTGAATGATCTCAATATTCCAACAATAATTATTATAATGTTTTAATGAATTATGTGGTTATTGCAAGCATGTTAAGATTAATGCATTGCTCTCTCTTTTACTTACTCTCCTCCTTTCTCTTTCTCTGTTTGGTTGGTCCTGATTATTTGGTTTATTATTTAATGTCAGTTAAGTGTGTTGTAGGTTGTTTACACACCTTTGTTGTTGAGCAAACAAAAATGGCAGTTTGAACACCCCTCACCCCACAAAGTCCAGCTGCTACCAGCAAGTATGGCTTTAGTTTCTTACATCACTTCCCAACTTTGCTGCCCCAATACCATGCAGCAAAGCTGCAACAGGCCCTCTATTCTATATAACAGTACGTGTGTTGCATTAGCCCTCTGCTTATATAGCAGTAATATTAATATGTGACTTCCTATACTATATAACAATAAGTATATTTGAATGCAACATTGTAAGTCACTGTCTATTAGTAGGTTCAGGATAGCAATTGGGCACCTGATGTATCGTTGTTAAATAGAAAATACACAATCATAACCACAAGTTTGTGATCATGGCATAAAGTGTGAATGGCTATACTAATTTTCCTGCATGCTCAGCACGCAATTACATTTTTCTAGCAACCTATTATCTTCAAATCCTGGATCCTCCACCCCTTCCCTCCTCCTGCAATAATAGTGATAAAATGCAGTGAAACATCCAATAATGGATCAGTGGGGAGTCAATAATTTAGAAAAGTTATCTTTGCAATAAAACTGAAACCCTTGCACCTGGACACATGAATGTTGGCACCAGTACACAACATAGCTATGGACTTAACACAGGCTGGGTCCCACCAGACCACTCATCAACATGCGGGCATGTCCATGTGTGTTTCTGTTTGTTGGACAACCTGTGGCTGATCAGTCAAAGGATGAATATTGCCAGCACAGTTGCAATAGTCTGTTTGCTGGACACTTTACCTTGAGTATTGCAGGTGAAGCTGCAATGGGCCACTTGTGTATTGAAATGATGTCAGTAATGAAGAGGTTTCATGTTGCATGCTTGGCAGTTCTATGCACGGCCTCTTTTCAGTTGAACACATGGATGACTGTAAATTAACTGCAGAAAAACAGAGGGAGGAAAAATTAGCAGTAGAAAAGAAAGTTAAGTAGTAAATAGTAAGTAGTATTCTAGTGTTCAAATACTTCCTCATAAACAACATTTCCACTCCAAAATACCAACTTTATGAACACAATTTGCTAAAAGAAAAGGCTTTAGTTTTTAAATTGGACATTTTAAAGAAATTCAAAGGCCTTCTGCACCCCAACCACCAAATAGCCAAATAGGGAGCAGAATGAAGCTTAATTGATGTCCCATGACCCACATTTCAAATGTTTTTCTGACAATTATGCAGGCAGGCAAGCACGAAGGCAGACAGGGAGTTAATGAAAATAATATATAAGGATTCAGTTGTACTGTTGAAAATGCAAGAAACTTAAAATGAAATATTTTGTCCCAAGATGACAATTTCAAGAAAATGTTTAGCTACCCATAATTAGTATATTCAGTGACATGTTTTAAAATAAATTATAAGCCATGATCTAATTCTCTCTATATTTTCGTTCAGGTAAACTTTCTCATATTCAAACATTTTTTGGTTCCAGTGAATATTCATTGTTTTGGTGCCTGGTTCTGTTGGATTTCAGCAAATGTGAAATGATGTTTTTTGATCTATCATGGAAGATGACATGAAATGTTTACAAACAAATATGTAAATTCAGTTTCTACTTTATTATAATTTTTTTCTAATTGTGATTTAATTATTCTTCTTTGTGTAGTGATTACTTCAGAAGTGTGTATCCACAAAATGAATTCACTCATTGGAAATTATTTTTACCCAAAGTATTCATTGTAATAGTTATTATTTTTCAAATATCTTACTTTGCTATATTGATTTCAATAGGGAGTACAATTAGATCCTAATGGATTTAATTGTGGTGGTTTCCTATATATGGCATGTAAAAATCTTGATATCAAATTGCAAATTAATGCCATCATTGCACTGTTCATATGCATATATAATACACAAAGAATCAAGTGTTCACAAGTCTTTTGTTATTTATGCAATTAGTTTAGTTGGTATAACACTCAATCAAAATACATGAACTTCTTGTACTCATGTATATTACAGGAGAAGATAATATACCTGGCGTGAGGAGAATAATGATAAGAGAAATCATGGACAAGAAAACTTTTTTGAATAATAGATTATCATCAGCAATATTGTTTGTTGTAGTTTATTTCTTAAGAACCAATCTGTAACTGATTATATGGTGATCATATAATACTAATAGAATAGACCAAAGTAAACAGTAAACACACTTATGTATTAATACAGAGCTACAATACATATATGCAAACACACACATACACAGGCTAAAACATTTACTATTGGTTTTTTTTCTTCCTTATTTTTGTCCTAAAGATGATGTATACTTTGTATAACATCAACAATTAGAGATTATTGGGCCAGAGTACAGTAGTAATGATTTCATAAGAAAATTTTGAAAATAATGTAGATCTAACTAAGTGAGTAACTTCCTAAGAACTAATATTTTACATATAAGAAAGAAAGACTTTATAATTAATAGCATTATTGTAAATCATATGAAATTAATTTTAGTAAGTGAAGCATGCATTATATCACTTTCCATAGTGAGCACTGCCACAGATCTTTGTATGTTGAAGAATCCTGAGGACATCCAATTGTGTTTATTTTATAAATAGGAGGTAATTAAATCTTGCCAAACAATAATCAAACAAGTACCAGAAAATGTAATGCATCATCTGATGGTTCTAGTCTTCAAATATTCATCACCCAATTCCTCTCTAATAACAAACCAATATAATCTAAGGACTTTCTGCTACAGTGTCCAACAGCATTGCTGCCAAGTATTTATACATTGATGAAACCTAAAATATTGAAGCTCCTATCAACTGTTCAATCATATAACCGTTTCATAGTCTACTGTTATAGATGCTCCTGTAAAGTCAAGGTTTAGGTTTGAAACAAATTTTTATAAGTCCCCCCTGCGCTTGTTATATTTCAGGAGTGACCATATTTGCTAAAGCGGAAAACATATCTAATTAGTAATTGTGTTGCTTGTGATAATATTTGCACTTGGATACCATATCCACTACAGGATACATTATTCACAGCACCCAGGGTAAGGTATTCACTAGTCAATGTAGTAGGGGATACATTATTCTAGGGTTACAGTATTCACTATAACACCAGTACACAACTTCAAATTAATTGCATTAATTGCACTGACCACTGTATTCCAGGTTTCCGCTTCACTAGTTCGAGCTATTCCCAAATTCTCGGCGTGAATCTGAAATGTGGTTCTTGCTGCTACTTTTACAGCTGATAGGATGGAGTTGTGTGTCCGCCCAGACACAGCAGACAAGTATGTTTATTGAACTGCTCTGTTTAACATAAGCTAGCAAGCTAGTTTCAAGTGTGGTATGTGTGGTGTTTTGTTTTGTTTCTCTACTAATTGATGTTATTGTAATAATTAGTCATGGAATTCTAATGCATGCAGTATAGTAGGCCCAATATCTGGCAATACCAAGAGGGGAAAAAATATAACTGTATTGTTATATATGTATACAATTAGCTAAATCTAAAAAGATGTAAATAAATACCTAGCTCAGTGTGTTGCCTCATCATGGATCCACTAGCAAATGGAAGTGTGGTTTACTGAATATCTGATATGGAAGATCAATAGTTTTATTTGATTGTTTATGTTCCAGAAAAAAAGATAGCTCTTCAGACATGCCTCCAGGAATCTTGAGTGCCTTATTAGCTATTAATTTCTATATATTAGTTTGGGACATGGTAAATATTGGTTCAACAAAGTAGGAATGTATTGTAATAAGCTAAATGAAGATTTGCTTGTAGCCACTTGTTTAAAATATGTAGACACTTTTATACTTTTATACTAATGCTTATTTACCAAATAATACCCATAACTGAACACACACTACAGTGGCTATTGGAATTGGTCACACACTAATGTTATTGTATGAGTTATGCACTTCACAAGAAGGGTTGCTTTTTTTTTCTGGTGTTTGAAAAACAAACGTTTCTTTGTTTTAAATATATGAGTTTATTAAGTTTGGGGGGTGGGGGCAAGGAATAGGGTTTGCAGCTTTACTTTGTTTGGTAGGCAGAAATACTGCACATCTACTTAATTTTGGAGTAGACAAATTGGGTCAATTGTGAAAGAATAGAGGAGATGTACTGCACATGTATACCATACCTATGAGGTGGGTACAGGAGAAAACTTGGATGGATGATAAGTCTTCTAATAGAGGACTTCATGATTCCTCCACAACCGTAGCTTTAATATGTTGGAATTTGCTATGACCACACAGGATAGTTTATAAAGTATAATTAAAGCACAAGCTAGTATGCAGTTGCAGTTCTCAAAATAACATTGCCAGTCATGAATGCCAATACAATTACATTATGTGATAACTTGGATTGCTATTATTTCCTGTATCATATTATGTTACCAGGATATTGTGGTCAAATGATTGTCAATCATTTATATGTGTATATACCATGGTTTTTATTATAACCTAACTTTACTTCACTTCAGTTGTTCAGTCTATAAGTTGTTCAATCTATAAGTTGTTCAATCTATAAGTTGTTCAATCTATAAGTTGTTCAATCTATAAGTTGTTCAATCTATAAGTTGTTCAATCTATAAGTTGTTCAATCTATATAAGTTGTTCAATCTATAAGTTGTTCAATGAATAAGTCAAGTTGAGTGGGTGGCTAAGTTATACCAGGCTGTAATAGCGTGCAGTATCATAGCCAAAAAAGGTAGATACAGCAACTAGTGACAAGGATAAACTCAAGAGATAAACTGGGAGGATAAATTCTGCAGGCAGCTATTTCTATTCACGGTACAGTTACAGCTTTTGATCAAAGCAGGGAAGATTGGACGACTTAAATACAGTTCCAGCATCTATGGAATTAGACACTGGTGCAGCATTGTCCTTCATACATACAGCAACTTACCACAACATTGCTCAATCAAGTCAGTTTCCTCTCCAGAAGTCCTAGGTCATGCTGAGGATGTACACTGGTTAACGCATCAACATCTGTGGGTCTGCTGGAGTTGAAGTCTACTACCAAGGGAAGACCAAGATGTTGAGGTTACAAGTGGTTGAGGGGGAGGGACCTAATCTTCCTGGGCATGACTGGCCTGAGACTTTACAAGTGAGGCTCAATGCAATTGTTTGAGTCTGAACTTAATAGACTTAAGAGTGAAGGTATTATTTCACCTGTCCAATTCTCACACTGGACAGCACCAATCGTACCTATAATGAAATAGAATGACTCATTGAGAATATGTGGTGACTACAAGGTCACTGTGAATCAAACACAAGTTGATTGCTACCCATTAGCAAGAGAAGAAGAATTATTTGCTTCTTTATCAGGTGGATAGTATTTTACTAAATCAGACATGCTGCAGGCATATCTTTAAGTGGCATAGGAAGACGAGTCAAAACAATATGTGACCATTAACACTCACAAAGGGTTGTTTCAATGTAACAGATTGCCTTTTGGTATTTCATCAGCCCCTGCCATTTTCAATGTTGCATGGAAAACTTGTTAAGAGGTTGTAAGGGGATATCAGTATATATGGACGATATTATGATTACTTGGTCCAATGCTTCTGAACATCTAGGAAATCTACATCAAGTTCTTGAAAAATTAGCGTCATCTGGGATTAGGCTGAATTGGGCCAAATGTGTATTTATGTTCACCAAGGTAGAATACCTTGGCCATATAATTGATTAGCATGGATTACACTGTACAGAAGAAAAAGTTAAAGCTATAAACGAAGCTCCTACACCCAAAAATGTTAGTAGGCTCAGAGCATTCCTAAGGATCATCAACTACTATGTGTAGTTTCTCTCTAATCTATCATCACAATTGTCTCCATTGCATGAGCTTTTGCAGAAAAATTCCAAGTGGAAATGGACAAGTATACACATAAAATCTTTGAAACAGTTAAAGACTATTTTCAATTGCAAGTAATCAATCTCACTGTTAGTTCACTATGATGATTCTAAACCATTGATGCTTGCATGTGATGCATTCCCTTGTGGTTTAGGGGCAGTACTTTCTCATATCATGCCAGATGGTGTGGAGAGGCCTGTTGTTTATTCATTCATAACCTTAACCACAACTGAAAAGAATTACTCACAGTTGGAAAAAAAAGGTCTTGCTGTTGTTTATGGAGTAAAGAAATTCTTTAAATACTTGTGTGGTAGACATTTTCTAATTGAGTCTGATCACCAGCCATTAGCACATCTTTTTGGAGAAAAAAAGGGAATACTACCTTTGGCTTCATCAAGGATTCAGAGATGGGCTCTGACACTGAGTGCTTACCATTATTCTATTAGATACAAGTCTGGTAGACTGATAGGAAATGCACATGCCTTAAGCAGACTTCCTCAACCACATACTACATGTTCAGATTGTTTATGTGGTGAACTGTGCATCTGGTGAACCACCTCTCAACCATTGCAGCCAGTTCTGACAAGGTCAGGTTATGGGCAGATATAGATCCTATCTTATCCCAGGTCAAGAAATACCTGAGGAGCAGTTGGCCACAGAAAAATCTGAAAAAGGAGTTCAAGCCATGCAGTCTCAGAGTGAAAGAGTTTAGCTTGCTTGAAGGATGTATTTTGTGGGGAGCTAGAGTAGTTGTACTACCACAAGGCCTTAAATTAGTACAAGAGGAGCTCCATGAAACACACACTGGTGTAAGCAAGATGAAAGCATTGGCCAGAAGTTATGTGTGGTGGCCAGGAATGGATGCTGAGTTAGAGGAAGTGGTCAGGAACTGTTCCAGCTGTCAAGTAACAAGACCATCACCTCCTGTAGCACAACTTCACCCTTGGCAATGGCCGTCTCAACCTTGGAGTAGACTACACAGACTTTGCTGGACCATTCATGGGTCACATGTATCTTATCATTGTTGACTCACACTCAAAGTGGTTAGATGTGCAGATCATGCAATCTATATCTACTTCAAAGACAGTAGAGAAATTGTGGTCTGTTTTTGCCACTCATGGACTAACAGGAACTAGTGTCTGATAATGACCATCCTTCACAAGTGATGAGTTTAAGATATTTATCAAGCTAATGGAATTAGAAACATTACATCTGCACCTTATCTGTCTATAAATGGATTGGCAGAGGGATCTGTTCAAACAGTGAAACAAGGTCTAAAACTGAGAAACAAGGTCTAAAACAGATTAATGGTTATTGAATTACTCCACACACTACTACAGGAATTCCACCATGTGAGTTACTGATGGGTCCTGATTGAGATCAAGATTAGATTTGCTACTTCCTGATTCATCTGGTCATGTAGAAGAAAGGCGATGGAAGCAAAAGCAAAGTCACATAAAGAAAAACGCTTAGGAAACTCAAGGAAGGTGACCAAGTGTATGCTGAAGATTTTTATTCATCTAATGCCTAAGTGAAACAATTGAATTTTCATATGCAACCAGAATCCAAAGCCAGCCACTGTGGGGCACTTCTAATCTCCTTGGAAAGGGAGACAATTGCATTTTAAAGAATAATGGCAATGAAAACTTAGCCAGTTAATTTCTCTAGGGCACCCACAGTTATCACTCACTTTATATTAGTGGCAGCTGCTTATGTCTGCAAAATTTTATCAAAGTAGGTTCAGTCATTAAAAGCCTTACTCAAGATAAAAATGAGCCAATGGCTTTATGTGTATACAGATTATGTCAATTACATATACAGTATTATCAAATTTTAAAATTTTAGGCACTGTTGGGTGCTCCAGGACTCTGAACCAGCTTTCCTCTGGCAACCTTTTTATGGCTGCAGCAAGAGTTGGCACCCCTCCTCACTTTCACATAATCACCAACAGATCTTCAGATTAAAAAGTAGGAAATTTTGAGCACTTAAAAATACTTACCAATTGATAGATTTATGATAAGTTGGGGGGTGGGGGGGGGGAATAAAACAAATTTAGATGATATTCCAACCTTGCAGGCAAATGGTCCTCTAGTACAGAACTATTCAACCTTTTCCAATTCTATTCACCCCAACTAGAGATTCTTGTTACCTCCAAACATTGGGAACCAATGGGAGTCCACATGGAGAGAGAAGGTGGGTGGCAACCAAACAGCTTTTAAGCTAGCTGATACTTGTTATTAAATATATTTAGACACAATTTTGATAATTTTTTCCAACTAACTTAGTCACTCCCATCTGGTGAACAATCACTTACTTTAACAGGACGAGGGGTTGAAGAGGATTTGAAAAAAAAAGAAAAAAGACTCCAACTTTGATTTCCCCACAGACAATTTCACTTGGAAGTTGAAATTCTGAAAGACACTTTTGGCTAAAGAAGCTTCAAAACACCCTAGAGATAATAAGTTGGGCTTCTGTCTTCACTAGCTGAAACTTTAGCTAAAGCTAAAATTGGCTAGGATAATAAAATTGGTCGAGGATAATAATTGTTATAGTTAGACCTGCAGAACTCCCCTGGATCCACCACTGTGTCTGTGAAGTAGGTAATAAGTCGACAGAATACCCACCCACTCTCCCTGTTTTAAATATGGCTGATAAAAAATGTTAGCCAAAAAAAGTAGAAAAAAATATATCTACCCTTCTCTGCAGCTGAGAATTAAACAATTTTTAGCCAGCTGAAGCTTCCCCTGAAGGTCTACCTACAGATTTGTATCTATAGTCACTCCTTAGATGTTTGTGAAATTAAGTACAGCATGATGTCAGAGTCCTGAACCACAGCAATAAAAGACTTGTGGACAGTGGCCCCTCCCATGAAGGAATTGCATGGGGCTGTGAGTCCTACACACAAATTTGACCAGGAATTATGGAGTCCTGAAGTTGTTTAGGAAGGAGTATCTGCTGAAGTCATTATGGCTGCAGCTAAACTATTATAGACATTAGATATAGCTTAGAAAATGAAGTTATTGTATAAAACCTGCATTATTTACTATGGCTAGCCCTCAACTGTACTCCCATGTGTGTTTCCAATGAATCGTGATTCAAGAAACCATGCAAAGTAGGTTATGTTATCACTTACTATACTTAAAAAAACAACAATAATAGTATTTTTGCCCGAAAATGAATGGAGCTACGGGCCTTAAAACTTTGGCATTTAAACATAACTTGATTCTGTAAATAAAATGGAGTGGGTCCCATCTGGGCAGTGGGCACACCTCTTCCTCTTTGTGTGCAAGGCTAAAAATGTCAAAAATTGAACATCTAAAAAACATTTTGAACGAATCACATGTTCACTTTTGTTCTAAAAAGTCTACAACATTTGTCTTCAAAGCAGACAATTTTGTGACTACTGCTAACCAAAAACTGGCCGAAAAACCACAAGTTGGGCGGGTTTTTATCTAGTATACAAAGTGCTAATAGTTTGTCTGTCTGTCTGTGTATCCTCGATTCACACTTAAAGACCTAAAGTTAAATCCACAAACCCATATTTATTTAGAATCAGTGCCACTTGGGAATGTCAAAATATGTTTATATGGCCACATCCCTTTTAGTATTTCAAAGCAAAAAATACCAAAAATGGTAGAATGATGGAGCTACTGGCCTAAACCATGGCATGCAGACACAACTTGACTGAGAATAACATAGAGTGAGTCCCATCTGGCCACACAATTTCTTCTTTGTGTGTAAGGCTAAAGAATGCAAAAATGGTTAAATATATTGTCGTAGAGCCCTAGAAGCATACAAACACAATTTGAACCTGGTAGGGAAATGGTTTGGATAGCAATGGGCTGCACCTTTTTTTGTTGTGGACATTTTATTATATCCTTGGCAATGCCGGGTAGACCTGCTAGTATCTATATTATAAACTATGAACTGTTTGTCTGTTTGTTTGTTTGTTTGTCTGTTTGTTTGTATTTCTGTCTGTTTGCCTGTCTGTCTGTTTATTTGTCTGTTTGTCTGCCTGTCTGCTTGTCACTTTGTCTGTTGTCTGTCTATCTGTCTTTATTTGTCTGTCTGTTAGTCTGTCTGTTAGTCTGTCTGTTTGCCTCTCTGTTTGCCTATTTGTTTGTCTGTCTCTCTGTATGCTTGTCTGTATGTTTGTCTGTCTGTATGTTTGTCTGTCTGTCTGTCTGTATGTTTGTTTGTCTCTCAGTATGTTTGTCTGTGTGTTTGTCTGTGTGTTTGTCTGTCTGTCTGTCTGTGTTTGTCTCTATGTTTGTCTGTCTGTCTGTATGTTTATCTGTCTCTCTGTTTATTTGTCTGTCTGTTTGCTTGCCTGTTTGTCAATTTGTGTTTCTTTGTCTATCTGTGTGCCCTTGATTGACGCTTGAATGCTTAAAGTTAGACACACAAACCCATATATATTGAAAATCAGTGTCACCAGTGGAACATCATAAGCATATTATGTGGCCACACCCCTCTGTATAAACAAATGCCAAAAATGGTATTTTTACCCAAAAAAAGAATGGAGCTACAGTCCTAAAAGTTGGTATGGAAACACAATTTGACTCTGCGAATAACATGGAGTGGGTTCCATCTGGCCACACCTCTTCCTCTGTGTGTGCAAGGCTAATAACGAGAAGTAATGTGAGTGGTCATACAAATATTGCCTAATGCATGCAACACCTTGCTTTACTATTATCTAGAAATCTCCCCCACCCCACATTTAAAAAAAAAAAAATCCTGGATCTGCCCCTGCAATATTAAATATAAAAGTAGGTAAAGGGTCCCATGAATGTGTCCATGAGTATCGATAATTTAAACATTAGCTTGTCCAGCTAAACTCTAACCGTTGCATCTAGAAAAATGTTACTTGACATGCATACATATCTTCCATCTTGGTTTAACAATGCCTAGATCTCTCTAGGCCAAATCTCCACCTGTGGGAATGTCCATGCATATTACTGTCTGCTAGACAACCAGTGAAATAATTATTGTAAGCAAGGCAGCAATAGGCCTCTAGTTCTATACTACAATTATTATTCTTATTGATAATAAAGAGTGGATATCCATTCCATTTTCTTCCTAAATGGGAAGAATGATTTTTTTCCCACTACTATCTTAACAGTGAAGTGAATTCTATTCAAGTAAAATTTTAAACATTCAGTTCGATTTTTTTTTATGCAGTGCAAATAATTGCATGCATTAATTTATTTTACAGGCAACTCCTCCAATGAAGGTATATAGTGATTAAACTATGATATTCTGTGTTGTGGAAGATATGTATACTTCAATCTCATAAATGCATGCCCAAATACTAACATATTTCAAATAGCAGACATCAATAAATTGATTGTTTAACTGAGTGCTTATTTGACTGAGAGCTACCTAACAGCTGTGACTTTTGAATATTTAAATTGTTCCTGTAAACTTTGGTTGGTCAATTAACATATGCCTAATTCTACATCCCGAAATCACGGACTCCCAACCCTATTTCATTTAATGTCAAAAAATTAATTGTTATTATCATGGGTAAATAATAGAGTAAACATTTCCCTTTACATTATTGCAAAGAAATCCCCACCCAAAAAAAAAAAAAGGAAACTTACTTTAAAACTTTAAAGGAAGGGCACAGAAAGAGGTGACAAAACAATAATAACTAAATGGGGAAATAATTAAGATTTCAGGTTTCCCCAAAAAGAACGGAAACAAGAAAAGATTATTACCTACCCAAAAAGTATTGAAACAAGGCATGAGCCTCAATTATTATTTGCTAATTCTACATCCCTAAATTACTAACTCCGAACTCTATTTCATCTACTCTAAAAAAATATATTATCATGAATAAATAATACAATGAAAATTTTCTGTTGTAGTATTGAAAGGAAATCCCTTACCCCCTTTCCATAAAGGGACTTCAATAGTATGGAAATAAAATAAATGAGTTCCCCATCATGCTTAATAGGAGCACAAAAATATCAAGTTGAAAAGTTTGGAGGCAGTGATTTAGGGATGTAGAATTAGTCACATAATATTTGTGTGTTCATGTCTTGTTTTAATACCACTTGGGGAGGAAGTTATCACTTTTTATTTCGGTACTTTTTGGGGAAATATCTAAATTTTATTTTCTTCATTTTGTTATAAATGTTTTTATAACTGGTATATATATATATATATATATTAATATTTTGTTTTCTATTTAGCTACACCCTTCTTGTTAAAGTTAACTGGACTCTCCAACTGCAGAGAATGGAGGGTAAGTTATTCATGTGTTGAATGAAGTGAGTTAAAATGTCTTCCGTAATTTTAGGACACAAATCTTGAATCTAAAAACATGGACATAGTGGAGGCTATAGTGGAGTTCATGGCTGGTAGATGTGCTTGTGCCTTCACTGATGATCGACTCACAGACAGAGTGTTCCTGTGTGATCCATCTTCCCCTCAGTCTGTCACATAACAGGCACAACTACATGGCACTCTCCAGGCACCAGTCACAGACCTCATTACATTGATAGAGGAGTGGGCATCTTCTGGAGACACTATCCCAGTTCAATTCCTGCCTCTAAAATTGAATGGTGCATGTGCATCCATTACCTCATCCACAGTGGAATGTGAAATCACTGAATCTACTGAAATTATGGTAGGAAGTTCTGGTGGAGATCAAGTAATGACTGTCCTAGTTGGAGTGGTTGCAGTCTTTGTAGTGATGGTGTTAGTGATAGTCATTTTGGTATCAATTTTTATTGCGACCAAGATACGAAGAGCAAAGCTGAAGCCAAAGGATGAGCCAGAGTAAGAGAATAGCATGTAGCCATATCAATACAGTTCAATGTCCATTATTATAGACTCACTTGTTCCACCTATCTCACTTTGTTGTCAATTTATTTTAATATAAATTGTTTTTAGAGAAATTTAACTAGACAAATTAAATTATAAATGGAGGATATACAATCTGTTCAAATGATAGCAAAAAATTTGTTATTATTTTGTTGACTGATAATATGTATTTAACACACAAAAAAAAAAATTACTGCTGAAGCAAATAATCATTAATTTTGTTGCATTGCTATCTAAACATATCTTAGTTTCTCAATTTGGGCATAACCGTTGTCCCAATCTACAAGAATAGTGAATTTCTACTAAATATAGAAGTAACTGTATCAATGTTTTCTTTAGTATTTTTACAAGTCAATGAAGTACAGTTCAGTAACATTAACTCTTGTCTAAATATTTTACCTCAAATTTATGAAAACATGGAGTACACTATTTTTAATGTGTTATGTATAAGGTACACTAAGGTTTTTATATGTACCAGTGAAACTCATTCATGTTTATTGTAGACAAGTGGGTGCTATCCCACTTAATTATGTGAATATTGAGACAGACAGCAGCCATATGTATGAGGACATAGAACATTTCACACCTGTAACTGATGAAGTTGGTGGTGTTCACCTTGAGTCATGTCCTGCCTATCTGCCTGCAACACGCCAGTGAGACAGATATAAGCCAATGGACTGAATGTGCATATATATATATATATGTAGAAAATAATAATTACTTACAATATACTATTACTGTTATTCTTAGAAATAGAGGAAACAGCTGATACTTTTTTCTAGTGTTTTGTTGCTCAATTTTGTTGAATTTAGTAGCGGTCATCATTTGTTAATAATTATGCATTTAATTTTTTGGCAAAAAATATGATATAATAATGGATAGGGTTTGTTTTCCAAATTTGTGGAATTGTTCATTTTGTTATAAAAGAATGAAACTTGGTGCATGCATTCTATCATCACAAAAATATTTTAAGAAATTATCCTACCACTGATTTGGCCTTTGGTGATTTTTAAAGTTCAATCTTTGTCATGTACAGAATAAATATTTTGAATTTCAAGACAAAAGTATGAAACCTCATACATGAACATGCTTTCTAGACATACATGAAGTAGGTATTTTAGAAATGGAGTCTCACTGAGTTTACCTTGGACAACCTGTTGAATTGAGAAATATCATGTATGTCAAACTATTTTAAATCTTATTACGAAAAGAGAGCTTTGTACATGGATACTAGAAATATTTTAAGAAATGGAGCATTATCCAAATAACCTTACATGAACTTTATATATCAAAGAGCCTAGGTACCTTCACCTTGTACAGGATTCTTTCTCTGACAGCCTCAGTCAGGGTAGACAACATTCCCAGAGTTGTCTGGCACTGCCAGTGTAGGAGGCTTCCACATACAGCACCTCATGTATGAAGCTGGTAGCATGGCCTATGCCCAACACCTTGATATAGCTGAAACATATATTTGAATAAAAATAATCTAAGTGACAGAATCATGGGACTAAATTAAGCATCAAAGAGAAGGGAAATTTTTTTTTTATTTTGGTAATTTGATCTACAGAGCCAAAGTGAGGTATTCCAGTTGTCCATTTGCATTTATAAACCCTTATTAATGAAAAATAATATTGCTTCACCATCAACTCATAATCACTTATCACTCTATATTGAACTGAAGTAGTGTTGCTCTAATTGACCGTAATGCTAGCCACTCAAACCCTTTCATCCCTCCTTTCTACCCTAACCTTTTAAATGTAGCTGCTTCTCTAATAGAGCTGTACAGCTACATTTGTTTGTTTATCTTTCTGAAATCTAAAATTAATATTTTTTAAATTGATTAATCAAATAAGGGCTTCAAGATATATTTCCTTTCTCCTGATATGTATCTAGACTCTGTAGATTGTGTAGATTTAAAATTGAACCTATTGGCCCAAGACAGACATACATAAAATACAATGTTTTAAATCTGATTCAAATGAAAATAAAAAAAAAGTAGAAAGGAAATGAGTTAGGATGTAAGTAGAAGGAAAAAAAAAAAGAGAGAGAAAAACATGGCTGGGGGGGGGGGGGGGGGGGAGGAAATTGAATGTTAGGGGAAAGAACTGGGAAATCCTAGCACAGAAGACCACTCTTTGACCACAGAGCCATATTCTTTCAAACCCTTATTCATATGGAAACTTGACTTCTTTATTCATCACCAGGAGAACCACTTTATTTAAAAATGTGTAGGATGAATAACTTCATTCCAAACCCTCTGAATATGCAAACCAAATTTTGTTCCATTTTAAGAAAACCTTGAGATACTGATTCTCATCATACAAAACTAACTGTTTATATACTAGCAAAAAATAACCCTGCCCAATGGGTGGTTATTCGGTCACCTCTAGTGGGCTGTAATCACAAAGTATCTGATATGAAGACATGTAGTAGACTTTTACTATAAGAGTGAACATGTGATTATGTCAAATCGTTTTTTTTTTAAAGAACCATTTTTCACATTTTTAGCCATACACACAAAGAGGAAGAGGTGTAGCCAGATAGTACCCAGCCCACATTATTCTCAGAGTTAAGTTGTCTCTGCATGCCAAAGTTTAACACCTGTAGCTCATTTTTCTGGCAAATGTACCATTTTTGAGTACTAAAAAGGGTGTGGCCATATAGACATACTTATGACATTCCCCTGGGGACAATAATTCTAACTGAGCATGCCTTGTATATGACAAGTATAACTTTGCTCAAACCCCTCCCCCTTCCCCAGTGAGACTATGTTTGAGTATTCTGATAATCATGTTTGATGGTGCTGAGGTCAGATCACTTTTTGACAAACAATATATATATATATATATGGACAGTTAGAAAGATTGCAATTACCCTTCAATGCTGTGATTTGCATTTTCTACTGGGATGGTGAAGGAAATGGGGGAAAACTAATCTTCGAGAGATGTCAATGTGCTGCTACAAATGGCTGCAGCTGTCCCCCTAACAATGTCAATAATAGTTACACCCAAACAGGAATAAAAATTTTAAGCTATGATTTCTTCGTGAATATTGGACAAATAATTTCCAAAATTTTTATAATAGGTTATGCATCAAGGTCTACAAAATAAGACAATAAAAAAAATTATTTTTTCCAGTGTAGTTACCCTTTTAGCAATAAAACTCCCACACATACTCACAGTTCATCAGGCAAAAGTAGTAAGTTAAGTATAACCCGAGGCCATGCTATGTGGGAATGACAGCTTCCAATCCTCCAGAACATAATTAACCTTGCAGTTGTTTTGCTCTGGCACACACTCAAATGGGGCAATGATAAGATTGTTTCCCCTGAATTGATGATGATGGATAGTGTGAGCACCTGGGGAGTTTAAGAAATGAATAATGTAGAGAAAAGGTGATGGAATCCTTCTCAGGAAGAAATGAAAACAGAAACAGAAGAAAAATATACCCTTTAAATCTGAGAAAGAAATATTTGCATCTGCACGGTCAGCAGATAATAAACAATGAACCTATGAGGAGTGGGTGGCAATGTCTCTGAGGCCCCCCCCCCCCCCCCCCCCCCCCCGCTTCCCTTATCCCTTATGCCTACAAATTTCCAAGTGCATGGAAAAATGCATGGCAAAATAAATGCATTCATTCTCCTGCCAAGATGATTTTATTTGTATGCTCCAAAACTCTCTTCGACCTGACCCTGGTAAATGGACTTAACAACATTAGTATATATATATATATATTACTTAATTTGTGAATGGACGCCATCTTCTGCAGATAGGCAACCTATCTATATATGGCTATATGGCTATAATCCTAACTCACTTACCCCGCCCTCCTCCATCCCTAGCCTATATTTAATTTATTTATTTTTAGACACCCCTCACCCCACAAAATCCAGCTGCTGCCAGTAAGTATGGCTTTAGTTTCTTACATTACTTCCCAATTTTGCTGCCCCAATACCATGCAGCAAAGCTGCAACAGGCCCCTACTTTATATAACAGTACATGTTTGCATTAAACCTCTGCCTATATAACAGTAATATTAATATGTGACTGCCTGTACTACATAACAATAGATATATTTGAATACATCATTATGAGCCACTGTCTACTAGTAGGTCCATGATATCAATTGACCACCTGACGTATCCTTGTGAAATAGAAAATACAAAATCATAACCACAAGTGTGTGATCATGGTAAAGAGTGTGAGTGGTTATACAAATTTTCCTGCATGCTCAACATGCAATTACATTTTTTTAGACACCATCCCACTCCTTCAAAGTCCTGAATCCCCACCCCATCTCCTGCAGTAATAGAGATTAAAATCAGTGAAACTTCAAATAATGGCTCAGTGGGGAGTGAATAATTTGGGAAAGATATCTTTGCAATAAAACTCAAACTCTTGCACCTAGACACATGAATTTTGGCACCAATACACAAGATAGCAATGAAATTAACAAGGTCTGGGTCCCACCAGACATATCCATGTGTGCTTCTCTTTGATGGACAATCTGT
>OZ017785.1:1270479-1595118 GCA_963969325.1 Lycopodina hypogea | reverse complement strand
GGTCTCTATGTTGAAGGGTTTGTCAATGCATTAGCCACATAAATTGGTATTTAATACAATTTTGAAAGTTTAGCAAAGAGAGGTTGTACAACTATTAAACTTTGTTTGCATGTCAAGCCCTCTACTATGCCAGTTTTTCTTAGAATTTTGCTAAACGGAATTAGGTAAGCACATTATACAATTTTGAGTTCAGTAATGCGAGTTTAACACTTAGGTGACAAAGTGAAGTTAGACCACCATCTAGTATCATAAATAGGGGAACATTATAGGAAAACATTGACTGTTACAAAAAAAAAATCCAACTAAACTCAGGGATTAAGATGGGTATAATGACATGATGACAGCACTCTCAAAAATATATAGAGTAACTATAGCACTTATTTGATAATTTGATAAGGAATCTAAGAAAACTTCTTATCCAGTTAGCACAAGTCAATATACTTACAGAACTGACTTGAAAATGTGATAATAAGAACTATGATGGTAACAGTGCTACATATTAAGTAAACTCATTAGATGAAATCAAGAGAGACAGCAATAATTGAAAATATTGAGACCATATAATTACATATCAGTCAATAATTATATTAGTCGTTACAATAACATGATGTTTTTATTGTTATGCAAGCTGGTTTAAAGTGGATGCAGGGAAATTATGGTAGTTTAAGACATGTCATTATAGTTTACCTTCATCATCTGGCTGATTTCCTAGTGGTTTATTAATCAAGTTTGCAATAGTGAAAAAATAATTTTGAGTGGCAATTGAAATTGTGGAAGGGGGGCGGGGGGGGAGGGGGGAGGGGGAGGGGTGGAAGAAGAAAAAAAGGAAGAAAATCAAAAGGGGGAAAAAACAAAAGGGAAAAAAAATCAGAGTCCAGGTTTGAGCAACTGATTTGAGCTTGAGAGACATGTGCTTAAACAATCTGAACCAAGTTTCTTAATTCACTTTGTGAGACCAGATTATATAGGTGGTTTGTAAAACACTTAGTGGTTACTCATACAAGAAGGAAGTTTACTTAAGCATGAATAATCAAGATTTTCAGGACCTGCCGTTGCAGGATTCCTCTCCTTGAATTCTAATATAGAACAGATTTGTCCCTGGGTCAAGTTGTATATGCAAGTATGTACATGCCAATTTTCAGGTGTCAAGGTCCAACCGATTTGGCAGGTCATTAGCCAAATAGGAACATACAACCATGAGTTACACACACACACACACACACACACACACACACACACACACACACACACACACACACACACACACACACACACACACACACACACACACACACACACACACACACACACACACACACACACACACACACACACACACACACACACACACACACACACACACACACACACACACACACACACACACACACACACACACACACACACCACACACACACACACACACACACACACACACACACACAAGGTGAAAGTATGTCTAAGAATTTACAATGATTTTTTTTACTAATTGCAAAAATATGAATCCACCTCCATACTAGTTTTCAGAATGGACAACTTTTTTTTTATTCTACTAGTTTTTATTATATGATTAGAATATTACATTTTTCATGTGTCTCTCAGAACTTGCTTGAGATAAGATTATTATTATTATTATAACTTTCTCTCATCAATTCCCCATGCATCATCATGTATTGTTTTTCAATTGTGCAAAAAGGTATGCTCAATTTGATGAAAACATTGAAAATGAGAGCTGTTGTGGCTATTGTTATTTATTATTGTAATATCCATAGAAACAAGATTATTTAAGTGGTCAAGCAGGAATTTTTCTGATTCAGTTAATATGGTAAATTTTCGAATAAGTATTACAATCATGATGCATCAAGATACATAACTGGTTGCATTTATTAATTACTCTATCTTCTTAGTGGAACTTGAGGAAGATGTTTGAAACAAAATTGTCTAGTACTTTAACAACAAAAATGCCTGCATTGATGTAGAGGATCACAATTTAAGACCATAGATGATCTAACAAAGCAAATACATTTATGCACTGCCTACTTTGCCAGCTGACACTAGTAGCCTGTCAGCCGATATGTTGCAAAATCTCTAGTATCCCTAAGGATGTAAGGAATTGCTAATTTGGCCACAGTGGAATTCCTTCCCCATTCTCCTTCCCCATTCTCCTTCCCTTCACCCTCCTCTTCTCAACACCTTACCTAATTATTTGTTCATAATTTACTGGAGTAACACAAAAGGATCCCTCACTGTAGAAAGAGATGGAAATATATTTATTTTGTTGTATATGTGTTGTTTCCTGTGTGTATAAGTGCACATTAATTAACGAGCCTATATCAAACAACTTACTTGGTTAATTAAATAACAAATGTGATTTAATACAGAATACAATTATAAATATGTAATTTTAATTGCAATTGAAATACATTTTAATATTTGTAACTATAATCATATTTCAAGTATATTTACTGGAGGAAGCAAATTTATTCAATTATTAATACATTTTTGTCACCATAACTCAGCTATGCATTCCTTCATCTACGTAAGTACAATATGCTTTACAAGTTTTCACTGATATTTTGTTCCTGACACCACTTATTGTGGCAAGCAATGAGTAGATACTTTCATCATCCACCATCATAAACTCTTAATTTTAACATGCCCAAATATTTAACCAAAAAAAGAAACCAACTAAATCTATACCTGCACCCTCCTCCCCCAAGCATTTAAAATTTTGTGAGGCTTACCATTTTTGTTGGACTTTTCATTGATTAATAAACCACACCTATTAAATAATACTATTTTGAACTCAGATAAAATAAATTTAGGAATCAATACTTGTAGTATAGTGACACTAACTAGAGACAGCAAGCACATCACTTCTCAATAGTTTCTTTTTCTTAGAACAAGACAATTCAATAACTGTATTAAAATATCGTCATCACAGGAAACAAAAAATACAAAAATTAATGAACAAAAGGGAAGGCGTGCATCTGTCAGTACAGAACAATGAGCCAGAAAGCAATTATGCATATAGCTATGAGTCATGAATAATGCTAATGTTGATTCCATTGAAGTCACCACATCACTCCTTCCTAAGATGGGAATGCACACAGTTTAAGAAAGAGTACTATGCTCATATCAATTAGGTGGTAGTATAGTTTAATTTGATCCATGCAGAACTGGAGGTATAGGTGCAATAATATCTGCAGGGGGAAGGAATCAACTGGTATTTCAGGAGCAGGGTTTGATGTAGTTAGCAGAGAGACAATCCAATCATCAGGAGCCATTGGTTCCTCAGGTAAGGTAGAGTATGAACAAGTCCAGATATGATCAATGTGTCGACAAACTGTACGAGTTTGCTTAAAATCACATAGAGTGACCTTGGACCTTCACAACACCAGTCTTGCCAGGAATGACCTTGGACCTTCCGAAACACCAATCTTGCCGGAAATCCACTTGTTTCCAGTAGAAATATCAAGATCTATCACCTGGTAATCCACTAAATTCCCTCTCTTTAGCCTGACCATTATGTTGATGTTTCTGTAACTGCTGCTTATTCTTTACCTCGTCTGAAATAACAGGTTTGAGGACATCAAAATGTGATTTCGAAATTTTTTCTTAACTGTAACTCTGCAGGAGTGTGAAAAATAGCCCTCAGTTCAGACTCCTCTATAAATTGTAATAATATTTTTGATCCTTATTTGTGTACCCAATATGTAAATTAATTGTGGGCAGGACTCTTAAGGTTAGTTTTCTCTTGGGTAACCATTTAATGTCATTAGTACTTGGCAAAATGAAGATTAACTATCTCTGTTAGTTTTGTCACTTATTATTTGTTGTGTGTTATCATTATATATAATTTTTCATCATTGATATAGCTCATCCCACCTGGAGTAAATACTTAAATAAGTTTCTCAGTGGGAGAGCCAGATTTCCTTAATTTACATAAGATGATATAATTAAATACCTATTTAACAAAAAATGGTACCTTAAAATATACCAAGCAATGAGGTTAATTTCCAGTGGCAGCATAAACTGAGGAGACAGAGGCTTAAAACCCTCTTAACCCCCACAAGGAATAACACTGGTAATGTGTGGGTTCCATGATATGTGAATTGAAAATGAGCAACTTGGGTTGTAATTTTCCTTGAGTGTTGTTCTTAATCCTATTCTAGAATTAATGAATTGCCAGATCAGTCATCCTATGGAGCTAAATAAAGATGACCAATACCATTATAATCACTGAAAGTGTTGAACTCTTCACTAGTGATTGTGTGCTGTTGTCATATATAAAAACTTAAGTCATATAATGAATTGAGAAGATTTTTCGAATACAATTAAGTGGTGTTTGAAATTGTAAATGATATTGGTAGGACTTCCAATCACTTAGAATATGAATCCATCAAAGTGTAAACATCTTTCCTAAGTATGGTGTGTATAAACTCTCCTAAGGAAGTTGGCAATTATTCGTAATTTAGTTGTGGTATTTAAACTGAGGAGATGTGGTAATAAGCACTACAAGTGAGATCATGTGCAGCTGCAGTATACCTTGAGGTTAAGGTCCTAATTTCACTACCAGCAGTAATAACTTCTATGTCTGAACCAAGATTTTACTGATACTCTGTCCCTCAGAAGGTTATTATTGCACTCACTTATTAATGCACTGATGCATATAAGGGTTAGCTTTGGGGGCTAATCCCCCCCCCCCCCCCCCCCCCCCACCTCAACCTTTTTGGGATTATTTAAATTTAGCTAAAGAAATCATTTGTCCAAATATATTAATGCTGCTACTATTTCAACAAGCTAGTACATTCATTAGCACTATATATAATGGGGAGAGATGATTACACATATAAGAAATCATGCCCCACCAGGAAGAAATTAAAAAAAAAAAAAATTTTTAAATCAGCCCTATGAGCATAATTTTTTTACCCAATCTTCACCAAACTTTACCTAAAGTAATCTTAGGGTGATTCCATCAATTCATGTAAGTTTGAATCCTGCACACCCAATCATCTAGAAGGAGGTAGTGAAATAATAAACCAACAGTCAAGCAAACATTGAATTGTGGAAAGTACTTTTCCTCTAGGGAAAAGAAAGAAATGCACTCTGAACCTCAATGCTTACACAACTGTTTTCTTCTCTTTCTTTAATGGTCACCCATGGATGTTTAAAAATTCATCAAGCAGGAAAATTGCTAACCTTAAGCTTTACATTCATTAACCGAAAACATTCGAAGACTCATAACTATGGGAATCCATCCCCAAGGTTTCCTCAAACTGATCACTAACTTCAGTGGTGATTAAGCAACAGAAACACCAAGTTTAAACATGCTCTTTTATATATATAACTAGGAGCATATACCCGGAGTTGCCTGGCCAATGTCAAAATGATGCATTATAGAACCTCTCAAATTTTAACCTGGTTGTTCCCTTCATTAGATCTTGGCAGCCAAAACAATTTCCTGTGAATATGGCTAATGAAACTCACACACACTGCCGCATCCACATGTGTTTAATAATGCTCACCTAGTTACTTTTACTCCATATGCCGAATTTCAGCTCTGATTGATCTATGAATGAATTTTTGACATGCAGATAGATGTTCTATGGGTGTGGCAATGACCAGATCACACCCATTGACACACGCACATATGATTAGTAATGCTCACCCAGTTACTTGGAAAACTCATTCCAAATTTTAGTCTTGTTGGTCATTTTATTAGCTTTTAATAGCCATAACTACTTCCAGTGGGTGTGGCTATGGCCAAACCACACCTGTATGTGGTTAAAACACTTTCCCAGGTATTTGTAGACCACACTCCGACTTTTGCCAAATTGGTTTCTGATTAACTTTTTCGGACAAAACAACTTCCTGTGTGTATGGCTATGGCAAAAACACACCCATTACCAAGCCCTTATGTGTTTAATAATGCTCACACGGATTCTTAGAGAGCACATGCCAAATTTTGGACCATTTTAGTTCCAATGTTAATCCGTGATGCCTAGATACATATATACAAATATCATATATACTAACAAACCAAATATATATTAAAATGGGTTCGAGGATCTAACTCCTTAGATCCAATCCTTATTCAGAAATTCTTTTTTTTTGTGACAATTTTTTTTTTTTACACACCGATGGGAAATGGTGTAGCAAGAAGGGATCCCACCCATGTCACTCCCAAAGTCAATTTGTGTATGCAGGCCATGTTTAAAGTCTGTCGCTCCAAAGGTTTTTATGGACAAAGAACCACTTTTGGCTATTTTTGGAGGCCTGACATGATCACAGAAATGGGTGTAGTCATATACATGTATTAAACATTCCCCAGATTATATTGATTCCAAATATATATGGGTTCATGGATCTAAATCTCTAGGTTCGAGTGTTTATGCTGATATACCATTTTTTGGCATTTTTAGCCTTACACAGGAAAAGGAAGACATGTGGCTAGGTAGGACCAAGCTCATGTTACATCCAGAGTAAAGTTGTATATGCATACCGAGTTTTAGATCTGTAGCTACAAGGGTTTTTCTGGAAAAAACATCATTTTTGTTTTATTCAAATTACTATGGTAACCATTTTCTGGATTTTTTTAGCCTATATTATAAGTTGGGTCAAAACTTATCTCAGAGAAATCCATCCACATGTTTGGCCAGAATGATGGTACAGACAGACAGACAGACAGACAGACAGACAGACAGACAGACAGACAGAGAGACAGAGAGACAGACAGACAGATAGACAGACAGACAGACAGACAGACAGACAGACAGACAGACAGACAGACAGACAGACAGACAGACAGACAGACAGACAGACAGACAGAGAGACAGACAGACAGACAGACGGATGGACAGATGGACAGACGAACAGACATGTGTTGGGGTTTTAAGAACTGCTTATTCCCCAGGTATGTTTGTTTGGTTGCTGCCATACCTAGCTACAAGATTCTTAAATCTTAATAACCGGAGTAATTTAGGTTGTAAACAAAGAACTTCATAAATAATTTAGCCAAGACGCTAGACTGTGGCCTTTTTCATGGTCTCTTATAATCCTAGCCACATAGTAGCATTATATGATACAGACTTATGTACATACCTAGAATTTTAATACATTAACTACCTATTGGGTTACATAAGCTAATATGATACCTAAGACTCAATAAAAAGAATAAGTACAGACATATTACTTATACGTTAATCTTGTTCAATTATATATATAAATACAATAAACTATTATATATTCTGGGCATGGCTAGGCCATGTTGATGGTTGACCCTTGACACTCTGCATGTTCCACACATTTGCAATACAGTAGAGCTATTCAGGTAGTGTGACATTGTTTTTATGTAGCACCAAAGGGTATGCCCAGCATTGCCCATGACAATGTCAACAGAAAACATGAATAAAGTCAATCAAAACACCATTTCTAGAACTTGTGGCTTCATTCGAATAGCAGCAGCCCATAAGTAGGCAAACAACCAGGTTGCCCTTTGATTTTTAAATGAAGGAAGTTCAGGATGTTTTGAAAGCATTGTGTAATTGAAAGGTTGATTTCTAATGTATGATGCAGTTAAGAGAAAAGAAACTATAGGAACCTTTTAGTGGTGTTATTATTAGGAATATTATTAGAATTACTATTGATTGTATCACACCATTTCAATTATGAGTTTTATGGATGTAAGAGGCAGGTTGTATTATTGTTGATTGTTGTAAAGGGCAGTTTGTATCATTATTGACTGTTGTAGTTGATTAGCTGAAATAGAGGAATATGATTAGTTGAACGTGGGAGGAGAGTTACACATTATGTTCATATATGGTGACTTTTTCTCAGTTTTTTTATTATATGATGCAGATTATTATGTGATGCTGTTTTTCTTGAACTCTGTTGAAAGTGAATTGATATAAGTGAAAAATCAAGTGTGTCACTGGAGAAGGGTTTGTGACACATTACCTGTTGATATTTTTCTAGAAAGGTAAAAATGATGTGGTGTGCTTTGGAATGAAATTATCAAAATTAACTGTTTGCTTACCTAACCAGAACTATGGATGCTCCTTTTGGTTTCAATTTTAATGCAGATTTCACTCACTGCTTTCTCTTAGTACTGATGATTTTGGAAACCACTTATATTATAATTTTTTTTTGCATGAGTGGTCTGATAGCAATAATGAAAAATGTTAACATTCAAAAAATTACCAGTTCACTAAGCTAAACAGAGCTGTGGTATAGTATCCTTTTGAATTTGCTTGGGTTATAATATATTGGGTGAGATCAGATTACCTGTGTGATTCGTATTCAACTATGCGCTTACTAGGCCTTCCCAATTATGTTACATAATTTTGACCATAATTGGTAGCTTGGGAGCATAATTGGTAGCTGTGAGAAGACAAGAGGTGAATACACCTATACTGGATCACTTTTCAATATCATGGATTGACAACATGTTTTCTTGGCGTATAAAGTCAAGATTACCTTGGAAGATAAAAACTGCATTGTCTGTGCCAACATATTCAAGCACACATTGGTGATCAAGGTGGAAAGGTCTCAAGCATTAGGGATTTTGTGTCATTTATTGCCAATGATGGTGATGGTTGAGTTACTATCTAACCCTATTAAGAGCACACAGCTACAAATAGAACTGGTTATAATTGTAGATATTGTTATTAAGGCAACATACAATCTCGAAGAAGCTAGACCCTTAGCATTATCACATATGAACATATCCTTTCTTTACTCTTCGTAACTACAGTGCATGATCTTAATACTGCTTCTATTTGCACATAAACTGTCTGGTGGTAATCAAAGGCTTTATCAGCAACTCTATCATCTGCAAAAACATCATGTGATTTTTTTTGGTTAAACTTTTACAATAATCTCTAATTACCTTTGAATGCATTCAAAGTAGCCCAATCTGTTTATCCTGCCTGGTTGTATGAATGTAAATGTACTAGTATTTATATTGATGATTTAAAAGTTTTCCCCTTTCTCACTCCATTAATTTGTGATAATTTGAAAGCTGAGATACCAAAGTATTGATCCCAAGCTGTAGGTGTGCCTACTGAGGTTTTGTAATTACAGTGGTTGCAAAAACACATGGAGCAATTTCCATGGTGGTCCAGTGCTGCCAACCAAGTGATTCAGATAGCCATTGTCAGTTGCAGCTAAAAGATGCTCAATAATACTTTCAATAAAAGGAAAAGCTGTTCTTCTGAAGATTACTGATTACCTTTTGCATTTTTCTTCTTTTTTATTTGTTGGCACTTTATGTATTTGGCTTTGGTTTGAAATCAAATTTTTTTGGTACCTTATAAAATGGACATCCTACATGTAGGAATAATTACTTAAATTTGAAGCATACTTGGTACCTTAAGAAGCATAATTGAAACTTTTTTGAAGCATGATTTATCAAAAATGGCGCATAAAGGAAGAGCATAATTGATCCAAAAATTAGCATAACTGGGAAAAGCCTAGTGATTACTCATGTTGGAAAGAAGTTTAGTTAAACTTGTAAAAATCCAGTTTTTCAGATCCTACAGCTCAGGACTTCCCCCCTGGGATTCTAAACATGACCACATTATTCCCTGTGTCGAGCTGTATATGCATACCAATTCTCAGACCTAGATTCAACCTTTTGTCAATCCTTTAGTCACATAGGTATATAGATAAATAGTATATAGGTGAATGGGTAGATATGACCATAAGTTATATATATATATGTGAATTTCAAATTTACATACATACATATGGCATTAAATATATAGCTAAGGAGCAACACAATGTGCTCCAAAAATGGTTTAAATGATACTGTGAGTGTATATCAAAGACTGAAATATCAAACACTATGCTAAAATTTTTCATCATGTTGGCAAGTCTCTATTATATGCTGTGTCACTTTAAAATTTAAGTGTATGATGAACTAGCTGTGGTCCAATATTGACTAGAAGGGACTCCAGTGGATGTGTCTTTTTCCTTAAGTTTATCATGCACTGAGGTAACTCTGGTCCAGTGCTGACTAGAGAAAACCTCTGTTGATATGTACGTCCTCACCATAAGTTATGTTGCAATGAAGTTGCTCTTGACCAATAATGACTAGAATCTCACTAGATATGTGTGAACTATCCATAATAATAATTGTTTTGTATGCACCTCCACAATTATCCTTCACTGAATTTATTCCTTACCCACAGTAATATCATCATCAGATGAGTCTTCCCCTACATCAACTATTCCTGCGTATTTTTCACATGGAGTGCTTCTATATCCACTCCATCTCCCACTTCAGTGCAAGACACATCTACCTCAATGTCTACAACATCTCTGTCAGCCATGCACACAGCATCTCCAGTTCCAGCAACTCTGTCAGTGTCTGTCACATCAGATGTGAGCACTGTTCTTGTAGGTTCTGCTGTCACCCTCACCTGTTATGCCCGTCTCACTGGCTCCAATGAAGGGTTGGTGTTTACATGGCTGGATCCTAGAAACTTTACCATTGGAGTTCCACTGGTAGGAGATATTGATATTACTGATAAAATGGACTCCCTTGATCTCAGCATATCATCAGTGGGTGTGTCACATGCTGGACGATACACATGTGTGGTAAGAGGAGGAGGGGCAGAGCAGAGGAACACCAGTGACCTCACAGTTCAGTGTAAGGAGGGCACCTGCTAGGAGTCATGTTGTGTTAGTGGGTGTCTTTGTGGTGAAGTGGTTGGTGAGGTGATCGACCAAAGCTATATGAGTATCTCCATAGCCTGGGCGTCAATCTTGACCTGATCCCTATATGTTTTGAAATGGGTATGGTCTTCTGAGTAGATTCTGTAGCACCAGATTGTCCCCACTTTTGGTGCTCTCCTCTTGTTTTACAGGCAAGCTTAAGACAATAACTGTATGTGCGAAAAATTTGGAATTATAGTGAAGGGTGGGTTTTAATTAATAGGTAAATAGGAAATATATTGTTATATTAACTTTACACTGCATCACATTATGTACAGCCACTGTTTCAATATTCATTCACTAAGTGGAGCATGTTTAACTATGATGATTATTGGCCTACAGTGAGGCCTCCTCCTCCTCCGAGGGTTGTGGGACAATACAGTTATTCTTATATTGGCTCAAACCTCAGACTCTACTGCGGCCTAACATTGAGGGAGGAACTAGTAGATGGTGTGACTGTTAAGGTGGTATGGACTCGACCAACCAACTCCACCTTTAGTAATGTGGACGATTTCTATTTGTATGGCACCAACTACGACAGCTTGTCTCGGGTCCCCAATATGACTGCCTCTGATGCCGGACACTACATATGCACCACTAGCCTCACCTCCTCTCTGCCTTTTGTTTTGTCCAGTGATACCAGCAGCAGCTCTGTCATAGCCACTTTGAAGAGTAAGTAACCTACCAACATTACACTCACACTGTAATACTATGGTGGGTGGTACACTTTCACTTTATCTTTATTACTGTGGCAGTAACAGTATTCCAAAGGGGATGGGCATGGCAAACATAGATGCTATTTTAATTAATATCAATTAAGAAGTTAGTGTTATCTACTGTTAATTTAGTATGTGGTGCAAATATTCGTGTATATGGGAAGAATTTGTATTTATGCACTATTATTTATTGAATTTTTTTGATTACATAACAAAATGACCTATTATAAAATCTAAAATATTAATGTAGGAGATTCATGAATAGCATTCTTTTAGGTGACAAAGGGAAAACAAATCAGTGACAGCTTCATAGTTCACAATAATATTCTTATTAATATAGAGAGAGTGCAAAATATTAAATCTCTCTTATCCCATTACTTAACTTTTTGTTGTTGTTGTTGTTCTTATATACTTTAGAGTAGAGTTGGCTTGTTCTGCTGTAGCAATTGTTACTGGAATAATTGCTACTAGTGAAAACCTGCATTACGGGAAACTTTTTACTAGGTCTTCAGTCTGCTGAAGTACAGAATATATTCTGTTTTTAAAATATATATTATGTAGGGATTAATGTAAGGCTTTGCCCTACTTCAGTAAAATGGGTATTGGAAGTTTTTCAAATTAGTCCCTTACCCCAAATACTCATCTTTAACTTGGATAATATAGATTGAACTTCTATATATTATAACACCTATGGCAAGAATCAAATATCACATTCAAATTTTATGCCGGACATATGTTTACACTATATTATCTCTGTAGTATCATTCATAAGTCCATTTTTACTGTTTGATATATAATGTTCTGTGCTTCTTTCATCAAGGAGCCGTAATAATGATTTTATAGGGGATTGGGTCTCCTTGACATTCCCCAATTTGACCTTTGATATGGAGAGTGGATGCAATTTTTAACTTTATGAAAATAAAGATAAGGAAATGTTATGGACCCCAATTCAATATAAGTCAAAAATATTGTTCCAATTTATTTTGAGTATAGACTGATTTTGATTAAATGCACAATAATGAATTTAAATTATCATTAAGTATCATCTGAGGAGACAAAATTTCTTCTGTCAAAATTGATAAATTAGAGAGATATGGTAAGGGTTTCCAGAAAAGATTAACTTAATCCTGGATATATCATATGCTTGTTCTCAGTCCTTCCACTCCAGATACCTTTGTTCTGAATATAACCTCCTTCCTGAACTTTTTTGGGTGAAGTTCCACTGCTCTCATAGACAGTAATAAACACCTCTAACTAACTAACTAACTATATATATATATATTTTTTTTTTTTTTTTTTTTTTTTTTTTTTTTCAAGCACAATGTGACAGGCAGATGGATAAGCACATTAATATTTGGATAAAATTTCGGACTGAAATTTATATCATTGAGTGTTACAGAAAGTGACGTGAGTACTCCAGATTGACCAGCCCAAATCTCTTCTACTCTTACTTCTTGTGTTTAAAAGTCCCTGTTGATGGAAGATCTTCTTGGAAATCGTTAAAAAGTAGCATCTTTATCTTTACTGATAAGCTGATCTCTTTACTGGGATGACCTTCAATTCAGTAATACTATTCTTACTTAGTTTGCCAAATCTATCTTGATATTCTTTGATTACTTGGCCCATAAATGGCACAAAAAGTAGACACCACATTATTCCTTGTAACCTGGAGATTTCATATCCTCATACTAGATGTTTTCGAGCCAGTTGCATCAGCCATCATTGTCATTGCTCCACTATTAGGGCTAAATTCTCTTACTGCATTCCTTCCAAGTTCAATCAGTATAGTTTTCACTATTTTTATTATTTTGTAAGCTCTAAGGATGTCAATTGCTGACCTAGAAGGAGCAAACTTAGTGGCTTGAAGTAAACAAAATATGAAGATTTATTGAAATGTATTAATAAAAGATGGTAAATTTATAATGGACGAAAGTTCATTTGCTTCCCTCTTTTCTTTTTCTATCACAAACACAGCATTATTGCTAACAATGTGAGCACGACACTAAATGAGAGCAGTATAAAGCATATCAAGTTCTTCCAGTGACATAAGTTTCTTACCCCCCCTATATTTTTGCACATTGTTTTCATTTTGTTCTTGTCTATTTATTTTATCTTGCTGTTTCAGGACTTGATTGAATTGACTTATACTTTCTTGCAAATAGAGCTGTCACTATGGTGCATATTGAAGAAAGAACCTACAGAAGTCAATGCACTCAACCTATAACTTATCTCTGATACTTTTGCAATCCAAGACAGAGCAAAATTCAACTCGTGACTAGCACAATGGTGGTAGTTGGCCATGGCAACTCTTGTCTTAAACAGAGCAGAGCACTCATTGAAATGGCCAACCATATTAGTAACTCCATCATATTTTAGAGCTCTACATTGATTAAGATTTAAACTATTACAGGCATCTTTCAAATTTTGATATGGTATAGTTATCGATAACTTAGCTTTATGATATTTTCCTTGAATTGGAAACTTGGCACCACTTAAACAATATAACCATCATAAATTTATAATATTATAAAAAGTAAATTTTGTATATATATATATATATATATATATTCAGAATAAAAAAAACAAAAAACTTATATAATCAACCCAACAGTTTCTTAATGTTATAGTCCAACAAAGAGAGGGAAGTGGTGAAGCGGCTGCCAGACATAGCGACACTTGTGTAACTTAGGGAAAATAAGCATCAAAATATGGGATCACCTTAAAGTAACATCCTAGAAAGCTAAAAATTGGCATAAATCTTCCCATTGGCTTCCTGGATAGCCATCTAAGTAACTATCTCCACAGCATAGTTCTTTCTCCCTCAAAAGGAGCAAATTAAATATCCATACAAAAAAAAAACCCAAAATTGTTTACCTTTCTTTCCTTTTTTTTCAACCTCCTATCTTTTACTACCTTCAATCTTTATTCTATTCTTTTCCTTCAATCTTTTTTCCTTCAATCTTTCTTTATTCATGTTTTTCCTCTCATCTATTTTCCTTTAATATATATTTTTTTTCCATTTCTTTTCCATTGACCTTTTTTTCCCTTCCCTTCTTTCTTCCTTAAATTATTATTTTTTGCTTCCTATCCCTTCTTCTTTCTTCTATTTCTTTCAGATCTTAAATTTTCTTTTGTCAGAATGTGTCAAGAGGTATACTAATATATCTCTGAAATTTGTAAAGATATCTTCAGCAGTTTTGAAGGGGTTCAATTGTGCACATACAGACATTCATGTAGATAGAAAGGCAGAGAGATAGATTGAGAGATAGGAGGACTGAGATATGGAGAGAAAGATGGATCTCTAAACAGACAAATGGATAGACAAACTGACCAACTGTCCTACCGACCGACCGACCGACCGACCGATCGACCGACCGACCGACCGACCGACCGACCCACCCACCCACCGACCGACCGACCCAACCACCACCCACCCACCCACCCACCCACCGACCGACCGACCGACCCACCCACCCACCCACCCACCCACCGACCGACCGACCGACCGACCGACCGACCGACCGACCGACCGACCGACCGACCGACCGACCGACCGACCGACCGACCGACCGACCGACTGACCAACCGACCGACCGACCGACCGACCGACCGACCGACCGACCGACCGACCGACCGACCGACCGACTGACCCACCCACCCACCCAACCACCGACCGACCGACCGACCGACCGACCGACCGACCGACCGACCGACCGACCGACCGACCGACCGACCGACTGACCCACCCACCCACCCAACCACCCACCGACCGACCGACCGACCGACCGACCGACCGACCGACCCAACCACCAACCCACCCACCCACCCACCGACTGACCAACCGACCGACCGACCGACCGACCGACCGACCGACCGACCGACCGACCGACCGACCGACCGACCGACCGACCGACCTATATATTTTTTGCTATGCCTCAACACCTAAAAGAAGAAGAAAAAATTAGTTGAACTTATTTGATGTAGCAATTTAGCAATATTTACATTAAGCTACATAATGAAGTGAAAAGATATATTTCAAAAGAAATAATAAAATAATTATATTTGAATATGGTAATTATTTCAATATCTAAGAAGCCTTTCTTCTTCTTTTTTAATACAATGTCTGAATGAAGTGAAAGAGAGAAATTTGAAGGTAAGTTAGAAATTGTTTACCTGTTCTATAACAAGATCTTTAGACAATCCACCACAAAATAGGTTGAATCAATGAACTACATGGAACCTTTCTTGAAAAATTGGTACACTTGTGGATTTTTTTCTTTGATTAGTATAATTTTTTGAAAGTATGTGTTAATTAATTTGGTGTTCAAGTGATGACCAAAGCTGCAAGAAATGGTAGCATGTCATGCAAGCTTTTTTGGTGTAGAGTCCAGTCACCAATTAGTTGTATTTTTAGGTATTGTCATGATGTCTACCATTTTTATGATACAAATCAAAGAAAAAAAAAAGGACTGATTTCACTTTGTTATCCACTTTTACTAGAACCTCATTTGTTTCTATGTCAGATACAGACAACTTGCCGGATAAGAATTCTTCAATTACAACAGCCACCCTTTAGAGATCTTTGTGAAGTGTTCTTGCCTCATTCTACATCCCTAAATCACTGACTCCTAACTATATCTCATCTAATGAAAAAAAATGAAGATATTATCATGGGAAAATAATAGAACGAATATTTTTTATGCAGTATTGCAAAGAAACCCCTCCCCCCCTCCCCAAATAGAGACATAAATAGTATGAAAACAAAATATCATATTGTAAAGTCTAGATTCATTTATTTTGGGGTGTAAAATTATGCACATAATAATTGAGTGCTCATGCCTTGTTTCAATACTTGTTGGGTAGGTAATAATCTTTTCTTGTTTCTGTACTTTTTGAAAAAACTCTAAATCTTAATTAAAAATTTTTTTTTAATTTATAAATATTTTTACACTAGTTTACATATAAATGAACTTAGAGAGCTCAACCTACACACTGTTTGGTATGCTACCAGCTATTCGTGAGTATTTTGGAAACCTGAGTATCAGGTGAAAATTGGTGGCAGAAAATGCCAGTTTCTACCTCTTACACTCACAGTAAGAGTACTATATCCATATAAATCTGGTGGTAGTATAGTTTGAGTTGATCTACCAGAACTTAAGGTACATGATGCCTAATAGAAGGATGGTCTGCATGGGGACAAGAATTAACTGGTAGTTCACAAGCAGGATTTGATGCAGTTGGTGGATGGACAATGATATCATCAGGGACCCTGATTTCTCAGGTAAGGTAATGGATGGAAAAATTATAGTTAAAAAAAAATAATAAAAGCACATTGTGCTAATTTTTGTTCCCTTGTCACCATATATTCTGCCATTGAAATATTTTGTCCCAGTGGCAGAATACCCAAGGATATATGGTGACGCTTAGTTGTTTTTTTTTGTTTTGTTTTATGCTTTACCCATGCAATATCTAATGATATTTAATCCCTACTAGAATATAATGTCCCTCTGGTCTAAAGCAATCAACTTCTAGCTGAAATTTTGAAAATATGATCCAGATTATTGGCTGAAGTTATATATATATATATATTATAAACTATTTCATCTGCTTCCTAGTTTATGAATTGGTCAAATATATATATATATATATATATATTGTTGCTATTATAAACTTTTTCATCTACTTCCTAGTTTATGAATTGGTCAAATATATATATATATATATATATATCCCTAAAATGTCAACTAAATCATACACCTCAGTTTATTTCTTGTCCCTGTCCATTGTGTTCTTCTTTTACTTCTATTTTTTTGTAATCTGTAGTGGTTTTGTTTGTTACTTAAATTCCTTTCTCCTTCAATCACCATCAAATCTAATAATAATATTTTTAGCATATATCAAAGTAAGCCAAATTTAGTGCTAATTATTATTTATATTTTGAAAATTTATAATTACAATTTTTTTTTTTTTTTTTTTTTTTTGCAATTAAGATTATTTGCAGCTGCTTTACTACAGCATTACAATCAGTCCATTTCATCTGTAGGGTAGTAGTCCACACAGAATGAGAAAAATTCTTGCTAGCCTTATTACAACCAAATTTTCAGCATCACCAAATTAAGCATGTCTATCAAGAGCATAAGGAGCTTAGTGATCATGAACAGCCAACTGCTGGTCTTCATGTAGGTTCACCCTGTCCCTGTGAGCAGCCACAGCCACAGCCACAGCCAGAGCAACCCTCTTAATTCAGCTTTACCTTCAGCACATTATTGTTGCTCCTTTTTGAGATACCAGGGCCTCTGCTTTTTCTGTGGAATCACTAACACCTCATAATAAAAAAGGTGGAAATGTAGTCAGTAAGAAATGGAGAACCTAGTTTTGCAAAGCGCTAAAACAGTTTTCGAACAAAACAAAACACCTTTACCTGCTTTATTATATTTCATATTCATATTTGCAATTCAATTTTTTTTCTTAGAAAAATATTTTTTCCCTTTTCATTCACTTTTATATTAAAAATGTTATTGATTTATACATCCTATAACTATTTATGCTCATAAAATAGGCTAAAACACTGTTTCTATTGTTTTCCTAAAATTTTTGGACCTTCTTCAGAAATTTTAAGAGCTTGTTGAAACAGGATAATGTGTGAAGCAGATTAAAATTCAAGTGATGGTAATGGATTCTTGATTCAAAAAATATTTTTTGCAATTACATGTGAATATATATTTATACAAATAGATTGACCAGGCATTGCCTGGGATATAATGATATGCCCACATGAAAAAGTGTGGCTTGGTGTGATCCAGACCATTTCCCAATGTGAGTAAAATAGTGTTTGCATGCTTCTTGGATACTAGGTTCACGAATCTGACTGTTCATAAGTACCATAAAGAGATTACATCATTTTTGTCATTGTGATCTGACATATCCACTGTGTCAGGATCAGCCTTCAAATAGAAATAAGTGCAAAGTATGCTGTCTGCTTGACAACTTAAACTTGCTTCATCTTACTATAAACCTCAATTTGTTTTTGTAGTTATTTTCTGTCTGTCTGTTTGGTTATTTTTTGTTTTTTTTTTCATTTGTTTGTTTGGTAACTACTTCCATATGATTGGGCCTAATGATTCAAAATTTGTCAGGGTTTGATGAGTGTCACCATGCAGTGGTTATAAGGAAATGTTGTGAACATTGTTGTAAATTCTCCCTGTGGAGGCATTTAAAATTTTTTAAAATTTTTTATTTTTGTATTTTTTGGTTGTGGTCACAACTCTATGCCTGAGTAAACTACCACATTCACTATAAACCACAATTTCGTAAACATAAGTTAGTAAAACTCTACCCAAACCACTCCTGCTTTCCTTTTTCCCCCTTCTTTTTAAGCCCTCTAGGCCCATAGCATTTGGAATGAGTTAGCAAACAGAAAATCTAGAAATATATTAAGAGATCTTTGTTATCTCTGTCCATAGGACTAGTGCTATGCTAAAATATCCTTTAAGCATGGGGGGGGGGGGGCGAAGATTCGTGAGAACCAGCTTCCAAGCAACACTATGAATACTATTAAGGTCAGCCATTTCAAAATCCCTTACCTTTTCTTTTCATTTTCTTCTTTTTAAACCTTGTAAGGCAGCTATGTGACAGGGAACAAGCTAACCAACAAAAATAAATCTCTCCATCCATATGATGGGTGCTCATCTGATATCTGTAAATTGTAATAACATTTGAAATATACTTGTGTAGACAATATATAAATCAGTTGTGGGATACACTTCAGATTATTTATTTGATAGGTAACCATTTAATGTCATTAGTAATTATGTTCATCGTATGTCAACTAGCTCTGTGTGGAAAGTCACTTATTATTCGTTGTGTGTTATCCTTATGATTTTGTCTCATCTTTTATGTGGCTCAACATGTAGGTGTGTCAATGGGTGTGGTTAGATTGCAGTCACACCAACAGGAAGTTATTAGCTTCCAAAAGCTAATTGAAGGACCAACCAAGCCGAATAGCTTCTATAATGTTTCATATTGACATTGGCCGGGCAACAATTGGTATATTCTGCTAGTGATCAATATTTCCATTTTTAAAAAGCTCACCTTTTGTCCAAGTTCACAATTTCCTGGATATTTTTGAGGACGAGTAAGTATTCAATTGCTTCATTAAAGAAACTTTATTTATCAAAAGGAAAAAGAAATTAAAAACATTTAAACCAAAGAAGCCGTCATATTCCATCCCAACTATTCCTTACATATTTCTATTGCAGTTCATACAGTTACTTGTGGTCTAGTTTGTAGTTATCTGTGGTGAGATTTTGCCCCCACTGAATTCAAGAAATTGATGTGTTTATTTTCTCTTTTCTGCAATCAACATTGCCATTGTTGCGGTCTTAGTGAGGAGAGAGAGCATCTGTTTGCATCACCTGACCTGTTTGCACTGCTTCTTCAGCATCTTGTGTCATGTGGTCCTCAAATCACCAGATAAACATTATTGACTACATGTGAGTGTGGAAATGGGTGTGGCTTTATTGTGTCCACACCAATAGAAAGTCATTTTAAATGAAAATTAGAAATATAAGGTTCTCCTATTCAGAAGCTTCTGAAGTAGTTATTCCAGCTAGATTGAGCCACATCATGGACTAAAATAGACAAATTCAAAATTTTGATACATATTAACCATAACTTCACTAACTCCTATTGCTCAAGTCAAATATCATCCTAATCGGTGCAGTGTTTTTCAAAAATCCTTCGATGCAGACAGACAGACAGACAGACAGACAGACAGACAGACAGACAGACAGACAGACAGACAGACAGACAGACAGACAGACAGACAGACAGACAGACAGACAGAAGATGGACAGACAGACATACATCTCCTTTATATATATATAGGATATATATATCTTATAATAATTTTTGTATTAAAACTACATATGTGACTATTTTAACAGTATACTCTTATAACACACTGTTTTAGCATTCTTCAACACTGTTTTCCACTTTGAAATCTTTGATACTACTTAATTTTGTAGTACATGATTGGTGGTTGATAGAGAGTGGTGGGACATATAAGGTTTGGGTAGAAGCTGATAAACTTATCTCTAGCTGATCCCTGAATCAGCCTTTTTTTCTCTCTTTTTTATGCTACACTCAAGATTTTCTGGAGTTGTTGCTTTTTTTAATCAGAAATTTAGTGCCTGTGTCATTTCCTGCAAAAGGCTTTCAAAGCACACTATTTAGGAGTTCTTCAAATTCTATTTCCCCTTTGAAATCACAGATAGGTTTGTTTTTTTCCTCAACAGGGTGTGCATTGGTGAAATGCATTAATGTATCATTAAAGTGGTAGCATGTGAACAGCTATGAATTCTCTTTGATAAAAATAAAATGGTGGATAATGAAGAGTTTATCTTAGGCTTCTTTTTGTTTTTCACTTGAACAATGGGGTGTGGCAAAATAGGATCTAGCCCAGGTTAATTTCCTTTACCTGAAGATCTCGTCTGCTAGTTTTTCAACTAAATCTTTTCAGCCATTAAGGCAGGTAATCACGCACATATGCACATAAATACACATATAAATATCACTAGCTCTATTTGTACAAGATTCATTAATTCCCTTTTGGAATAAGCAAACTGTCAGTAACTGGTATATATTCCTTCTCTTTACAATATTTACATTCTCTTGCAGTTCGTTCCCCCTCTGTGAAGGTTTTTTCATCCTCATCTTCAATCCTACCTGGCTCCAGTCTCGCCCTCACCTGCTCCATTAACTTGTGGGAGGATATAGTGGATGGTGTGACTGTGGAGGTGGTGTGGACAGGACCAACCGGCTCCTCCCTCACAGATGGGACCACACCCACTGGCACTGGCACCTCCTACACCAGCACCCTCCTTCTCTCCGGAGTGGTTGCCTCTGATGCAGGGCAATATAACTGCTCTGTCAGACTCACCTCCTCTCCAGCTCACTTCTTTAGTGATACCAGCAGTGGCTCCACAACAGTCACTGTGCAGAGTAAGCTTCAAGATTACAATTAGAAGGAGAGATGTGAGTTAAGAACAAGTGCATGGATGAATGAATATACGAATAGTTGAATGGTTGAAGATAAATAAATATATAATAACAAATAAATTAATGATATTGTGGAGGTTAGCAAACAGTGACAGCAACCAATGTAATATTAAAGAATATCACCAAAAACAATGCCATAATAATGACGTAATCGTGACAATGCATTAAGGTTAATAAAACAAAAACAGTTCGAGATCCTACCGCTACAATGTATATAACCAGCAGCATATACCAGGCCTTTCCTGACCAATGTCAACATGATACATTGTAGAAGCCTCTCATATTTTAGCCTGGGTGGTCCTTCAATTCATTTCTAGCAGCCAAAACAACTTCCTGTGGGTGTGGCTAATAGATAACCACACACATTGCCACCCCACGTGGTTAACAATGCTCACCGGGTTACTTGGACTCCATATGCCAAATTATAGCCTGATTGGTCCATATTTTGGTTTTTGGGCAGGCATAATGACATTTATGGGTGTGGCAATGACCAGACCACGTCCATTGACACATGTACATGTAATTAGTAATGCTCAACTAGTTGCTTGGAATATTCATTCCAGATTTCAGTCAGATTGGTCATTTGATCAGCTTTCAATAGCCAAAACAACATCGAGTGGGTTTGACTCTGGTAAAACCACATCCATTACCTGACCACATGTACTTAATTACACTTACCTGGGTTCTTGGAGAGCACATTCAAAATTTTGGCATTTTGGTCCAAGTGTTTAGCCTTGATGTCTGGATACACATACATACTTACAAACTAAAAAAATATATATATTATAGCGTGTTCGCAGATCTAACTCCTTTGGATCAAGCGTTACTCAAAAGTTCCTATTTTTGTGGCACCATTTCACTTTACACACCAATGAGAAGAGGTGTAGCCAGGAGGGATTCTGCCCATGTTACTCCCGGAATCAAGTTGTGGGTGCATACCATGTTTTAAGTCAGTTGCTCCAAGGGTTTGTCTGACCAAAGTACAATTTTTGACCTTCATTGGGCATGACATGAAAACATAGACGAGTGTGGTCACCTACATGAACTTAGAAGATTCCTCATTATATTGATTCTAATATACATATATTAGAGAAAAATCCGCACTACGGGTGGTTTTTTGGACCACCATTGGTCGGCTGTGGTCACAAAAATATCTAATTTCGTGCATATATTAATTTTTTTCATATGTATGCATTTGTTTCTTTATTATTACTAATTTAATTTCTACATATACTATAGCATATATATAATCTCTTCTGTTTGTTTTCTTCATTGTTATTCTATTATTATTATTTTGTTAAATGTTGTGTACAGATATAATTATTTTATATTGATTGATCAATGTAATAGTCTATATTATGAAGTTATGTTTTATTGTTATGGAGAGGCATGGTGTATGTCATGTGTTATGTCATGGTATTTGAGTAATTTTACAGTTTGTGTGCCTCCCAAATAGTTTGTGGATTACTCCTGTTGCATGTTGCAAACATGATGACAAAGAGATGTCAAGTTATCATCTGGGCAGTGAGTGAAGTTGAGTAAACTTCTCCATTGAATGTTTTTGAGTCATCATAGTGTCCTCTTACCATCCTGCTGGTTGATGACAATGATGACCACCTCATCCACAGATGGTGCAATGTGATAGTATTCATGTTCTCTAGCTGGTTTCTTGTTTTTTCTAATTGCTTTATTGTAATCTGGCAGGTAGATATTATCAAAGGTATATTTAAATATGCTCACATATTCATGATTATGATGGAGTATTACTTGCAATTCAGTGACTCTGTTCATTGGCAGGTCTCCACCAACATGCCTGTTCCATTTCGTGGCCTCCTCATCTGTATTTCCCATGGAGAACACTTGAAGGAACTTTGTATCCTCCTCTGGAAGTGGAAATAGTCCTCCAATTTTTTGATAGCACTGACACTAAATCTTGAATGTGGTGTAGAATCCTTGGTTGGTGAGGTTGTGCTCTGTTCCAAAAGAGGTCACCTGGAATGCGCTTTGATTACTTCTGAAATACTTGCCAATAGCAGTGTTTTCTTCAAGTGGCCTCTTGTGAATTAGTGGGGGCTCCTCAATGAGTGGTAGACTGACTTTTCTATTGGAGCAGCAGGGTTCTGGTGGCTCTTTTTCCCATTTGTGTGCATTGCAGTATTAGAACACCTCTTTCATCCTTCCAATGGTCTCCTGGTTATATTATGCATCATTTGTGGTGGTATCATATTAAAAACATGCCTTTAGCCAGATGAGTTTGGTTGTTTCTGCTGTTGCTTTTTCCATATTTGTTGTTTCTGTGGTTGTTGTTTCATAAATTTTATGTATGTTTGCATACCTTACAGTGTAATTGTAGCATTATAACATTCCTTTGTTTTGCCTTTGATTGTTGTTTGAGGTGTTGTTTGGATTGAATGACTTATCTGTTCTATTAATGGAGGTGTAGTTATTCAATTGTTACTATCAAAAATGTTGGTCTAGTGGGATATTTACTTGTTAAAGGGTAAAATCAGTTGCTTGTGGTTATCCAGAAGTAACTTTATAATTTGGGTTTATCTGGTGTTTGTGCCTTCATTGAGTTGATTTGGTAGGTAGTGTTATTTGAAATGTAATTTTTTAAGGGTAGAGGTACTTGAGTTTTTATTTCAATTGGTAGCAGAACATAAATGACTGAGTGCCAGTAAGGCTTCAAATTATCTTGGCTAGGTTTCAATTAAAAGTTTTTTAGTATTTACAATCCCTGTTTTTAATTTGTGTGTGTGTGTGTGTGTTTATGGTACATCTTCCCAGGTTTGAGTGTTTTTGCCGAAATACCATTTTTGGCATTAAATGGAAGAAGTAAGTGCTGTGGCCACATGGAACCCAACCCGTGTTACTTCTAGAGTGAAGTTGTATAGGCATACCAAGTTTTAGATTTGTAGGTCCAAGTGTTTTTTTGCCAAAATAACATTTTTACTGTTTCTTGTTACCATTATAACTATTTTCCAGATTTTTTGCCCATGTTTTTAGTAGAGTCCAAAAACCTATCATCATGACAAGTTATAAAGAAATCTACTCACAGGTTTGACCAGAATGACAGACATACAAAAATACAGACATCTTTCATATATATTAGAAATGTATAATTGAGTAAATGAGTGGGTTGGTGGATTATTACTAAATCTTCTTCTTCTGTATGAGAATTCTTTTCCATTTGTTGACTTTAGCCTGACTATATGTCCATTTTCTAGGGCTTACCATAAGGAGGTTGTCAACATGAGCTGGGTGGACTGGTGTGGAAAGATGTTGAAGGACAGGAAAAATTTCCTGTTAGTGCTGGGTATGAACTCACAACCCAGGGATTGTTAGTCCAAGAGCATAACTACTCAGCCACCACACACAGTCTATGTGTCAGTTTTGCAGGGTTCATTATTAAATAAATAAAGGACTTTGGGTAAGGCCAAAAAAAATTAAACAAAAGTCAAGTGCTAGGGCTATAAAAATTATAAGATAAATCCTAAATGAATTAAGTGAAGGATTAAGGATATAAAACTAATAATAAGATGAGTAATGAAATGAAATAAATTAAGAAATAGAACTATATTAAATTAAACCTTAATAATTAATACTTGTGGCAAATACATACTATAATATTTAACAGAGGCCAATTTGCAGCTTTGCTTGTAGTGGTCAAGGCACGTTATCCAACAAACACTATCCTATACATTATTGAAAAGGGCATTGGAAGAGTTTCAAGTTAATTCTTCTGGTTGGCAGTGATTGCATTTTTTGGAAAAATGACTTCACAACAGTGCTTCCTCAGCTATTGTAAATGTTTCCAATTTGCTTTGTTTCAGTTTTGATTTTCTACTGTATCCAGCCATAGACACTGCTCATGATGGTGTTGGGTTTTTTTTTTGTTTTTTTTTTTCCTCAAAATATTTTCAAATTCCTGGTTTAATTTGTGTGTAGGAAGGGTTATTTTCTTCAATGCATTCATTAATATGAGAGGTAACTGCTCCCCACTCCATTCCCCACTTTCCATGCCCTGGTTGTTTGTTGTTTCTAGTAGTTGCATAGCTGGAGGCCCATTTTCAGCTTTGCTTGCAATGCTCAAAGGCACTTTGTTCCACAAACATTATCCTAGACATTGAAAAGGGTATCAAAAGTGTTTCCAGTTAGCTCTTTCACTTGGCAGTGATTGAAATTGTTGGATAAGTGACTTCCATAGCAGTGCTCCCTAAACAATTATGAATGTCTCCAGTTTTCTTAGTTTCAGTCATTGATTTTCTAATGTCCCCAACCCTAGACACTGCTCATGATAGTGTAGCTTATTTTTTTCAAACAGTTCCAAATTACTGGTCTAGTTATATATAGGAATGGATATTTTCCTCACTGATACTCCCATGCATTCATTCATGGGAGGGGAGAGATACTGTCCACACTGCTCCCCCCTCCCACCCCCTTCCCAAGCCTTAGTTGTTGTTCCTTGTCCATTGATTTTTTTTTAAATTTTTTTAATAGTGGCATGACTGGAGGTGATACGAAGTTAAATTTTATGTGGTGTCCAGTGTACTTTGACTTAATTTCTAAACAACCTTAAATGGGTGTAGTTGAATATTCTTAACATTGGTGCTTTTAAATTATTCATTATTTAAAAAAATTTATTTTATTTGAGTGGGTGTGGTTATACATCCTCAAAATTGTTACTTTCAACATTTTTCATTCTTTTTTTTCTATTTATTTATTAATTTATTTTTATAAATATTATATCCTCACTATAATTTATTTATTAGTTGTTATGATTTTGTATTATTCTAGTCTGACAGTCTATGAATTGGAGGAAGACATTGTGAAACTTATTTTTTTTTTACCAATTTTGAAAAATAACTCTCTTCTTTTTTCAAATTTTCAAGTATATCCAGACAAATTTATAATTTTTCATTAATTTGCATACAACCACAACCAGATTTGTGGCTGCTGCAGCTGTTTTATTCCCCCTCCCCCCTCCCCCCTCCCCCCATGTGTGAAGAATTGTACCTGGTCCAGTGTGGTAGGGTAGAGAGAGAAAAAGGGAGGGGAAGGAGGGGGAGGGGGGAGAGGGAAGAGAGAGAAAAAGGCAGAGACAAAGAAAACATAGCAGCAGCTGCTTTTCTGAAGCTAAGTACTACAGTTTAGAAATACATATTATATAATCTTAAGATATTCCACAGGCCTTTATTGTTTAGCTTAACTGTTGGTTAAAAGGTACAAAGCTGTTGGTAAACTTTTATCATAAGTTTCAGATAGCTGAAGTCTTTCTTCTCAGCTGCACTATCAGATAGATTTAAATTTCTTCAATTATTTATTTTTATCACATTTTTATCAGCCATTTTAAAAACAGGGATAGTGGGTGGATTGGTGGATGCAAGGTTTTTTTTTTTTTTTTTGGTGTTTTTTTTTTTTCAAAATATTTTCCATTGCTGGTCTAATTAGTGTATTGGAAGGGGAATTTTCTTCAGTAATACCCCCATGCATTTATTCATGGGAGGGGTTACTTTCCACACTGCTCCTCACCCTCCACATTTCCCATGCCTGGTTGTTGTTTAAGTAGTTGCATAGCTGGTGGTAAAATGAGTTTGAAATTTGTCTAGTGTGGTCTCCAATGTACTTTGATGTAATTTCTGGACAGACATAAATGGATGTAATTAAATTCTTAACATTGTTACTTTCAATAGTTTTCATTCATTTCTTTTTTAATTTGTTATTTTATTTGGAGTCAGTGTAGTTGTACACACTCTGCCCCCCTTTCAATATTTTTCATTCATTCTTTTTTTCTTTTTTTTTATTATTTATTTATTTTCTTATTTTTATAAATATTATTTCTGGTTTAAAATTTATTTATTGGTTGTTATGATCTAATATTATTCTGTTCAATATTGTATGTATTGATAGAAGACGTTTTTAAACTTGTTTTTTTTATCCTCCATTTTTTAAATACACTCTATTTTTTTTCTCAATTTTTCAAGTCTATTCTGCTAACTTCATAATTTCATTTTAATTTACACATGCCCACAACCAAGAATTGGGGCTACTGCAGCTGTTTTCTGCCCCCTTCCCTTTGTTATAAAATTTCGCTGTACTTTATGAAGTGTGGAAAGGGGGAGTAAGAGAGAAAGAAAGAGATAGGGGGAGGGGAGGGGAGAGAGAAATATGGAGGAGGGAGGGGGGAGAGAGCACTGCAGCAACTGCATTACTAAAGATGATCACTCTAATTTAGAAAAAATATATAAATGTCAGATCCTCCAAGGTCTTCTATTTTTTCCTCACAGATACCCCCATACATTCATTTATTCATTCATGGGAGGGGTCCCTGTCCACACAGCTCCCCCCCTCCTCTCTTCCACGTTGTCCCTTCTTTTTTCTTTTTTTTTTTTTTTTTTAGTAGTGGCTTGGCTGGAGGTGAAATGAGACTCTAATTCTCTTATGTGGTATCCAGTGTAATTTGACTCAATTTATGGACAGCCATAAATGGGTGTAATTGAACATCCTTAACATTATTTTCATTCATCATTTTTAAATTAATTTTATTTGAATGGGTGTAGTTATACAACCTTAACATCTTTACTTTCAATAGTTTTCATTCTTTTTTTTTCCCATTTATTTGTTATTTTATCTTATAAAATATTATAACTTGTTTATGATTTATTTATTGGTTGTAATGATTTCTTATTATTCAAGTCAACATCCTATGAATTGATGGAGGAAGACATTTTGGAACTAATTTTTTTCTTCCATTTTGAAATCTAACTTTTTTTTCCTAATTTTCAAGTATATTCTGCCAACTTTAAAATTCTTCATTAACTTGCATATGCCCATAACCCAGATTTGTTGCTGCTGCAGCTATTTTCTGCCCCCTCCCTTGTGTTTGGTCATTGGATCTGGAGACAGGGTCACTGCTGCTAGATAGTTTTGCTTGGCAGATGTAGAGCAGCTTTCTAGTGTTAGAATGTTGAACACAGAGGGATGGTGAATAACAGCGACTGTAGTGGAATGTGTAAGGCCCAACCATTTCTTTATGTACCTTGTAGCAAGTGAATTTAAATTTTTGGAAATAGAGACTGAAATACCATTCACAGCCAAGTCATAGTGTAGGGAAGGGATAATATATCTCCTGTACATCCACACCTTATATTCACCTTTTACTGGAGCCTTATCAAGCCATTGTAGATGAGAAATGAATTGATGAGAGAATTTTTGGTTGGACCTCTTTTTCCTGGAGAAGAGCTGCAAGCAAATATTGAACCATGAAAGGTGGTTGGTTTCTCTTTATATATATATATATATATATACATGAGGAAATTTGCAACTTCACTTGCAATTATGTTGTTTCTCTTTTTTTTTTTGGTTTTTTTTTTTTTTTTTTTTTTTTTTTTTTTTTTTTTTTTTTTTTTTTAGTAGTGACATGGCTGGAGGAAATGAGGCTCATTCTCTTGTGTGGTGTACTTGAACATCCTTAATATTGTTACTTTTAAATTATTTTCATGCATTAGATTTTTAAAATTTATTTAATTTGAGTGGGTGTAGTAATAAATCCTCAACATTGTTACTTTCAACATTTTCATTGTTTCTAAAAAATTTATTTATTATTTAATTTTTATAAATATTATGACAATTTTATAATTTATTCATTGGTTGTTATGATTTTGAATTATTTTTGTCAACATTCTATGGATTGATGGAGGATAACATTTTGGAACCTTTTTTTTCTTCCATTTTTTAAATCTAACTCTTTTCTTTTTTCAAATTTTATATATGGGATTAAGTTATAGTGTTTTAGACCATGCAAAATATTTTTTTTGTCCAGCTATATTAGTTTAAATTTTAGAATGGTGTACAACTTATGGGCTTTGTTAAAAATCCATTCTTGACCAAAATTTGTGCATGTCCCCATCTTCCCACCCCCTATCTCTACCATTTTAAGTGTTCATAGACCTTCATGTAACAGGTACATAGAATGAATACAAAATGAAGTAAAATAGAATTTTAGATTTTAGTCTCATGGAGGGAGAGAAGCCACTTCATGAGACTTTGGTCAAAATTTGTATATACACCAAAGGAAAAAACATCTCAAAATTAGTAAAAATCTTCCATTTGGTTTCCTCAGGGAGTCTCCAAGTAATGTTCCTACAAAATGCTATTTTTTCCCCCTTTAAAATGACAAAATAAATTTCCTAGAAAAAATAAAGAAAAAGAAAAAAAAAGAGCATAATAATGATGGAACGGTTAAGGTATATGTTGGCAAGCTTTAGATTGGTTTTTCAATCCTCACCCACTCCTTCCAATTTTTTTTCCTTTCTTTTACTTTACCTTTTATCATTATTCTTTCTATTTATACACTTCCTTTTTTCTTCCTCCTTCTATTGTTTTTACTTCTATCATATTTTTTTCATATCTCCCTCAAAATATAAAGAATAAATTTCCATATATAAACTCTTTCATTTTCCTTTTTTTTTTCTCCTTATTTTTTCCCCTTTCTTCCTTGTATTTTTCCTACTCTCTTTTCCTTCTCCCACAAAAGTAATAAAATATATTCCATGCAAAAAAAAGTATGAAAAGAGTGGTATAATATTTAAGGCATAGTTTTTCCAAGTTTAGAGCTTGTGATTCAATTCCATCCCCCCATCCTGACCCGATATTGTTTTTTTTTCCCTTCTTTTCTCTTCCCTTTCCCCCCCCCCCCTTATCTTTATATTTTCCCCTTCTTTCCTTCCTTCCTTCTACTGTTTCTTTTCTCTCTATCCTATTTATCCATGGCACCCAGTCTAGGTATACTTAGAAGAAATATATGGGGTGAGACATCAACATATCATCTTCCAAAATGGATTTTTATCAATTTAGTTTCTCTACAGAAACACTAATTTCTTTTGTAACCTGTCATTAAACTAACTGTTATACTCTATGGAAATTCAAAATTTTTAAATCTTTTAACTTTAACCTCAAATTAAGTGATCTAAACTATTAATTTTTTTAATTAAAATGTTGTATTTTAATCAATATTATATTAATTATTTGCCACGGGTCTTAGTGTGGGACACTCTTGTTCCTTCCATCTTTTTATTCTGAAATGTAAATGACTGGCCTCTCTACTGGCTAGGATAATATAACATCTTAGGTGGGATCCCCAACTTCCACTTGATGCCTAACCCTCAGTTCCTGACATCACTATCAGAATCTTAGCTAAGCCAACACTCAACCACTAATTTGCCCCTGGACATGCAGATATTAATAATGAATAATGAAATTATGCACTTGTACACAGCACAGTACAGATGTGTCTCATTACAATCAGTGAACAGTCTTGACATGCTTAGACATCACAGCTAAGTGATGAATAAAATTGGGATTAGTTGCAAATGATGAGGCTTTAAGTTGAAGTGCAGAGACAGTAGAGACTAATAGTTGCAAAATATTTTAAAAAAATTTTTGGCTAAAATAAGTTTCTTGGGCACTCCAAAATCATAAATAATTTTGAAACTTTAAATACCATTCTTCATGACTAAGATAGTCTTTGCTTCACTACACTTTATATCCTGTAAAATTGACATGATGCCAGAATAGGATCCTGTTACAGCAATGCCCTGCATGACTAGTGGCTCTTGTGCTAGTTCTGCTATTAGTTTTGGTGACTTCAGCCATCCTGCTCACTAGGTTGAGGGACATGACAAATTCTTGAAGGTATATATACATATATATATATATGTTTGTTTTTTTTTGGCATTTTTTACCCGATATGCCCACAGGAAGAGATGTGAATAGGTCACCCCTTTTTTTTTTTTGGGGGGGGGGGGGGGGGGGGGGGGGGCTAAAAACCATCCACTATTTAAGATGTGCCTACCTTAAGAGTGGGTTATAAATGGTATCATGGTGTGGTAGGAAAGTAGTGTGGCCAAGTGTGATCCAGTGTATATTTTACAGTCGTTAAGTACGATTTATGGCACGTATAGTCTCACAAACCCACAGGGAAAAATTTGAATCTACAGCAAGTGTTTCAATAGGAATATCCACTGTGAGTAAAGAGTATCCAATCAAGCATAATTCAAGCCTCTTCTTGCAGATGTTTTATTGAAAAACTCATGACACAAGACCAGTGTTACCAAATGGATTTAGCTCTATATATTTAAAACTATCAAAAAATCACTACAAAACTAAAATTATTTCACATTCAAATCATCTATTAAAAATTCATATTGGAAATAATTATGGTTTTTCCTTCAGATCACAGTTTTTATATTTGCCTCATGCACCACTTACTATCTGCATTCCAAATAGGAAGATATAACATTTTTAGTTCACCCAGGATGAATAGTAGAAATGGAAAGTTCCCCACTGGATCCTTGTATCAATGCACATGCAGTCAAAAAAGCTCTGTGCTGCTGGTGTCCCTGGCCAGCTCCTTGATAATGGGGCAATTAGACTCCAGTTCTCCGTGGGGAAAGGATATCAGACACATATATTGTCTCTCCTATCCTGGTGTATTTTGAAAGAACAGTGGCAATTGGAATTGAGCTGTCCTGGTAGGGAGCTCGATTTTTTATGTAGTCTTATGAATACCATCCTCATAAACTTGAAGGCGTTCTATTCTGTCTCCTCTTCTATAACAAGGGGAGCTGGCTATGGTTTAACTTTGTATGCAATTCCTGACTCATGCTAAAAATTCACTATATTTTGAGAGTTTTAGCAATTTCCCAATCAGACCTTTCTCTGCCAATTTGTTTTCAAATGTCACTACTTGTGGCACAACTGCTCAAGACTACTCCATATTCTCCTGGAGATTAGCCTCAGTGTTGCCAGAAGGATTCATCCAAATATCGCCACAAATATCTCAAAATACTACTTTTTTTGCTACCTATTTTCATCAATCCAAAAAAATTGCTACAAGAAAGAGCTGATACCAAGATTTTATTTAGCAACTTAACACATATTATCAACAAAGAACCATTCTTTAAACACAGATGTAATACTGATTTATAAAAGCCTTTTCCATTGAAACACAGTTGCACACAACATATTTAACATTTTCTCTCATATCACAGCTTTAATATTAGTCATATCCAGTGGAAATTTGGCACTCTATGGATACTGTGGTCCCAACTGTTCCTGGAAGAATAACCTCTCTATCCTTTGTTTTTGAAGTAGAAAGACAGAACATTTTTGGCACACCCAGGCTGAAGTTGGAACAGAAATTCCCCATTGGTTCAATATACGAATGGAGTATAGAGCCAGAGATATTCTGTGCTGCTAGTTTCCCAGGCCTGCTCCTGATCTTGTAGTAGTTAAACTCCACTTCTCCCTGTAATGAAACATTTTATGGGAAGAACGTGGATACAGATATTCTCTCTCAGGAGTAGTTCGCAAGAACAGGAAAAATTGGAATAGATATCTCTTGGTAAGAAGCTCAATGCTTTTTGCAGTTTTCTTCAGGAACTTGAAGGCATGTTACTCCAGTCTTCTCTTCTACATTGGCAGCTGGCTATTTTCTAACTTTATCTGGAATCATTGACTCTTACTGAAAAGTCACTACGTTTTGAGGGTAGTGGAAATTTTCCAATCAGATTTAATTGCTCCTTATTTAGTTCCAAAAATTACTATTTTTGGCAAATTGAATCAACTTCTTTTAAATGGATTGGCTTATCTCCAATGGAAATGGAAATATAATCATAAGAATATATAATTCAATGATCAATAAACTGATTACAATTACATATATAGATGTGTGTGAATGTATGCTTCCTCGTACTCAGGCCATAAATCTATATTTAATATCAAATGAGTAAACAACAATCAACTCAATGAATAAAAAATTATCTCTAGTCATCACATATAAATGTCAAAATATTCAGGTCCCTATTCTAATAAGTAACAAAAAAATTTGTTTATACACATCTGAGTGTTCTCTATTCAACTTACAAATTTTAAAATAATTTTTTTAAACAATCGAGCCCTATCAGGATTTGAAGAAAACACAATACCTAGAAATTTCCAGCCAAGAACCCATTCACTTATGATTTCATTTTTTGACTTAATAATAACTTAAAATGTTGACTACCAAATCCACTGAATTTCCATTTGGAAAAAAAAAAAAAAAAAAAAAAAAAAAAAATCCATGACCAGGAATCGAACAAGAGACCATAGCACTGGTGTTCCTCAGAAAATTTCCTAAGAAGAACAACAACAAGGTCAACAAGAAAATATTATTTAGACACTGCAAAAACATCTTTGTGTGTATAAAAATAAGAGAAAGAGAAGGAAATATGTGAGGAAAAGAAGGGGTTTGTAGAAAAAGAAAAGTAAAGAAGGATGGTAAGAGGGAGAAAATGAAAGAAAAAAAAAGTGGGGAAAACAAAATAGGAAAAAAATCAACCTATCCAGGTTTGAATCACTGACTTACAGCCTAAGACAGTTGTGTTTCCACCAATGAACCACAGTTTTTAAGGGATTTTTTTAAATTTATAATTAGAAATACCCATTCCTCCAACAGGAATATCATTTTCGGAATTTTTTTGGGTAAAAAACCATAGTGAAGAATCTGAAGAAAGAGTGAACCTACCAGTGTGAGCATCAAATTAAAGAGTCATTAACATGAACATGTGCAACTAGCACTGAAGGTGATAATGACTGAGTAAAGTGGAAGAATACTGAGAAGCACAGACTTGTAAATACAATTCATAGTAATGAATAGATTGTGTAATATGTTTGTGTGTAAGTGCCAGAGTAGGCAGTGTGAACAAGTTCTCATAAAGTAGGTGTCATCTCTCAGAAAATGCTGTAAAGGGATTTTTTCATGAACCTACGGGTTGTATAAACATCTCATTTCAGCTATAGGCACTGCTATGGTACCTGATTAAACTGACTATGGATGATTTGTACTTTTAAGGAAATATTTCTGAACATCATTGAAATAAAACTTCCACTCAGGGTAAATATATATATATATATATATCCTGTCAAATTATCCTGGCCGAATATGCAATCACAAAATCCTACTCATCTCTACTTAGAAGGCTAATTCATTGAGTCGGTAATTTTTCTATAAAGTTCCACAATACTCAATCGTGTGTTTACAATCATGAACTGAAGGGATTGCTTACAAATTATGTTTATTTTGCTTTATTTTTCACAATAAAGAAAATAGTTTCCCATATTCATCAGACATTTATTATCACAATTAATTTAGAATTGAAAATCTCATTTTTCACTGAGGGATCAAGTTCTGTCACAACCTTGTAGCCACTGGTACTGAGCCAAGATGGTTAAACCTTTTTTTTGGTGAAATCAGTTAGCAATGCAATTAGTGCAATAGAGTGAGCTTGAGTATTTCACACAGTGAAGCATCAATACTATTATCAATCAATGGATTGCACATTTATCATGTTGACTAATTGATTTACTTGCATTCAATCACTCATACCAAATTACACTGTTTTAATGTGGTCAGGTGGAGGATTAGAGATGGAGCCATGCTTTCTTTAAAGCTCCACAATTCCCTATCATAGGTCAGTAATTTGATTATATATACACATTTACTAGCAGCATATACCTGGCGTTGCCCAGCCAATGTCAACATGAAATATTATAGAAGCCACTCAAATTTTGCCTGGTTAGCCCTTTGATTAGCTTTTGGCAGCCAAAAGTACTTCATGTGGGTGTGGCTAATGCACAACCACAAACATTGCTATGCCCCTGTGTAGTTAATAATGCTCACCCGGTAACTTGGACTCTGTATGCTCAATTTCAGCCTGATTTGTCCATGAATGAGTTTTTGGCAGGCATAATGATGTTCTATGGGTGTGGCAATGACCAACCCACACCCATTGACAAATGCACATGTGATCAATAAGGCTGACCCAGTTGCTTGGAAGTCTCATTTCAAATTTCAGTCTGGTTGGTCATTTCATTAGCTTTTAATAGACAAAACAACTTCCAGTGTGTGTGTCTATGGCTAAAACATATCTACATGCGGTTAATAATGCTTTCCTGGTACTTTGAGAACATACAAAAACTTTTTTTGCCTTATTTTTCTCTGATTAAATATTTTAGCCAAAGTAACATCCTGTATGGATGGCTATGGCTAGAACACACCCATTACAATACCCATATTTGTTAGAGGGTAACTGAAATGGAAAAAATAATTTTTTTTATTGTCTTATTTTGTTGTCCTTGATGCATTACCTGGCATAAAAAATTTGGAAATTTTTAGTCCAATATTCATGAAGAAAACTTAGCTTAAAATTTTTACTTTCCGTGGGGTGTGTAACTAACTAGTCATTGATGTCATATAGGGGACAGTTGCAGCCAGAAAGGAATGGCAGTGATTTACTTGATTGAAGTGTACATGCCTGGGAGCAGGCATAGTATCTTATGGTCTCATTTGTAGCACACTTATATGCTATTTCAACAAACTACAACAATTCCTGGGGTCAGAGGGCCCAATTCTACCAGTAAGCCCAGGATTGGTAGCAGAAAATTGACATCTAGCCCAATAGCAACTGTGAAAGAGTTGTGGAGTTGGAAATCTGAAGGAATAAGTGAAGAGAATTTCCCTTGGGGGAGTGCAATAATTATTCATACCTTCAGATCCTCTTTAGTTCCATCTATCTTTGATTCAGGTACAGAAAATGAGGATCAAAGACTTTCTGATTTATCATGATAAAATATAGCTATTTGCAAAAAAATTTTTTTTAGCTTTGGCTACTTTTGGTGTGGAGCTAGATATTTAATAGCTAGATATATAGATATGTAGCTACAGAAAATGAATATCTTGCTACAGTAATACTTGATAGCTAGCTTGCCATTTTTGGTGTGGAGCCAGATATTTCAGAGCTATATAGCTATAAAGCAAACTGTGTAATTGTTCTTATTACACTAGGTTATAACATTTATAGTTAGTAGCCCAGGGTAGTTGCTATTCTGTGTCATGATGTTCAGTAATCTAAGTGGCTGCTTATTAGTGAAATGTTTAGGAATAGGATTACTTGATGGTGGGTGGACAGTCCATTTTCCATATTTCAATAACTCAAATCTTGTCCACACCATTGTACCTCACAATATAAATATATATATGCAAACTTATGATACTAAGAAGCAATTAAAAAGAAAAGATAGTAAATATGATAAAAATAAATAAATAAATAAAAAAATACATATATGGTCTTTTGATGGTGCCTGTTAAACACATTCAAGATGAGGAAGGAAAGCTATTTGAAGTTAGTAAAACTTTTGTTATGTGGTGCAGTGTTATTGAACATAAAGTGATTTTATGATGCTTGAAAAATCAAGAATGTTGCAGGTTCAAATTGTATTCGTCCAAACTGAATATGGAAGTACTGATATCTGACAAAGTCCAATAAGGATATTGCTACTTCTTCACTTGCTGCTTACTCTTTTCTGTGACTCTCTCTGTGCTGCAAGCAGCATGTACACTTTTGTCCTTGAGGTTTTCTTCCCCCTATCATAATTCTGGAAGTAACTCTTATGTTCTCTTCAAAGGACTATAAATATGCTTTAATATGTTTAATGCTTAATGTAGACTCAGGAAACTCTACAAAATAGAGATAAAACAGAGCTATGATAATAAAGCTATATCAACTAATGTTCAATCCTACCTGGCCAAGTTGTGTGCTCTTGAAACATGAAGTCACATTAAGTTTGGGACTATGAGCAGCATTAACTACATGTTTCCTATTGGTTACCCATCCATAGTCAAGGTGTGCTCTTCTGAGGACCACCTTCCCCTCCATTCCATCCACCATTAAGGATTGGTGTTTGTTCAACCCAACAAAAACCCTTTGAGGGAGGGGGAGGAGAAAAAAGGAATTTAAATTTACTACTAAAAAAGTGAAAAAATGCAATGACTCAGTTGTTAAGGCACAGATCTCCCTAAATGAAACTCAGTTGTTCAAACCTGGACTAGGTTGATTTTTTTTCCTCCTTTTCTTTCCTTCCTTCTTTTCTTCATTCACTCCCCCCCCCACACACACACATATTTTCCTCCCATACTTCCTTATATAATATTTTCCTTCTTTTTGTCACTTTTTTTTCATATTCTCCCATGGCTCAGATGTTTAAAAAATAAATCATTTATAAATTGGTAGATTAAATCAAGAACACATAGACATGCACATACAGAATATATTGGATTATGTACCTGAGTAGTCGTAAGTTGAGATTATGACTCATTATTTGTTATTTATTTAGTTAATCAGCTATTTGTTGAATTGATTTATTACATGAAGATAACAGCCAGAATATGAGGAATTGTAGTTGCACAAACATGAAAGCATGCACGGCACACACAAACATGCAAGCATGCACGCAGAAGATGGCTTGCCAGGCTGCTGAGCTGTGTACAATCATGGCTATGCCACAGACTCTGATGTGGATGTATGCAGCTGTGGTAAAGCCAGGTATTTGAAGCATGTCAACTTCAGTTTTGTGAGTCTCTTGGAGCAGGATGACAGATGCCCCATTCTCCTTTGCCAAAGTGTGTGATGATTTCTACCTTGGATTTTAAGATTCCTTCCACACTGAGTAAGAGAAAGTTGATTCCTCACCCTATGACATTATCAGGTTGCCCACCCTGATAAGGACACATGTTCACACAAGGGGTGGGAATTTTGTCATAGTTGACTGCTTAGAGAAGACATTATCTTCACTATAAGTACTTACTTATAATGGAGGTCACAAGAAGGCTGTCTTCATCTCCACCATAAGTCCCCAATGTTTACTCTTATAAAGATAGGCATGGAGTAAGGTAGCTCTAGTACAATACTGGCTAGAGTGGGCATCAGTAGATATGTGTGTTTCCCATGAATTAAATTTGTGTGTACTCACCTCCACAATTAATCTTAAATGTTTATTTATTACTCAAGGAAACATCATCATCAAATAGTGCCTCAGTTATGGCCACTCCATCTCCCTCCTCAGTGAAAGACACAACTACAACAATATCCATATCTGCCTTGGATTTGGCAACTCCAACCCTAGCTGACACACCACATGTTAGCACTGTCCCTGTAGGATCTGCCATCACCCTCACCTGCTCTGCCTGTCTCACTGGCTCCGATGAAGAGTTGGTATTTAAGTGGTTGGATCCTAACAACGCTGTTGTTGGACTTTCACATGTAGGAGGTATCAATATTGCAGATAAAATAGACTCTCTTGATCTCAGCATATCATCAGTGGTTACATCACATGCTGGGAGGTACATGTGTGTAGTGACAGCAGGAGGGGCGGAGCAGGGGAACACCAGTGATGTCACAGTGCAGTGTAAGGAAGACACCTTCGGGGTGTCATGTTGTGTTAGTGGATGTCAGTGTGGTAAAGTGGTTGGTGGTGGTCGACCAAGGCTATGTGTGTATATCTATAGGTAAAGGTCAATCTTGACCTGATCCCTTTGTGTTATAAAATGGGTATGGTCTTCTGGGATGATTCTGTAGCTCCAGATTGTGCTCACTTCTGGTTCACCCAACTAATTTTACAGGCAGGCATAGGACAATAACTGCATGTGTGCTGAATTTGAAATGATGGTGAAGGGGTGTATTTTAAATAATAGGTAAATAAATAATATATTGTTATATTAACTTTACACTGCATCACACTATGTACAGCCACCGTTTCAATATTCACTCACTAATTGGAACATGTTTACTGTTAATGATTATTGGTCTACAGTGAGGCCTCATTTAGTTGTTCATGGACCATACCGTGCTCCTGTTATTGGCTCAAACCTCCACCTATACTGCTGCCTAAACTTGTGGGTGGGCATAGTGGATGGTGTGACTGTTGAGGTGGTGTGGACTAGACCAACCAACTCCACCTTTATTATTTCGAGATCTTCCCATTTGATTAGCACCAACTACTACAGCTGCTTGTCCAGGGTCTCCAGTGTAACTGTCTCTGATGCTGGCCCATACACCTGCACTGCCAGCCTCACCTCCGTTCTGCCATTCCTCTTGCTTAATTATACCAGCAGCGGCTCTGTCATAGCCACCTTGAAAAGTATGTAACCTACCAACATTACACCCACACAGTAATATTATGGTGGTAGACTTCAACTTTGTCTTTCTTAAAGTAGTGGTGACAGGATTTTCAAAGGGGGAGAAGGTGTAGCAAATATAGATGCTAGTATAATAAATATCAATTTAGAAGTTAGTGTTATCTACTATTAATTTAGTATGTGGTGATAATATCTGTGTATATGGGAAGTCTTTGTAAGAATGCACTATTAGATATTGAATTTTTTTTATTACATAACTAAATTACCAATTATAAAATCTAAAATATTAATGTAGGAGGTTCATGAATAGCATTCTTTTAAGTGACAAAGGAATAATAAATCTTCATAGGAACCATTTGGGCTGCCCAGATATGATATACTATATCTTCAAAAATAGTTGCTGTGATAATATACGTTGCCATGGATGACACATTATGATGCCTATGATGTTTTCCAATATTTGTGTGTGCACCTGTATCTTTCGATCCCAATTGGGTTAAAACAAGAGAAACAAAATTTATAATCAATATTTTACAAGAGCAATAAAAAAAAACAACCATACAACTGATTTATGATATCTTATGTGCAATTTATTTAACCAAAGAAATGTTGTCGTGTGTACCAAAAATGCAATATAAAGAGGACTAGCCAATCTCATCTTCTTTAGATATATAAGAATTAGTGGGGTTTATAAAAATTTCATTTGTACTTATTAAGACTAAAGAATTTCATCAATAAAATAGGAAATCAAGGTTAATGGTTGATATGACCAGACAAGAAGGTCCTTAAGATGAGGGATAAAGTCCTTAATAATTGACTGTCATATACTTTGTGGTTCAGTCTTATTAAAGATTCCAACTGACAGCTTATCTGAGAGAGCTTCAAAGAAAGTTACAAATCCTACATCCAAGATCTCTAAAATATATATATATATATATATATATATATATATATATATTAAATTAAGGTATTGCAAACTTCATAACCTTATCAGGAATGGATAAAGTTCAATAGATGAAACTCAGTATTGCACCTGTTCACTGAATGATTAAAACTAAGAGAATACCAGATAATTGGAATAATACTGTTGCCATCTTATATCACGACAATGGAGACCATAAAAACCTGTCCAACTACAGGCCAATAAGTCTGCTCAACATCATTTACAAAAGAGTCACCAAAGTTATCACCAACAGACTTGCCAAACTTTTAGATGAACAACAACCAAGAGAAAAGGCAGGCTTTAGAAGTGGCTTCTCAAATTAAGACCACTTACCGAATTAAATCAACTTATAGAAAAAAAAAATGAATTCAGTATATCTTTAGGCATTCCTTTTGTGGACTACCAAAAAGTCTTTGAATCAGTAGAAATCGCTTTTGTCATGTCTACACTCAAACACCAAGGAATAGACATAGCACACATCAACATCTTAAAACACATTTACAACAAGGGAACATCTTTCATTCACTTACAAATGGACTCTAAACCATTCCCCCTTCAAAGAGGTGTGAGACAAGGAGATGCCATCTCTCCAAGACTATTCACAGCAGGTCTTGAAAGCGTGTTTCAAAATCTGAACTGGAACAAAAAAGGCTTTAACATTGATTGTGAATATCTCAACAACCTTAGATTTGCTGATGACAACATACTACTCTTAGAAGAACCACAGGAACTACAAAACATGCTCACAGAACTGAATAAAGCAAATGTAAAAGTTGGCATCAAAATGAACTTGAAAAAAACCTGAGCTCTATATAACTACCTAGTTGACAACAACATCAACATCAAACTTGGAAGTGTCCCTTTTCACAAAGTGATGAATATATTTATCTCAGCAAACTAACAACAGCTCAGTCAGACAAAGAAAAATAAATTAGAAGAAGAATAACAATGAGATGGAAAGCATATGGACAGGCAGGCTCAATCTTTGAAAGTAAAATGCCCATTCTCTCAGAAATAAGTTTATGACCAATGTATTCTCCAAACCATTACACATGGTGCTGAAGTGTCGGAACCTTATAAAACATCTAACACTTAAACTAAGAACATCCCAAAGGGATCATGAGAGAATCATGCTTGGCTTCACCTGGAAAGACCATAAAACAGCACACTGGATACATGAGCCAACCAAACTCAGAGACATCATAGAGGCAATATAGAACTTTAAATGGAACTGGGCAGGCTACATAGCACAAATGAATGATAATTGATAGATATAAAGATTCACTCAATGGACACCACATGATAGAAAAAGAAACTAAGGAAGACAGAAAACCTATTGGAGAAACTAGATTGACAAGCATGCAGGAAAAACATGGTCAAAACATGCTAAGGACAGAAACTTGGATGTTATATGGGATATACCTTTGTCTTGCAGTGATTAATGCCTGATTAATGCCTGAGAATGATAATTGCAATGCCCTGCATAGATTTGGTCATAGTGTTCTAATTATATTCATATTTCAGCCTTACTACTTTAGGAATAGTGCCAAAAGAACATCTGGAGTTCCATGAGTCTGTCCATTCTTGAAATTTGGGAAATCTGTTGAGTAGTTTCAAAGTTATTAAAATTTCCCCAGGGCTAAAATCAGGAAAAATGGACTTAATTATATAATAAAATAGAGTAAAATCTCAGAGTTAGGAACCCCCTGAGAAACTGCAGTGTTAATAATTCTAAAATGGGGACACCATAATTATGTCGTCAATAATAATATAAATTTATTACAGTAACTAGAGGACCATTTGCAGTTTCTGCCTGTAAGGTTGGAATGTTATTGTAATATTTTTTTGACCTTCAATTTTCCATAACTCTTCTCATAATTTAATAGGTAATAAGAATTTTGAGGTGCACAATATTTTGTCTTTAATGAGAGGATCTATAGATGTTTGTGTTGAGTTGAGGATGGGTAGAACTCCTGATGCAGCCACAGAAACTTGTAAAATAAAACTGTTTCTTTTAATTAAGATTCCATCCCTTCCTGCCCACCCCTCACACCCTTCCCAATGTCTGTGCCAAATGATTTCTCATTTGAATTATTTTTGGCATGCAAAACCGTAGTCCCTCCTATATTTTTTCCTTAGTTTATTTGTATTAACTTATGTAACAAATATTCTCAGAGAATGAACTTGTGTTTGTGCCACCAATACAAAACCCACCTCTTCACCCACAAAAAAAACAAAAAAAAAACAAAAAAACAACTGGTAACTGTATTGGAAAACTAAATACCAAAATATTTAATTTTTTTTATGTTTGGATTTCTCTCCAAACAAATTCTGTACCAAGAGCAGCTGCACAACCTGATTTTTCTCTCTGGGCTTTGCATACAGCGCCCATTAGCCTGCCTGAAATAGTTTCTTTTTTTATTTTGCCAGCTATATCCAGAATAAGTCTCATCCAAATTTACTTACCAACTACTTACTTTGAGTTTGATTTCTGTATTTTGTTTTTATTGTCCTGCTTGGACATACATTCTATCTTCACATACGCTCATTCTTCACATACACATTCTAATTATATATAAACATATTTTTATGAAATTTTATGTAATTAGTGAGTTTGTTGTTGTTGTGTCCTCATATAGTGTTTATTTTAAAATTTATTAATTTATTTATTTGTATTATTAAATTATTTTTTTTTTTTATTTATTTATTTATTCATTTTTTTAAATTTATTTATTTATTTTTTTTATTTATTTATTTTTTTTATTATTTTTTTTTATCTTATGGTACAGTCTCTGGAGTTTCATAGTGTATAAGCTTACCTACACATTTTCTTTAAAAAAATTAGCTGGCCATGCCTACAGGAATTCACGATTTTAAAAAATAAACAAAATGGATAGATTGAAATATTTCTTTTTACATTAGTGAACACCATTTAATGGTGCCATTAGTATTTTTTATTCTTCATTTGAGGTCAACTCATTTCTAATTTAAATATTTATTGTCTCTAACCAAGCTATTAGACTTCCTGAACACTTTCTTCATTTTAGTGAAACTGAAGGAGTCCATACACCACAAACATACAAAAAAAATAAATATATTAACACACATAAGGGTAATTTATAATAAGATCTGCTATTTTTTTTATCATGATAAACATGCTTATCTTTAGGTATTCTACTACTATTTGGCTCTTTCAACACTACTTCCTTTGATTAAGTTCAAAATTAATTTTAAGTATTGTCAACTTTATATTTTCATTACTTTTCAAATGCCCACAACCCACAATTATAGTTACAGCATCTGTTTTCTCTCCATATACACCATTTTGGGACTGTCTCCCTGGTGAAAGGAGCAAAAAGCATTTCAGCAGCTGAAATTCAGGATGTGAGCATTTTTTTGAGTAATAAAAATAGGTATATATTTTTTTACTTTACCAATTTTTCTTCCAGTATGATGTTTTGTTGACTAATCAGTTTGTAACTCATAACTGAACTCGGAGGTTCTAGTGTACTTAACCAACTACCAAACTAATTAACTAATTCACCATACTAACTACTAGAACATCTTGAAGAAGAAGAAATGCTACCTAACTGGCTGACCCACTTACTGCTCATTCATTAGGTTTGAATTTTTACACCAGGAAAATAGCATGAGTGTTGTACAGTCTTCCAACTACTTACTAAGTGACCTTATGTTCAACCACCAGACTTCTCTTCCAGATAGATATGCCTAAAAGAAAATAAAAAAAAGAGCTTGCATTGGGTGATCACTTCTGCTGCCAAGGGAAGTAGGATCAACAGAGTAACTGATATGGAAGATCAGACATTTTGTGGTCAGGAAGCAGTGGCAACAGGATTAACAAACATCAACTGACTGCAAGCAGCTTTCTAATATAACACTGTCAAGGATGTTGAAGGATAGCAGATGCCAGCCAACACTACAGGGCAACTGAAGTAGGACAATGAACCAACGCAGGTTTTACTGTTCCAGTGCCATGTCAGGCCAATACCCATTTAGAAGCTTGCAGAGCTCCTGAAGAGACCTTCTGAAGATACTACAACAGCCAATCATTTACGAAGCAACCTCAATTAGTACAATTCAGACTTCCTGATGACCACTATTGGAGCAAAGCCCAACCTAGCTGAGCAGGGATCATTACCACCTTTACAAATCAGGAACAGTGTAATCACAAGTTGGGAGTTCATTCAAATTTACTTAATATACACCACAGAAAGATAGCCCTAACATATGAGCAGGCATTCTGTAGGATGACTGATGACGAATATCTTCAATGGCTTGCAGTAAATGCTCCATCAAAGACATGTCATGTGAGTATCTTCAAGTATGCTCAAGAAAATATCCAGCTGCCAGACCACAAGTTGACAATCAGGTCAGACAAGAAACCTTACAGTGAACATGATAGCTGTCATCCTCACAAATACAAATAGAGGCATGGAAACAGGGACATTACTTTAAGGCAGAGGTGAGGCTATCTTGAATGCATTTCAGAGATCTACGGAGCTTAAAACTCTCTCCAGTACCCTAGAAAGGCCAACATAGCTATCTTGGACCCATCAAGCCACTTGTTAAACCACAAGTACAATAGCTGCAAGAACTTCTATTCTTTTCCCTTCATGACTATAGAAGGGAGAATTCAGCCACCAGCTAAATTTAGACCATCTCACTTGCAAGCTGATGGTCAATGTATGTGCAAAGCAAAGATAAAGGCAGAATAGACTACTCTTCCTTTGGAAAAACCAGATCAAGGTGAGAGCAGAGTAGTATGTGCACTTCAGGTATGCCATCATAACTGATAACATTCATTCAGAGAACACTGAACAGATAGTTCATCAGCCTTCTAGCTTCATTAGAAAATCCCTCTATAAAGCAGAGCACAGTAAGGATGCCTAACCAGTATTTGGAAAAGTTTTAAAAGAGAAAAAAAACCTATCACAGCATACAAAGTGACAAGAGTTGACTTCATAATATAAAGAACTATATCTAGTCAAACAACAACACAAAAAAAACAAAAAACACTGCTACATATTCTTGAGGCCATTTAGAAGTGAAGAAAACAATACCTATTAATACCCTCTTTGAAGAAGTACAGTAAAGCCTCCTAATAGCACTATACATATTACAGCAAGCAATGTTCTATGATATAAACAATTATATTCCATGATGTACACTATTACACTTCATAAAGTATATTACAATTAGTCCATACAGACAGTCTATCTAAACCATAATATACCAGCAAAACTTTGTCCACCACAAAATGTTATGCTCCTTGACCTAATTATGTGTTCACTTTGTTTTAAGTGTACACAACATGTCCTCACAGCAGATAATTTTGTGATTACAGCTGACTAAAAGTAGGGCTAATAACTGCCCATAAGGCTATATTCCTTTCTATATATATATATATATATATACATATACAACCACATGACCTATGCCAATTAAGAACTCATGATGCGCTATTGATTATATTACATATCTAGTTGATATCAAGAGGAGTAGGAGAGTGACAGGAGCCATAAACAAAGGCTATATTTACCAACTTTCAGGATAATGTACTCTAAAAATGTGCACTATAACATGTTTTATTGTTGGATCCATGTTGTGCTATGTGGTGAACCTACTTGCCTTTCTTTTCTTCCTCTAATGCATTCAACAGATATAGACCTCCCACCCCCACCCTCACCCCCAAGTGTGCTAAGTGTATTTATATCCACTATTGGAACGCTGTCTTTAATTGGGAAAAAATTTTTCTCTATACACTCAACATTGTAGTTTGTCCTCCCTCCCTGGTGCTGGTGTACTCATCCTCCTCTTCTACATTAACTGGCTCTAACATTGCCCTCACCTGCTCCATTACCTTGGAGGAGGACACAGTGGATGGTGTGACTGTGGAGGTGGTGTGGACAAGACCAACTGGCTCCTCCCTCACAGATGGGACCACACCCACTGACACTGGCACCTCCTACACCAGCACCCTCCCCCTCTCCAGTGTCACTGCCTCTGATACCAGCCCCTACACCTGCACTGCCAGACTCACCTCCTCTCTGCTTTACATCTTGCCTAGTGATACCAACAGTGGCTCCACAACAGTCACTGTGCAGAGTAAGCTTCAAGATTACCTGTAGGTAGTTAAATTATTTTTGGTTTCTGTTATAGTTGGCAAAATTTACACAATAAATTTACCTCTGTGATTATGAAAGTGCTAAAGCAGATTAGGGAAGTTATTTGTTGTTGATAGCAGGTCATACCATGACATCAGTGAACTTCTATTAGTTGCAACACTTCTGAAGAAGCTCTTACTGCAACTAGAACATTGGCTGTTGTGAATGTTGTAGGTCTGGAGCTCATATGGCTGAGATAAGACTGTAGTGTTGTTGTTTTGTTGTGGAGGGGGAGACCCTTTACACTGTCATTGCTGCTAACTGGAGGGGGAGTCCCTTTACACTGTCATTGCTGGTAACTGGAAAGGAGACCCTTTACATTGCCATTGCTGGTAACTGGAGATGAATCCCTTTACACAGTGATGGTGGCTGAAGAAAGAGTCCCATTGCACAGCCATAGCTGTTTCTTACCCTGCCCCACTTGGGTGTTTAGTCCTTTCCCAAATATGTAATAAAGTGGACCAATTTTTATTTGTCTGTTTTAATTGAATTTTTTTTATTTTATTGCAGTGAAGATAATCACTAATCCTAGTATAATTCAATTTGTTTGTTACTCTGTTCAATAACTCCTCCCAGACAGTTGGGCCTGTGGGCTCAAATATTGTGTCTTTGATGGGGGGCACCTTGGGGTGGGTACAAAGAAGTTTGGTGAAGATGAAGTAAAACCCTGCCCTGTGGGGCTATTTTTTTCCAATATTTTCTAGTTGGGGTCACTACTCTATGCCTTAGTGAATCACCCATCTCACTACAAACAACAGTTGTGTAAACACACACTTGTCAGTAAAAACTGTGCCCAAGCCACTTCCTGCTCTTTTCTATTCTTATTTTCTGACCTCTGTAGGCTGAAGTATCTGGTGATGAGATAGCAAATAGCAGATTTATAATTATATTAAGTGGTCTTTGTTTTCTCTACTCATTGCTCTGTTAAAGTGTCCTTCAGGAGGGGGGGAAGGCTGAATTTCTCGCAGGAGAGCCATTTCCAAACTGCATATGAATACTAGAAACTGTGGTTATGTAAGCACACTCTAAGTGAGGTCAACAAAATCATGACCAGATTCCATTCTCTTTTTTCTTCAATTTTCTACTTTTTGGGCCCTGTAGGCCCAAGTGTGAAGCATTATGCATGTGAAGCCACTGGAGACCTTTGAGGGAACTCTGGAGAGTGATACAGTGAATGTTTCTGGATCGAATATGTCAGTGGTCCTGACAGGACTAGAGGAATATGTCAACTACAGCACATCTGTCCGAGCCTTCACCGATATGGGGGCAAGGCCTTACAGTGTGGCTGATATTGTGCTGACTCAGCAGGATAGTAAGTATAATATAATATTTGTTTACCTTCTTTTAACTATTAAAATTACATCTTAACTTAACTGCATATGCTGTAGATTGGTAGACAACCATTGTGTATCAATATGTGAAATCCTGTATTAGTCTTGTAGCGTGTCTGTCTGTGTCTTCATAGCCGATGCACAGCCATGCATTGCTAATCCTAATTTGATAAAATGTTGCATTATCTTCTGGAGTGAGCAGGAGTAAGAGATGGTGAAGAGTATCCTCCCTCTCCTTCTGTTAGCTGTTGAGTTACATGTGGTTAGGCATGATTGGCTGCAAGTTGGTGTACAGACGTGAACAATAGCTCTGTTGATGGTTCACAGTTTTTCAGTAAATGAATTTATAGGTTGTCAGTTTTCATAGATTCAATAGTCAGAGATAAACCTATTTTTCAATCTGTGTACTGAACTATTGATTGGACTTTAGAATTGGCTCCCCAAGATAGCCTACCAGTCTTCAGCCTAGTGATGAATGGACTAATTGATATGACAAGGATAATTGACACTTATCTCTATAATAAAAAAAACAACAACATAATATATTTAATGGACTCTTATATAAGTCACACTCAATGCAATCATTGTCACTAATCTCTATAATTAAGCAAACATGATGGAATTAGAGAACATAAATTAAGTGAGAGTTCCTGTCTCACACTGTGTCAGAGTGATCTGAATGTTGTTGGGGTTGTCCTGGCCTCAGCCAATTAACTACAGAAAGTAAGAAGGAAAAGATTGGTGGAATTGAGGGGGTGGGAGGTGGATGGGGTCAGTGCACCCTACTATCTGAGAACACATGTGCCATTTACACTCAACTTTGCTCTCATTTCAGCTGTTGTGGTGTGTATCTATGCCACCATAAAATTAGCTAACATGTAAACATACCCACCTATAAAAAGGAAGATAGATAAATGGGTAAGAAATAATGAACTTCAGAAGAAGAAAATCATGGTGGATAAAGCATCCTTGGGATGCCCACTGTCGAGGGTTCAACATGGCCAAGCCAGGCCCAGTACATTTATTAGTTAATTGTAAACATATATTTGAAAAAGATAAACAACCAAGTTATGTGTCTGTACTTGTGCTGTTATTGAGTCTTAGGTATTATACTAGTTTATGGAACCCTATAGGTAGCTAATGTGTTTAAATTCTAGGTATGTATGTAAGATTGTATCATGTAATGCTAATGTGTGGCTAGGGGTATAAAAGACCCTGGAAAGGCCACTGTCAGGAGTCTTTGCTAAATTGCTAATGAAGTTCTTCTTAATTTATGACCTAAATTACTCTGGTATTTAAGAATCAAGGACCTTGTTAGCTGGGTATTGACTCTGGTGGCAGCAACCTACCATACCTGGGGATTAAGCAGTTCTTAAAACCCTAACACCCACATTCCCAGAAAATATTGGGTCCATATAACCAAGCATCTTCTGGATATACCTGGTGTTTCAGGACATAAGGGCATGCCCACACGAAGAGGTTCAGCCAAGTGTAACCAAGGGTTTGGCTGAACTACTGTTTTTGGCCTGACACACCCAGAGGATGAGGTGTAGCCAGGTGGGACCCAGTACATGTTATTTCCAGAGCCATTGTTTGTTTAAGCCAAGTTTTGGCTCTCCAGGTCCTTGGTACCATTTTTTTTGCATTTTCTTCCTCACATGCCCAAAGAAAGAGGTATTGCCAGGTTCGGTCAGAATCTAATGAATCTTTTTCTATGTACTTGAAGGGGAAAAAATTAATTTTAAAATGTGCCTGATTCAAAATTAATTTTTTTTTCATAGGTATAAATTGATAGATAGAGAGATAGATAGTGTTGTTATATTGATGCAATATTGTCTCCATGAAGTGAAATAGTCACGAGAATTGCCGGTACCTCTGCTTGTATAATATCGCACTTAATACTCATCCATTTGTCTTAATTAAATACCATGCAAAACATGGAGACAGTAAATTCAGAACCAATGTTGATGGGAACAGGAATCTATGTTTTAGTTATTGGAATCAATAGAAAGTTTACTCTGCTCACATGATTTTCCCCTTCTCCAGATCCGGCCAGTTCCCCAGAGAATGTGACAGCAATGGCGGAGTCTTCCACAACTATTGCAGTGATGTGGAAGGAGGTGCCTCCAATGGACCAAAATGGTGTCATCACCATGTACGAGGTGATGTACACTGCACTAGAGACCTCTGGGAGAACTGAGGAGAGTGATACAGTAAATGTCTCTGGATCAAATATGTCAGTGATCGTGAGGAAACTAGAGGAATATGTCAACTACAACATCTCTATCCGAGCCTTCACCGATGTGGGGGCGGGGCCTTACAGTGACCCAGTGACTGAATTAACACTTGAGGATGGTATGTGTTACTGTATAGAGAAGTGATCTGAAAACAGATAATATTTTTGTAATATTTGAAAGTCTTTACCATATCCTGCCATCCCCCAAGAGAATGTGTCAAGAATGTCAAAGTCCTCCACATTGTTCTAATTATCTTAGGCATGCTCTGATATATTGGGTTGGGACTCACCACCTACAGAGATGGAACAAAGTTGTTTTCAGAGGTTGTACATAACTAATCAGACTCCCCAAACACAAAATCAACTAATTCTTCCAGTGTTCTTCCTTATTCACTGAGAGAGATGCTTGTTAGGGAATTAATATTCCAGGATTTTTACAAAGCCATCTTGACTTAGTGATTCAAATCACTTTGAACACTTTAAAAAAAATTTTTTTGTGATTAAATTTATTTCTATAACTTTTATCACTTGAATTTTTCCCCTCATTTCTTCCTCCCTCCCTCCTTCTCGCTCTCTTCCTCCCCCTCCCTCTGCTTCATCCTCGCTGGCCTCTTAATGTAATAGCATAACAATAACAATCTGATGTTTATAGTTCACTTGAGTCCACCAATAGCTACTGATCTGTGCAACATTTCAAGTTAAACTATATTCAATAATCTTAAATGTGTCAACAATATTCAGTGTTCTTTTATCTACATCTTATATGATTGTAAAGACACACAGTGAAGACCATTTTTTTAATGTATATATGCATGTATATATATGTGTATGTGTGTGCACATTTCTATCAGTCTCTCTGTCTATCTGTCCACTCTCTAATTTCAATTACAATTACTTAATTGAAGTATATATAAGAGCAATTTTGATTGTGATTGAATTACATATTCCTAACTAGTAATTATAATTGTTTGAATAGTTCACTTACCCTACAAACCACTCCATTTAACCAACACTCACTCTAAAGTATCCTAAAGAAGTCAGTAAAACTGTGAAGTACATGAACTCTGTACAACCGAAAAAGTAATTATGTACACAGCTTGACAGATTCCATCCTTGGATGAATCCAAGTAATTATGTGTTTTGAGGTTGTTGGTTTTTCTATTTTTTATGGAAGTTTCATCTTCCATTCTATTGATAAAGAGTTCCTCAACATTGGCTATCCTGTACGTGCATTCACAATGGGAGAATTGCTGAGTGTGTTAGAAATGTCGGCAATAACTGCTTTACTCTGGTCACATGATTTTGCCTCCTCCAGTTCCTGCCAGTTCCCCAGAGAATGTAAAAGCAATGGCGAAATCCTCCACAACTATTGCAGTGATATGAGAGGAGGTGCCTCTAATAGGCCAGAATGGAGTCATCACGATGTATGAGGTCATGTACACTCCACTGGAGACCTTTGGGGGAACTGTGGAGAGTAATTCAACAAATGTATCAGGATCAGATTTATCAGTGGTTCTGACAGGACTGGAAGAATATGTCAACTACATCATCTCTGTCCGAGCATTCACAATAGTCAGGCAAAGCAATGGTAGCATCATTGTAACTGTGGAAACCTTTCAAGATGTTAAAAATGTTTGCTTGTTATTTGTCCATATACAATATGTTGTGTTCCCTTACTGTTTTTAGTGCCTGCCGGGAGTCTTCAGAATGTATTTGCAGAAGTTCACACGTCTACAAATGTCTATGTAAACTTTTAAATGGTGCCACTTGTCTCTCAGAATGGAATCATCATCACCTATGAAGTGCTCCTGGAACCTGGCATAGTGAGGAACTCATCAGACTTGAATGTGACCATAGAGGATTTGAATGAGAACACTATCTACAATATATCAGTGAGGGCCTTCACTATTATTGGCCCTGGCCCACCCAGCTCTCCCATTGTGACAGTCAGGACCCTGGAAGATTGTAGTTGCAATGAAAATTTTTTTAGAACACATCTTATATTGTTCAAGATCTTCATCATTTTCTAATTCCTCCCAGTTCCTGGACCAGTGCCTCAACCACCTGAAGTCAATCCTGTTACTATTGATGCTAACTCTGCCACTCTCGAGTGGGAGCCTCCCATGAACATTAATGGAGAAATCAACAGCTATACTGTCAGCCTTGTGGCCATTTTGTTGGCCACAGGATCCAGTTCATAGTCAAGGATTATGAAGAGAGAAACATCTGCATCTGTGGCAGTCAATACTATTTGTATTCTAGGGGGAGGCAACAATGTTGATAGGAACTTTTCTGTTGATCCACAGAAAACATCTCTCACTGTAGATGATCTGAGTGAGTCCCTCTAAATGTGTCTAGGTACCTAAAATATCACTTATTCATATATCGTTATTCTGTACTTCACTCTAGCTCCATTCACTCTCTATGAGTTCTGAGTTCAATCTTCTAATGTTGTTGGTGCTGGCAATTTCTCTGATCCACAACAATTTAGTACTTTGGAAGTGGTATGTACTTATTAAATAGTATCTGTTATGTTAAGAAACATTAATACCACACACTTGCACATTTTTAGAACCGAGTGCTGTGTTGAATCTTCTGGCTACTGCACTAAAATCCACATCCATTAGAGTGTCCTGGAGCAGTCCCCAGTATCCTAATGGAATAATCAACCAATATCGAGTTTACTACAGACAATTTGACACAACTCGGATTGGCATTGTGGAATCCCTGGAATCCCTGGAATATAATATTACTAACCTTTTACCATTCAGAAATTATTCTATCCTTGTTCAAGCTGTAGTGAATTCTAATATATTGGGTCAGATTGAAGAGAAAGTGTTGATACAAACTTTGAGTGATGTTGATGTTGATATTCCCATTGCTCCTCCAACTAATTCACCTACCGACTCACCTTCGAAAAGTCAAGTTACATATCTCATAGGAGACCCAATGCAGATTGACACAGGCAGAGTTGTTTGAGTGCTACTATGGTAGGAGGAGTTTAATAAAAGCCTCGGCTTGATAAAGAATTTTTATTATATCTTTAGCTTGTGTGCAGTGTTGGCGGTGTTGGATCAGGCAAACAGTGATCTCTCAGTGTACAACACAGCAGGGCCTTACTCAGATGGAGATTCCTCTTACATCAGAGCTGCATGGGATGAACACAGTGTGTATGGAGGATTAGTGCCTATTCAGATTGTGGTTGGAGATGAAGTGGTCTAAACAGCTACTGTCGGAGGAGAGGGAATTATGTACAGAAATCTAGCTCTTAGATCTGACACGCGATATGAGTTCTTCACTCGCTATGATATAGAAAATGAGTTGAAACCAGCTGAGGTAAGTACAAATCAAACCAGATGTATTTTATTTTGCTAAAACCTGTTTAAATTTTGTTTCCTTATATTGATATCTGCATCAAATGTTCACAGCCTCACAGAGTGTATTCTGCTGTAATGAGTGTCAGAACCTTGGCTCCCAAGAAATGTAAGAATGTGCAATCTATTATGCCTGATAATTAATGTATTGACATTGTAGGACAGTAAGTCTATTGCAAGGACCAACTACAGACTAACTTCAGTATGCATGCTACACAGGTACACATACAGTGAATGTCAGACAGTGAGCACATAATATTCACTGAAGTCATAGTTAGTTCTTCTTCAACTAGCTCCACACACCCAAATGCCTGCACACCACAAGGTCCACACACACCAATGCCCACACACCAATGCCCACACACCAAAGGTACACACACCCCAAGGCCCACACACTCCATGGGCATGCTGATTTATTATCAGATAGATACATTGTAGTGAACAGTAATTAAAATTTTAAATGTGGAATAAATAATTTCTCAATTAAGCAAGCATGGTTGCCTGGGCCATATTTATTTGAATGAGTTATATGTGTAAACAAATACTATGGCATCATATGATCAAAATATGATTATACTTCTTTTTTCCTCCTTAATCTAAAGTCTTTCACTCCAGTGAGTTTATGGCTGGGAAAAGTACAGAGCCAAACTTGCTTGAAGAGAGATGAACTTTTCCAGCCCACACATATAAGCTAACATATCAGAAGGCTTCATGTCACCCAAAGAATTACCAGTGAGAAGCTTATCTTCTTTTTGTTCATCAGAAAGGGCATAGGTAGCCATTAAAACTTGCTTGAAATTGTCAAATTTACTAGTTATGGGAAGGGCTAAAAATGTAGACTTGATTCACTTCTGAAACTGCCACCACATAATAATATTTGGTTTGGTCAACAGTAATGTTTTAAATACCTAATTGTGCCTCACATTGTATTAAACAACTCTTGGTCAATGGCATCAAAAAGTGGGAGCTTCACTACTAACCACTGCAAGAGAGGCTTTGTCCACTGGAAGGTCCATCACTATTTGTAGTCACAAAATACTGTGACACTGTCTGGGGTCACCACTTTAGCAGCAAGAGAAGAACTTATTTATTTACAATCACACAAAGGAATACCATATTGGGTAAATATCATTTAAATAACAAATTAGTTTTGACGAACCCAATAGGGTGGAAAATATCCAATACTACACAGTAATTTTGTTTTCTTTTAAATTTTTATAAGACATATTAAGGGTTAGAAGGCAAAAGTTACTAAAAATTGCCATTTCAGGCTGACTAGTGGAAGCAACTGTATAGCATTGTAGCTGTGCTTTGGAGCAGCCTTATTTAAAAGCCCAAAGGGAACTGCACTCTATTGGAAGTTCAGTGCACACTTCCACATTAATGACACATGGTAACAAAATTAACTACAGAATTTCCTGACAAACAACACCCTACTCCTTCCCAAACTTCAATTTTTTAGGGTGCAAGAGAATTCATTTGGAAGTAATCTAAAATTTTAATAAGTAAACCATTTTTATATTTGGTTAGTGTAATACATGTTTCCAATTTTATACAGTGGATAGCTGGTCATTTGTTGATGGAATAATCAGGATGCTTATATATATATATATATATATATATATATATATTTTTTTTAGAATGAATAGTTTGCAGAATACAAAAGTACTAGGAATAGGGGCCATGGTTTATATAATGGTGAGCTAATGTGTACAGAAAGGGAGGAGGGGGGGGGGGGAAGAAGACGTCAATTTTTTGAGGAATTAGGATTATGATTGGAGGAAAGAGTTTTCATCTATAACAAAGATTTATTGCTGCATCAACAGTTGGTATCCCTTTTCATCTCCACATAGCCACACACAGATCTCCACATTACTGGACAGTTAATGTTGTACACCTTGAAATTATTAGGAATTTATTGATTCAGATTTATTTATGGGAAATTGAGGTTAAAAAAATATTTAATGAATATTCCAATCTTACAATACAAGCTGCAAATAATCATCTTATCTCTTCAAATATTAACTAACACTATTTACAATCATGTTATTTCAAGAGCAGAATTTTTTTTTCAATCCAACTTTTCTGCCACACATTTCACTGCTTATGCCACACACATGCTCATCAACTTCACTTCTCACTCCAGCAATGGCATCATGCACCAATATAACAATCCTGGCATTGCAGTATGTGAGTGAGAAACTATGAAAATAGCATTCACAAAGAAACTCTGAATATGTACACAAGTAATTTTTTCTCTTTCTTTTTTTTTTTTTTTTTATTGCACAGGTTGTTCATATTTCTTGTTCATTTTTGTCATTGATTAATAGAAGAATCAGTAAAAAAAATTATTTTCCATATTAAAACATTTTACAATATCTTCCACTGCCCTATAAGGGAGCCAAGCAGCAGCAGTCAATTAGTTTGGCCCACTTTTCTCCTAGGTAAAGTGACAATAGCAACAAAAACAACACCAAATACATTCATATTATATTTGAATGTAAACATTCAATGATTAATCCAGCCCTGTCAGAAGTGATAATATTGGTAAATTTTTGTGCTCTGTTTAGATAAAATGAGTGTAATTCATTTCATGTTTTGTTGCTCTGCTGAACTTCTCAAAACCTACACTGTCTTCCAAAAGATGGTGAAAGATTGCCTAGATCTTCCCCTGCAAGAGGCTTCCACATACAACACCACATGTGTGAAGCTTGGTACTAAGATCTTTGCCCTAAACCTTGAATCTATAGCTGAAACATGAATTAGAAGGGGAAAATAAAAAGCTAAGTGACAGAATCCATACTAAACTGTGTGCTAAGAAAGGCAGGAATATTTGCCTTTTAGGTGATTTGATCTACAAATCCAATATCCTTTATTTCAATCTATTTGCATTTTGTAAACCACTTATTTATAAGGAATAAATGTACTGCTGTGGCCCCAACTCATAACTACCTATCCACTTTAAATAACCTGGAAGAAAAAAAAATTTAATGTGTTTTGAAATAAATTAGGACCTCCTTTTCAACTAGAGTGGAATGTTATTTATAAGGGGATATGTCACCCTTTAAAACAATGCTAATGTGCTACTTACCCTCAAACTTTCTTCTTCTGTGGTTAAAATTTTTTATGTCTATATTAAACTGGAAGTAGAGGTGCACAGAGCTGCCACAAAGCATGCCACTCAAACCCATTCACAATCCCCCCCTCCTCCTAGCCCCAACTTTTTAAATCTAGCTGCTGCTGTAATACAGCTGCACTGCCATTATCATGAAGCCCAGAATATATTTATTTAAAATTTACTAACCAAATTATGGCCAAACTTCAGAAGTTTGTGATTCTCTTTCTCATAACTCTAAAATTGATCCTATTGGTCCCACTAGCAGATGGACATGTATATAAATATAATACTTTAAACATGAGTCAAATGAAAAGGGAGAAGTAGAAATGAAATAGGAATGAGTGGGGGATAAAGAGAGAAGAAGAAAAAGAAAAGAAAAAAAAATGGGGGGAAAATAAAAAAAAAAAAATTTTTAAATTATGGTCATGGGGAAGCCAACATGGGACTTTCAGCTTGAAAGACCACTGCCTTTATCACCATGCCATAGTTTTTAAGGCTCTTTTGTGTATGGAAACTGGATATATTTTTTTTCTCGCAAGGGGAAATTATTTTTAAAATGTGTTTAATGACAAACCTAATACCAAATACTTTGAATATCTACCACACCTTGGGAATTGAATAAATCTCTAGCTAGAAATCAGGACTAGATCTAGAAAACAGGATATTTTCATATATATGACACACCAAAGAACAAACATAATCCATCTATGTGACATAACTGCATGTGGCACTATTGATACCAACTTATGATCCACTAATTAAATTGAATGTATATGCCACTATGGATATGCACACATAATCCATCACTGTGACATATGTGTATAGGGCACTAGGAACATATACACTGGGATTGATCTAGACTCTAGATCCCATTATTAAATTCAGCCCGAGATTTATTGAATTGAGTAGCAGGAATACACTCCTCATTATTTCTCTCTATTATCCCCTAAAATATTTATGTAGTTCCAGCCCTTGCAGTGGATATTAAAGGCTACCCCATCAATTCAGACTTCTTCACAGGCCTGCAGCTCAACCTCACCTGCAGCTCAACCTCACCTTCACTATTCAAGTATCACTGGAAATATCTCCACCAATGACTATCTTTATAGAGTGGAGCAAATCTGGTTCTTGCCTCCCCTCCAGCAGTAGAGTAACTGTGGAGGAGTTGCCAGTACAGGTGGGGCCATGACTATACCACACTAGTGTACTGTTAACAGTTTGGATAAGATCAGAGATGAGGGTGAGTACATGTATGCTGTGAGTGTCACTCTTAGCTTGGAGGGTAATCAGGATGTAACAACAGGGTCTACTGCAACTCGCTCTCTCACAATACCAAGTAAGTCTTTTCATACTAATTTATACTTGATATATACTCTATAACACAAAAAATGATTATAATAGACATTATTAGATATATTGGTTACTACTTTTACTATTATCATTTAAAGTGATGAAAAAAAATGATATATCGTAAAAACAATTCTTATTGACAGTTTTAATAATTGTTTAATATTAAAAAAATGAACAAATTCGTGAATAGTACACTACAGTTAATGACTATGCCTAAAGCATTGATGTGGCACTTAATGTCACTGCTCTCACTACCAATTGATTCACATAACTGATAATAGCAAAGCTGATCTTTTTTTATGATTTTTCTTTTCTTCAGAGAAAGTTTAACATGTTTTTGTTCTTGTTTTTATCATTTGACTTAAAATAAACGTAACACACAAATTTATTCTTCATCAAATTTTTTTAAATATCATAATAATAATAAAAATTTTAATGTAGTAAGCTGTATTTCTTGACTTATTGTTTTTATGCATCAACACACATGTAAAGCCAATTTGACTGATCTTATATATTCATATTTCAAGGGCAGGTGGAATGTTGTATCACAATCTAATCAATTATTGTTAATTATTTTTGCTTGTTTAACTTTTCTGCGATTTGGTGATTATTTGGGTTAGTGCAATTATAGCTATGCACTTTTATCTTGCTTCATACCAATTAATTTTTTTACAAAGAATGTCTAAGACCACTAAAAATGCAAATAAAAAAGTTTCAGACCTGGGACTTATTATTTTTTCTGGTCAAAGTACCATTTTTTCCTTTTATATTAATATAGAAAGGGGTGTGGCAATATAGATATAATAAGACATTCCCCTGGTGAAACTGATTGTAAATATATATATATATATATATATATATATATGGATTTGTGGTTATATATATATAATGTCTAACTCAAAGTACAAATAGTCTCTCTGTCTGTTTGTTTGTGTATCCTCGTTTGAAGCTTGAACAGTTGACAGACCAACAAACTCTATGTGTTTAGAATCATTGTCACCAGGCAAATGTGATAAGCATATCTATATGGCTACATCACTTACTATATTTAAAAAAAAAACAAACAACAAATAACAATAATAGTATTTTTTCCCGAAAATGAATGGAGCTACAGGCCTTAAAACTTTGGCATTTAAACATAACTTGATTCTGCGAATAATATGGAGTGGGTCCCATCTGGGTAGTGGGCACAACTCTTTCTCTTTGTGTGTTAGGCCAAAAATGTCAAAAATTGAAACATTTTGAACAAATCACATATTCACTTTTGTTCTAAAAGTCTAAAACATTTGTCTTCAAAGTAGACAATTTTGTGACTACTGCTAACCAAAAGCTGGCTGAAAAACCACCAGTTGGGCAGGTTTTTATCTAGTATACAAAGTGCTAATAGTTTGTCTGTCTGTGTATCCTTGATTCACACTTAAACACCTAAAGTTAAATCCACAAACCCATATTTATTTAGAATCAGTGCCACTTGGGAATGTCAAAGTATGTTTATATGGCCACATCCCTTTTAGTTTTTCAAAACAAAAAATGCAAAAAATGGTAGAATGATGGAGCTACTGGCCTAAACCATGGCATGCAGACACAACTTAACTCTGAGAATAACATGGAGTGAGTCCCATCTGGCCACACAATTTCTTCTTCGTGTGTAAGGCTAAAGAATGCAAAAATGGTCATATATATTGACGTGGAGCCCTAGAAGCACACATACCACAATTTGAACCTGGTAGGGAAATGGTCTGGATGCACCTTTTTTTGTTGTGGACAATTTATTATATCCTTGGTAATGCCGGGTATACCTGCTAATATCTATATTATAAAGTATGAAGTGTCTGTCTGTTTGTTTGTTTGTTTGTTTTTTCTGTCTGTTTGTCTGTCTGTCTGTTTATTTGTCTGTTTGTTTGACTGTCTGCTTGTCACTTTGTCTGTTGTCTGTCTATATATCTTTTTATTGTCTGTCTGTTAGTCCGTCTGTTTGCCTGTCTGTTTGCCTGTTTGTTTGTCTGTCTGTCTGTATGCTTGTCTGTATGTTTGTCTATCTATATGTTTTTCTCTCTCTCTGTATGTTTGTCTGTGTGCTTGTCTGTCTGTCTGTCTGTCTGTCTGAATGTCTGTCTCTCTGTCTGTCTGTCTGTCTGTCTGTCTGTCTGTCTGCCTGTCTGTCTGTCTGTCTGTCTGTCTGTCTGTCTGTCTGTCTGTCTGTCTGTCTGTATGTTTTTCTGTCTGTCTGTTTGTCTGTCTGTATGTTTGTCTGTATATTTGTCTGTCTGTCTGTCTGTCTGTCTGTCTGTATGTTTGTCTGTCTCTCTGTTTATTTGTCTGTCTGTCTGTTTGCCTGCCTGTTTGTCAATTTGTGTTTCTCTGTCTATCTGTGTGTCCTTGATTGACGCTTGAATGTTTAAAGTTAGACACACAAACCCATATATATTGAAAATCAGTGTCACCAGTGGAACATCATAAGCATATTTATATGGCCACACCCCTCTGTATAAACAAATGCTCAAAATGGTATTTTTTACCCAAAAAAAAGAATGGAGCTACAGTCCTAAAAGTTGGTATGGAAACACAATTTGACTCTGCGAATAACATAGAGTGAGTTCCATCTGGCCACACCTCTTCCTCTGTGTGTGTAAGGCTAATAATGAGAAGTAATGTGAGTGATCATACAAATATTGCCTAATGCATGCAACACCTTGCTTTACTATTATCTAGAAATCTCCCCCACCACCCCCACCACCCCTATCCCACATTTAAAAAAAAATCCTGGAACTGCCCCTGCAATGTTAAGTATAAAAGTAAGTAAAGGGTCCCATGAATGTATCCATGAGTATCGATAATTAAGACATTAGCTTGTCCAGCTAAACTCTAACCGTTGCATCTAGAAAAATGTTACTTGACATGCATACATATCTTCCATCTTGGTTTAACAATGCCTAGATGTCTCTAGGCCAAATCTCCACCTGTGGGAATATCCATGCATATTACTGTCTGCTAGACAATCAGTGAAATAATTATTGCAAGCAAAGCTGCAATAGGCTTCTGGTTCTATATTACAATTATTATTCTTACTAATTATAAAGAGTGGATCTCCATTCCATTTTCTTCCTAAATGGGAAGAATGATTTTTTTCCACTACTATCTTAACAGTGAAGTAAATTCTATTCAAGTAAAATTTTAAACATTCAGTTCGATTTTTTTTTATGCAGTGCAAATAGTTACATGCATTAATTTATTTTACAGGCAACTCCTCTAATGAAGGTATATAGTGATGAAACTATGATACCCTGTGTTGTGGAAGTTATGTGCATTTCAATCTCATAAATGCATGCCCAAATACTAACAAATTTCAAATAACAGACATCAACAAATTGATTGTTTAACTGAGTGCTTATTTGACTGAGAGCTACCTAACAGCCGTGACTTTTGAATATTTAAATTATTACTGTAAACTTGTGATCAATTAACGTATGCCTAATTATACATCCCTAAATCACGGACTCCCAACTCTATTTCATCTAATGTCAAAAAATGAATTGTTATTATCATGGGTAAATAATAGAGTAAACATTTCCCTTTACAATATTGCAAAGAAATCCCCACCCAAAAGAAAAAGGAAACTTACTTTAAAACTTTAAAGGAAGGGCACAGAAAGAGGTGATAAAACAATAATAACTAAATAGGAAAAAATTAAGATTTCAGGTTTCCTCAAAAAGAACGGAAACAAGAAAATATTATTACCTACCCAAGAAATATTGAAACAAGGCATGAGCCTCAATTATTATTTGCTAATTCTACATCCCTAAATTACTAACTCCAAACTCTATTTCATCTAGTTTAAAAATAATATTATCATGAATAAATAATACAATGAAAATTTTCTGTTGTAGTATTGAAAGGAAACCACTTACCCCCTTTCCATAAAGGGACTTCAATAGTATGGAAATAAAATAAATGAGTTCCCCATCATGCTTAATAGGAGCACAAAAATATCAAGTTGAAAAGTTTGGAGGCAGTGATTTAGGGATGTAGAATTAGTCACATAATATTTGTGTGTTCATGCCTTGTTTTAATACCACTTGGGGAGGAAGTTATCACTTTTTATTTCGGTACTTTTTGGGGAAATATCTAAATTTTATTTTCTTCATTTTGTTATATATATTAATATTTTGTTTTCTATTTAGCTACACTCTTCTTGTTAAAGTTAACTGGACTCTCCAACTGCAGAGAATGGAGGGTAAGTTATTCATGTGTTGAATGAAGTGAGTTAAAATGTCTTCCGTAATTTTAGGACACAAATCTTGAATCTAAAAACATGGACATAGTGGAGGCTATAGTGGAGTTCATGGCTGGTAGATGTGCTTGTGCCTTCACTGATGATCGACTCACAGACAGAGTGTTCCTGTGTGATCCATCTTCCCCTCAGTCTGTCACATAACAGGCACAACTACATGGCACTCTCCAGGCACCAGTCACAGACCTCATTACATTGATAGAGGAGTGGGCATCTTCTGGAGACACTATCCCAGTTCAATTCCTGCCTCTAAAATTGAATGGTGCATGTCCATCCATTACCTCATTTACAGTGGAATGTGAAATCACTGAATCTACTGAAATTATGGTAGGAAGTTCTGGTGGAGATCAAGTAATGACTGTCCTAGTTGGAGTGGTGGCAGTCTTTGTAGTGATGGTGTTAGTGATAGTCATTTTGGTATCAATTTTTATTGCGACCAAGATACGAAGAGCAAAGCTGAAGCCAAAGGATGAGCCAGAGTAAGAGAATAGCATGTAGCCATATCAATACAGTTCAATGTCCATTATTATAGACTCACTTGTTCCACCTATCTCTCTTTGTTGTCAATTTATTTTAATATAAATTGTTTTTAGAGAAATTTAACTAGACAAATTAAATTATAAATGGAGGATATACAATCTGTTCAAATGATAGCAAAAAATTTGTTCTTATTTTGTTGACTGATAATATGTATTTAACACACAAAAAAAAAATTACTGCTGAAGCAAATAATCATTAATTTTGTTGCATTTCTATCTAAACATATCTTAGTTTCTCAATTTGGGCATAACCGTTGTCCCAATCTACAAGAATAGTGAATTTCTACTAAATATAGAAGTATCTGTATCAATGTTTTCTTTAGTATTTTTACAAGTCAATGAAGTACAGCTCAGTAACATTAACTCTTGTCTAAATATTTTACCTCAAATTTATGAAAGCATGGAATACACTATTTTTAATGTGTTATGTATAAGGTACACTAAGGTTTTTATATGTACCAGTGAAACTCATTCATGTTTATTGTAGACAAGTGGGTGCCATCCCACTTAATTATGTGAATATTGAGACAGACGGCAGCCATATGTATGAGGACATAGAACATTTCACACCTGTAACTGATGAAGTTGGTGGTGTTCACCTTGAGTCATGTCCTGCCTATCTGCCTGCAACACGCCAGTGAGACAGATATAAGCCAATGGACTGAATGTGCATATATATATATATATATATGTGTAGAAAATAATAATTACTAACAATATACTATTACTATTATTCTTAGAAATAGAGGAAACAGCTGATACTTTTTTCTAGAGTTTTGTTGTTCAATTTTGTTGAATTTAGTAGGGTCATCATTTGTTAATAATTATGCATTTAATTTTTTGGCAAAAAATATGATATAATAATGGATAGGGTTTGTGTTCCAAAATGTGTGGAATTGTTCATTTTGTTATAAAAGAATGAAACTTGGTGCATGCATTCTATCATCACAAAAATATTTTAAGAAATTATCCTACCACTGATTTGGCCTTTGGTGATTTTTAAAGTTCAACCTTTGTCATGTACAGAATAAATATTTTGAATTTCAAGACAAAAGTATGAAACCTCATACATGAACATGCTTTCTAGACATACATGAAGTAGGTATTTTAGAAATGGAGTCTCACTGAGTTTACCTTGGACAACCTGTTGAATTGAGAAATATCATGTATGTCAAACTATTTTAAATCTTATTACAAAAAGAGAGCTTTGTACATGGATACTAGAAATATTTTAAAAAATGGAGCCTTTTCCAAATAACCTTACATGAACTTTATATATCAACTAGCCTAGGTACCTTCACCTTGTACAGGATTCTTTCTCTGACAGCCTCAGTCAGTGTTGACAACATTCCCAGAGTTGTCTGGCACTGCCAGTGTAGGAGGCTTCCACATACAGCACCTCATGTATGAAGCTGGTAGCATGGCCTATGCCCAACACCTTGATATAGCTGAAACATATATTTGAATAAAAATAATCTAAGTGACAGAATCATGGGACTAAATTAAGCATCAAAGAGAAGGGAAATTTTTTTTTTATTTTGGTAATTTGATCTACAAAGCCAAAGTGAGGTATTCCAGTTGTCCATTTGCATTTATAAACCCTTATTAATGAAAAATAATATTGCTTCACCATCAACTCATAATCACTTATCACTCTATATTGAACTGAAGTAGTGTTGCTCAGATTGGCCATAAGCTAGCCACTCAAACCCTTTCATCCCTCCTTTTCTACCCTAACCTTTTAAATGTAGCTGCTTCTCTAATAGAGCTTTACAGCTACATTTGTTTGTTTATCTTTCTGAAATCTAAAATTAATATTTTTAAAATTGATTAATCAAATAAAGGCTTCAAGATATATTTCCTTTCTCCTGATATGTATCTAGACTCTGTAGATTGTGTAGATTTAAAATTGAACCTATTGACCCAAGACAGACATACATAAAATACAATGTTTTAAATCTGATTCAAATGAAAATAAAAAAAAAGTGGAAAGGAAATGAGTTAGGATGTAAGTAGAAGGAAAAAAAAAAAAGAGAGAGAAAAACATGGCTGGGGGGGAGAGGAAATTGAATGTTAGGGGAAAGAACTGGGAAATCCTAGCACAGAAGACCACTCTTTGACCACAGAGCCATATTCTTTCAAACCCTTATTCATATGGAAACTTGACTTCTTTATTCATCACCAGGAGAACCACTTTATTTAAAAATGTGTAGGATGAATAACTTCATGCCAAACCCTCTGAATATGCAAACCAAATTTTGTTCCATTTTAAGAAAACCTTGAGATACTGATTCTCATCATACAAAACTAACTGTTTATATACTAGCAAAAAATAACCCTGCCCAATGGGTGGTTATTCGACCACCTCTAGTGGGCTGTAATCACAAAGTATCTGATATGAAGACATGTAGTAGACTTTTACTATAAGAGTGAACATGTGATTATGTCAAATCGTTTTTTTTTAAAGAACCATTTTTCACATTTTTAGCCATACACACAAAGAGGAAGGGGTGTAGCCAGATAGTACCCAGCCCACATTATTCTCAGAGTTAAGTTGTCTCTGCATGCCAAAGTTTAACACCTGTAGCTCATTTTTCTGGCAAATGTACCATTTTTGAGTACTAAAAAGGGTGTGGCCATATAGACATGCTTATGACATTCCCCTGGGGACAATAATTCTAACTGAGCATGCCTTGTATATGACAAGTATAACTTTGCTCAAACCCTTCCCCCTTCCCCAGTGAGACTATGTTTGAGTATTCTGATAATCATGTTTGATGGTGCTGAGGTCAGATCACTGAATGAACACCCTTCTGGAGATAAATATATATATATATATACATACATATATATATGGACAGTTAGAAAGATTGCAAATACCCTTCAATGCTGTGATTTGCATTTTCTACTGGGATGGTGAAGGAAATGGGGGAAAACTAATCTTCGACAGATGTCAATGTGCTGCTACAAATGGCTGCAGCTGTCCCCCTAACAATGTCAATAATAGTTACACCCAAACAGGAATAAAAATTTTAAGCTATGTTTTCTTCATGAATATTGGACAAATAATTTCCAAAATTTTTATATCAGGTTATGCATCAAGGTCTACAAAATAAGACAATAAAAAAAATTATTTTTTCCAGTGTAGTTACCCTTTTAGCAATAAAACTCCCACACATACTCACAGTTCATCAGGCAAAAGTAGTAAGTTAAGTATAACCCGAGGCCATGCTATGTGGGAATGACAGCTTCCAATCCTCCAGAACATAATTGACCTTGCAGTTGTTTTGCTCTGGCACACACTCAAATGGGACAATGACTAGAGTGTTTCCCCTGAATTGATGATGATGGATAGTGTGAGCACCTGGGAGTTTAAGGAACAAATGAAGTAGAGAAAAGGTTATGGATTCCTTCTCAGGAAGAAATGAAAACAGAAACAGAAGCAAAATATACCCTTTAAATCTGAGAAAGAAATATTTGCATCTGCACGCCCCCCCCCCCCCCCCCCCCCCCCCGCTTCCTTTATCCCTTATGCCTACAAATTTCCAAGTGCATGGAAAAATGCATGGCAAAAGAAATGCATACATTCTCCTGCCAAGATGATTTTATTTGTATGCTCCAAAACTCTCTTCGACCTGACCCTGGTAAATGGACTTAACCACATTAGTGTATATATATATATATATTACTTAATTTGTGAATGGACGCCATCTTCTGCAGATAGGCAACCTATCTATATATGGCTATATGGCTATAATCCTAACTCACTTACCCCGCCCTCCTCCATCCCTAGCCTATATTTAATTTATTTATTTTTAGACACCCCCTCACCCCACAAAATCCAGCTGCTACCAGTAAGTATGGCTTTAGTTTCTTACATTACTTCCCAATTTTGCTGCCCCAATACCATGCAGCAAAACTGCAACCGGCCCTCTACTTTATATAACAGTACATGTTTGCATTAAACCTCTGCCTATATAACAGTAATATTAATATGTGACTGCCTGTACTACATAACAATAGATATATTTTGAATACATCATTATGAGCCACTGTCTACTAGTAGGTCCATGATATCAATTGACCACCTGACGTATCCTTGTGAAATAGAAAATACAAAATCATAACCACAAGTGTGTGATCATGGTAAAGAATGTGAGTGATTATACCAATTTTCCTGCATGCTCAACATGCAATTACATTTTTTTTAGACACCATCCCACTCCTTCAAAGTCCTGAATCCCCACCCCATCTCCTGCAGTAATAGAGATAAAAATCAGTGAAACTTCAAATAATGGCTCAGTGGGGAGTGAATATATTGGGAAAGATATCTTTGCAATAAAACTCAAACTCTTGCACCTAGACATATGAATTTTGGCACCAATACACAAGATAGCAAAGAAATTAACAAGGTCTGGGTCCCACCAGACATATCCATGTGTGCTTCTCTTTGATGGACAACCTGTGGCTGATCAGTCATAGGATGAATATAGCCAGCACTGTTGTACTAGTCTGTTTGTTGGACAATCTACCTTGATTATTGCAAGTGAAGCTGCAATGGGCCACTAGCATATTGAAATGATGTAGTGATGAAAAGGTTTCATGTTGTATGCTTGGCAGTTCTGCGCACAGTTTCCTTTTAGTTTAACACATGGATGACTATTAATTAACTGCAGAAAAACAGAGGGAGGAAACGTTTATAGAAAATACTGTGTATGCCCATGTTTGCTTTGTAGGTGTTTAACTGAAATTGTAAGAAAATAGTTCCTAATTTTGCCCCTTTTCATTAAGTGAAAATGATTTCTCTATTTGTGGAAAATAGTTCTTAGTGAAGCCCATTTTTGATTAAGTGGGACTGATCTCCGTGTTTGAAGGAAGACAATTCACAACAATGTGTTCATCTTCACTGTATTGAACAATTGTCTCTATGTTAAAAGAATAGTTGTTTTGTTTTTTATGGGTATACCCAATGGGCATTGCCAGGGTTTGATTAGAGGGAGGAAAGGGGAATGAAGGAGGAGGGGGGTGGGGGAGTTGCTTTTCCAGGTATAATTTGTTAGGGAGAGCTTAAGTTACTTGCCATGAGAGAAGTTTTTCTAGATATGTACCATGAGAAAGGGTATTTTCACTAATTTTGACACTACTAAAAATTATAGATATTTATGTCATCCTATACGAGATGCTATTTTAAAAATTAACATGAAACCTAAGTACAATTTAAATACTCTATGGTAAACAGATATTCCCTTGTGAAGTTAACCAAAAAAATGTATTTCTGAATAATATTTAATCAAACTGGTAATTTCTTTAATAAAACTATCAGGACGGATTAAAGTAAGTTTACAAACCGGATTGGACACCTATATCTCCATTAAATTATATATTTCCAGTTTATGTTCATGTACTACAGTGTTTAATTTTATTTTACCAGGCAATGTGTTCAACTCTGCTGATAATGTATAATGTGTCTTAAATAACAAAGAAAAATAGATTGACAATACTAAAAATTACAACAAACAACACACATATATCTGCAAAATTGTCAAGATAATGCTATCACGAAAATATTAATATGGCAGACGAGCAAAAGAGATGCATTTAGCTGGTTTCTGTCATAGAATTCTTCATAGGTGACCTAATGAACCCCAATGAGGAATTGCCAGCTCTACTGTGGCTGAGGTTACTGGAAGCTGCCAGGGTTCCTTCTGAATTAATGTAACATTGGCTCTTCCAACCTGTATTGCATACATTGCTTAGTGCATATTTAGACAACATTTAGCTATTATTTTGTTTCTCATGTCACATGAAATAGAGCAGCAGCAACCAAACAACAAATCTGCCAGCATTCAAACTATCACCATGTATATGCATGGTCAGATTTATGCAGCATATACTGACTGTCATAGCATAGCTTACCTAAACTAAGCCTCGTAGCCTTGTACTAAAACCTTCACCCCGTGAAGGTGTTGTTTTTTTTGGCGCAAGAATACCTTAAACCACTTTTGGAGAAATTATAGGCTGAACATTAACTACAGTCACTTCCGTAATAAACCGCTGACTTCCGGGGCTCAAGTGAACACGTATAAGGGATTAATACTCTAATAGTAAAGTTGAGTTGTAAATAGTAAGTAGTATCCAAGTGCTCTTTGATGTTCAATTATTTCCTCATAAACAACTTTTCCACTCCATAATGCAAATTTTCAAGGGTGCAAGATGATTTATTCCTTTTGAAGAAAAATATGTTTTCAGGTTTTCTTTAGTGGATAGGTGGTGGTAAGCTGGTGTAAAAATAACTGTTTATTCTTAGGGATTAAAGAACCAACCATGTGAGGAATTATTGCTACTATTGCACACAGGAAAGGGGTAGAGAAAGGAAGAGTAGAGGTTCTTTAATTAAAAAAGTTTTTTAATCTATTTTTAACTGTTTTTTACCCAGGAAACATCATGTAGCTGCGTTCAGAGTTGATAACACTACTTCCCAACTCAACAATCCATCAACAAATCCACTGATCAAAGGCAAGAAATTTTTTATGCCCTATACTTAATAATTGATTTATTTATGATAATGTTATTATTCAAGAAAAAAATATAAATAAATATCCCAAACTTTTAAAGCAAAGTTGCAAGGGAGGGGGGGGGGGGGGGGGGGTGGACAAATACTTATCACATACTGTTAATGCATAATTAATATCATATCTTTGATGATTATTATTATATCTCTACTTGCATCAAATTTCATTACCATTATAACCAATCCTCACCAATATAAAATCTCTCAACAGGGCCTTTTTCATTTAAAAAAAAATTTTTTTTTCAGTCAAAATTGTTTTCCCTCTTTAATTCTATACTTAAATGATGACAATGTTAATTAATAATTTAAACTATCTCAATTTGATATAGCTATACTAAATGTTATTGTCTTTTCCTATTTATATAGTTACTTCCCTCATTTTTCTACACAATCTGATTTTCTTTGATATTTCCTTTATCTGTTCATTATATTTAATAATTATACTTTACATTATTGATTTAGGATGGATTTCTAACTAATATTCAGTTGTTAAAACTGAAAGAAACTTCAAAATAAAATTATTTCCAAAGATGATTATTTTAAGAAAATGTTTAGCTAGCCATAACTTGAATATGCAGTGAAATGTTTTAAAATGAGAGCTGGTGTCCAACCATGTATGCACAGTTCCATGCACTACTACAAATGTTTTCATCTACCTCTCCAGAGAGTGGATGTGATTATTCTGTTATCTAATTGACATTCCAATTAAATGGCACCATCACACACATTCAAATTAATTGCATAGTCCACTGTATGGTTTTGGCTTCACTAGTTGTTGTTAATCTAAAATTCTCCGTGTGAATCTGCAATGTGGTTCTTGCTGCTACTTTTACAGCTGATAGGATGGAGTTGTGTGCACTCCCAGACACAGCAGACAAGTATGTTAGTGAACTGTTCTACTTTAATTAACATAAGCTAGCAAGCTAGTTTCAAGTGTATTTTTTTTTTTTGGTTTTTTTTTGGTTTTGTTTTTCTTCCAATTATGCTATTGTAATAATTAGTGATGATAATATCTGGCACTACCAAGTGGGAAAAAAAAAAATCTATATATATATATATTAGAAGACATATGTAACTATGTAGCTATATAACTATGTAACTATGTAACTATGTAACTGTGTAACTATGCTACTATGTTCGTCCCTTTCTCAAAATCCCTCTGTTAGATTTTGACCAAACTTTTAGGGATGGAGGAGACCCACCCTGAGATGGTTTTATGCCAGGTGGCATGTCTGGGAAAATATAGAATCTCTCTGTCTGTCTCTCAGTCTGTCTGTCTGTCTGTCTGTCTGTCTGTCTGTCTGTCTGTCTGTCTGTCTGTCTGTCTGTCTGTCTGTCTGTCTGTCAGTCAGTCTGTCTGTCTGTCAGTCTGTCTGTCTGTCTGTCTGTCTGTCTGTCTGTCTGTCTGTTTCATCATTCTGGCCAAACCGGTACGTAGATTTCTTTGAAACTCAGCATGATAGGTTTTGACCCAACTTAAAAGATGGCATAAAAATTTCACAAAATGGTTGCCATGGTAATGAGATAAAGCCAAAAATGATATTTTGGCCACTTCTCTCTTAGTAATATATTTTCCACCATCCCAAGATGGTTTTATGCCAAGTGACATGTCTGGGAAAATACAGAATTTGTCTGTCTGTCTGTATGTTTGTACTATCATTCCGGCCAAACAGGTGGGTTGATTTCTCTGAAACTCAGCATGATGATAGGTTTTGACCCAACTTAAAACATGGGCTGAAAATTTCGCAAAATGGTTACCATGGTAATGAGAAAAAGCCAAAAATGGTATTTTGGCCAGAAAAACTATCGTTTCCACCATCACCTTTCTTACTGGCCAGACATGTTCAACTACTGGATTTTAGCCTATATTGGTTTGGCAATGTCGGGTATATGCTGCTAGTATTTCTATATATGAATACAATTAGCTAAATCCAATAGAATGTAAATAAATACCTAACTCAGTGTGTTGCCTCATCATGGATCCATTAGCAAATGTGAGTGTGGTTTACTGAATATCTGATATGTTAGATCAAAAGTTGTATTTGATGGTTTGTGTTCCAGTTAAAAAGATAGCTCTTCAGACATGCCTCCAGGAATCTTGAGTGCCCTATTAGCTTTTCATTTATATATACTAGTTTGGGACATGGTACAAATTGGTTCAACCAAGTAGGGTAATAGAATAATAAACTACATCAAGACTTTCTGGTAGCAACTTGGATGAAACATGTGGACACTTGTACACTAATGCTTGTTTGCTAACAACACCCGTAACTGAACTCAAAAGAAAAGAAAAAAACAGCAACACACATTCCCAAACATGATAGTGTATTAAATAAATATGTTAGCTAGAGCCAGGACTTGCTAGTAAAAAATATGTCCTACTGGCAGATTTTTGTTGGACCTTTGGCTTCTTATATTTACAAATTTGTTTATTTTTCTTAATGTTATAGGAAGACTGAACTGTGGATACACCTATATAGTGTTTAGTGTCATTTTAAACTTATTTGTGTTATATTTTTGTGTGCATGATCAGATTACAGTATGATTTGTAAATACATATTCCTGTACTAATTAACATCCTTCATAAGTGTGGTTTCAAAGATAACTTTGTACATCACTTTGATTAGTCATGAATGAAAATGTTTATTTAAAGGCTCTACCCTTAGCTATAGCCCAAGCCAAATTTTTGCTAATCTTGGCCATTGTGATCCTGTGCAACCACTGAAAGTTGCAGTATGATTGGTCCAAGCATCTGGGAGATGATAGTTCAGGAACAAACAGACAGATTAACACACAAATTGTGAATATTGGTAAATGCTCCACAGCTGATCTGATAAGGGTAGCCAATAGGGTGAAGCTATGTTTCAGGAAGGAGAAGGAAAATTTTATGCTGATCACAAGAGTTCTATAATTATTTTAAGTTATAGGCAATAGTGTCATAGTTACTTTCGATAGTACAACAAAGTTATTTATATGATTGTAAAGGTGACTACAGAAATAATGCAAGTATATAATTAATTACTCTATACCACAGCAAAAAAGAAAATCCACCTTACTGGCAATCACAGATATAGAACTAAGATGATTCATTTGCTTTCTTCTAAACACTTACCTTAGGTTATATTTATAAGATAATTTTAATATTATTTTGCACACATTTCGTGCATTTTAGTTCAAGCAATTTATTTCAATTTTGTGGGCAACCTCAAACTAATTGCAACAACAACAAAAAAAAAATCACTAAATTCATTTCTGAACAGTATTTAAAATGACATACCAAAATCCAGCAAAAATGCATGTGGTGGGGAAAAATTTTCAGTTACAACCCCCCCCCCCCCCCCCCTCCATCAACCACAAGTGGTGGTTGGGGCTTGGAGACTGAGAAATGAGAAAACATCGAAATTCAGTTTGTACTCTTCCAGACCACCTCAAGTGCTGCTAAGCTGAACTAGGTGGATGAAGTAAAGCTTTTAAGCAAAGAATATTTTTTAACATAAAAAAAACAACAAAAAAAAACAACAAAATTTAGGGATATTTTCAGATATTTTTAAATCCTCCCAGACTGATATATAATGATAAAAAAGGAGGACATGCCCATGTAAAGCCAGACTGTACAGTAGGCCTTATTAAAACAAAACCAGCTGCTCCAACTGAAATCATTTTGTTGTATGATTATCCTTATCAGTGATCAGCAAAAATAAAAAGATATTACATGCATATTATATTGTGATACACCTTTATAAGAGGTATATTTTAAGCTCTTAAAATAACCAAAATATTAAATCAGAAAAAATATCATGACCAAATGAATCTGAATAGTCCTGATATTGGTGGCCATATTGGATTTACGAAAAATAGTCACCTTTCCACTACCTGGATTTTTCTAGACTTTTAGTATGTCATTGTCAGGATCATAATAGAATTAATTTACAGTTATTTTTAGTTGCAATTTATTTGAAGTAAAACATTATTTTTCTTAGCCATTCATTAAATATTGGTTTAACACTGAAAGTATTAAATTCACAAACAAATAGTAATTTTAGATTACATATGAGTTATTACTGGCTGCTCTGATTCTTCAAGAATGTCTCCTTGTCACCTGATTTTTCAAATGAACAGGGCTGAACACTTTAGTATATAAGGAACTGGAAAGCTATTGTTTGTGGGAGAAAATTAGCAGTATGAAGCCACACTTGAACTAGTAGAGCAAGCACATTCTTACCCTGCCTGCAAGTAAACTAACACTAGCCTGTGGACTGACCTAGCACTTGTAAAGTATATCTATATTGGCTTTCTGACAGAAAGTTCTTTTGTAACTATATATATTATGTGTATAAATTTATATACCTAATATTCTAGTTTTAAAAATGATAATGCATGCATATATACTTTCTACTCATGTGAAGTATGTGATGTTGAACTGAACAATGAACTGTACCTGATACATGTGGTCATTTCCATTTGTATGGTATGTCTAAAATTAGAGAGCTTGCATAATTATGCACCCCCAACATCTTGATAGTAGTCAATAAATATTTGTGACCTAAGTATATACTTTGCACTCAAGTACCCACTGTTGTGTGTGTGTGTGTGTGTGTGTGTGTGTGTGTGTGTGTGTGTGTGTGTGTGTGTGGGTGGGTGGGTGTGTGTGTGTGTGGGTGTGGGTGTGTGTGTGTGTGGGTGTGTGTGTGTGTGTGTGTGTTCGAATCATTATACGAATGCTAATTTCTTTTGTGACTACAGTCTTCAGCCTGAAACACTTACCAATACCAAAGCATGACTCATGGCTTATTTCCTGTACTAACTAAGTCTAATCAATCCACTTGTGCTTTCAAAATGCAGCACAGACAAAACATTTGACTAGAATATGCTATACAGTATTTATTGATCTTGTTCGTATGTATAATTATTAAGTGAATATGAAGTTAGAAAGTCAAAGAAGCAGCTGATATCACCATACCACCCCCCCCCCCCCCAGCTCTTCCCACACATGTCTTACATTTGTGATCACTTCATTAAACCAGCACAGTAGAGGTCCTGATGTTCCTAAAATGAAGCAGAGCCTTCAGGTCCACTTAGAGCTGAGAAGCTCCTGTGCTTCATGTGCTGGTGATCATCAAGAATCCTTATTTTTATTGCTCATTATCAGTCATGGTTGAAGGCTAATAGAGAATATATTCATCCCTAAACACTTCTCTACTTACTTCCCCCTCCTGCCTCACCCACCCATCCTGTCTTCACTTATGTGAATGCTATAAGCATAACTCTGCAATTTCGGTTATATTTTATCATACTAACTCACACTAGGTTTGATGAATGGTAGAAGTGAAGGTAATCTAATTATATTCCAGTGTAAAGCTATGATACTTGACTTGGGTTAGTAATGGAGTAGTGGTACTGAATTGTAGTGAGTATTTGTTCGTAAGCACTTAGTCTGTCACATGTCTGCAACATAATTACAATCAAAATAAATACTTAATGAGATAATGTGAACTATTTATACCCATCCTAATTATACACACCATATAAGTTGGATGGCACACACACAACACATCAAACATGTTCAAATATCAAAGTTACAAACATTCACCAGCACTCATGCCAGAATCACAAGTTTTATGGTTCAGTCCTAATCAAGCACAACCAAATTACAACTGCTAAGCCTTTGCTTACAACATTGTCTCACAAATGTCTAAGTATCGCTTACATGAAACTTCTCCTAGCCATTTTCCTTCTGAAACAGAATCATTAACTTATACCAATTTCTAGCTGTAACAAAATATTATGTACAAAAGTATGGAATGAGGTAGTTCTCAAATTTCCAAAATAAATTGTGTCCTTGCATTCACTTTCACCACAAACTATTTACTATAGTTTTCAATTCAGGCTAATGAAACAATGGTTCATGAGTGTATGTATATATCAATCTGCTATATACTGATCTACGCTATTTGAGAAGATATCCTTCGGTTTATTAATTGCAAGATATAAAACTATGACAATATTTTACTTCAATTAGGGATGTCTCAATTAGTTGTTCACATCCTCTTGCACGATGTCATGGAGCCTACAGTGTTTCAGAAAATATTGGCAGCACAAATATAGGAATCCAGGCATTAGTTAAGTTTGATACACAAAAAACAACATTATATGTTCATCGTTTTGCTCATAACTTTATTTGTTGTCTAAAAGATGTAACAGGTATGTGTGATATTATCAGAGATCTTTGAGATATCATTCATAGTCTTGTGCAGCAAATTTGTATTTCCTCAAAATGATTGTTTCATTTTCTGAAAGATTTTAGCTTACAAAGTGGTGATACTAACCCATCTCATTGAATAATTTGCCCAATAGTGAGGCATATGTCTATTAGTGCAGTTCTCATAATCTATACAACTTTGCACCAAAAGTAGCTAAACATAGCTAGCCAGGTACTAATTTGCAGATAGCTACATTTTACCATGACAAATCAGAAGTCTTTGATTATCATCTTCTGTACTTGAATCAGAGCTGGATAAAGCTGAATAAGAATATGTATCAATTACAAACAAATTTATAAGAAAATATTCCACTCCTTAAAGTTCATTCATTTCAAGAGATTGACTATTCTTCTACTTCTCTGAGGTTGCTACCTCCTTGGTCCCAATAAACTCAAAATACTCCTGTATTTACCCTCAGAAACTTCTGATTGGAGAAGTTGTTGGTGTAGTTATACACTTCAGTGACTAACTGCAGCTGCTGTCCCTCTCGTGACATCACAGAGTTACTCACCTACAGGAAGTCCATTTTGGAAGCTAAGCTTTCATCATGAATATTGGACCAAATCATTTTCCAATTGTTTTCTCTACCACATTATGCATCAAGAATAACAAGATATACCATAAAAATTAAAATAAAATAAAATAAAATGTTTCCCATCTTAGGAATTCAGCTTTGCTACTAGGTCAAGTACCTTTGACAATAGAACTATGCTAGCAAGACCACAAAAGGAGCTAAGTACTAATGCAAGGCCAAAGGCTTCTGCATCTCCAGTTGTGTCATAGAGATGATGCAAAATGGTAATCAAAGCCAGCAAATCCTTACGAATAGCCAAATAGCTTGCAAGCAGCACTCATGAGATAGCCACCTGGCATCACTGGGCTCTACCACTTTTAGCTCTGGCATATTGAGTGCTGACTGAACTTTTTTGAGAGCTTCAGTTAGTGCTGGTATGTATCTGCCACTATGATAAGTTATACTTATTGATTACTGAAACAGCACACTTAAAGCAGCAGGAATATATATGCATTGTTGCATTCATATGTATTTGCTTATCTGAATTTTGCACATATCCTGTAGGACATAAAGGAGGTCAGATACTGTAACTGAGGGATACACTATATTTATTTGGGTTTCACACTACAGAGCTGCTATGACAAGTGGCTCACCGGACACATGCGCATCCCCCCACCCCCCCCCCCCCCCCCCCAAGAAAAATCCTGTATGAAACCCTGAATATGCATACCTTTTGAATGTTAACTATTGTAGAATAGGTCTAAAATGGCTTTGGATATGCGAGTGTTTTGTATTCCATGTTTGAACAACACCAGTGGCAAAGACAGGACAAGTCTGCTGATGTGTGTATGTATTATGGTAGCAAGTTTTTAACCTTGTACACACACTTGTATAATTAATGTTGCTGATTGCTGGAGGGGGAGCTCCTTCACACTTCCATTACTGGCTGGAGGGGGGGTCCCTTTATACTTCCATTGTTGGCTATAGGGGGGGGTGGAGTCCCTTTATACTTCCATTGTTGGCTGGAGGGGGTGGGGGGAGTGGAGATAAGAAAGAGTCATTGAGATCTTGAACTATTGTACTCTAGAATTTTATCTGACCATTGATTTCATTCAGCTATTGGGCAGTGTACTACTAATCTCCCCAACATTGGAGTAACTCAGGAGGGGGGTTTTTGGCTACAAAGGTCTACTATTCAACCTTTATTGTCTCAGCTAATACTTTTCTCTGCTTTTCGTTGCATATGTGATGATTTCAGCTGACAATCCTTCCACTATTGCTTCCAAAGGACTTCTGATCCTTCTAGTGGGGTAATAATAAACATAGATAAGTATATATATGTGTGTGTGTGTGTATGGAATCTATCTACCTATCTCTGTTTATTTTTCTCACTCACCTTGCTCCACTGTGGTAGATCCTTACCCAAATGTTTAATAGAGAGGACCAATTTTCTATAAAACTTTGTAACTACTCTATTTTTGTTTGTTTGTTTGTTTTAATTGTGGTAAAGTAATGACTAATAAGTATAAATGGTCGTCTAGGCTAAATTCTAATAGACCAATCAATAGGAAATGTAGTTGATGATATTTTCCCTCTCTTCTAGGTCCAGGAAGTGCCCCAGGGAATCTCACAGTAATGGCCACATCACCTACAAGTATAGCTGTGATGTGGGGAGAGGTTCTTCCCAGAGACCAGAATGGAGTCATCACCGCATATGAAGTGGCATACACTGCACTGGAGACCTTTGGAGGAGTTGCCGAGAAAAATACAGTGAATGTCTCTGGATCAAATATATCAGTGGTTCTGATGGAACTGCACGAGTTTGTCAACTACACTATCTCTGTCCGAGCCTTCACCGATGTGGGGGCGGGGCCTTACACTGACCGAGTGACTGAGTCAACACATGAGGCTGGTATGTGTTACTATGTGTTACTGTATAGAGTAGTGATCTGATGATGTATAGATGACCTGGTAACATTTGATGATCTTTGCCAGATCCGGCCAGTCCCCCAGAGAATGTGACAGCAATGGCGGAGTCCTCCACAACTATTGCAGTGATGTGGAAGGAGGTGCCTCCAATGGACCAAAATGGAGTCATCATCATGTACGAGGTCATGTACACTCCACTGGAGACCTTTGGGGGAACTTTGAAGAATAATACAGTGAATGTCTCCAGATCTGATTTATCAGTGATTCTGATGGGGCTAGAGGAATATATCAACTACAACATCTCTGTCCGAGCCTACACTAGTGTTGGGGTGGGGCCTTACAGTGTGGCCATGACTGTATTGACATTGCAGGACAGTAAGTGTATTGTAAGGACCCACTACACATTGACTATAGTATGCATGCTACACTGGCACATATATAGGGAGAGTACCAGGCCGTTAGCACTTGGTATTCACTGAGGACGTAGCTAGTGCTCCTTCAACTATGGAGCTGGCTTCCTTCCATACACCCCAAGGCCCATATAACCCAAGGCCCATATAACCCAAGGCCCATATAACCCAAGGCCCATATAACCCAAGGCCCATATAACCCAAGGCCCATATAACCCAAGGCCCATATAACCCAAGGCCCATATAACCCAAGGCCCATATAACCCAAGACCCATATAACCCAAGGCCCATATAACCCATTCATATCAGTGAAATATACAATATTTTAGTACTTCAAAAGTGTTAGTTATAGTACCTGAAGAAGGCAAATATATGCAGACATTATGGCATCATACAGTTCAAATATGATTGAAAATTATGGTACTTTTTTTTTCTTTTTTTTAATCTGGCTAATAGAGTTACGAGCTCTACTGTTCTTCACCCAGTGTGTGTGTGTGTGTGTGTGTGTGTGTGTTAACAGACCCTAAATGAAACAGAACACAGTCCCTTTATGTACTCATGGGGAATTTTGTGTAAGTCCATTAGCTTAACCTCAGGGAATATTAAAGAACACAAAACTAATTTCAGTCCTCACTTGATCTCATTAATATGAAACAAATCAATCCCCCTGGGTGTTTCGGGTGAAAACAACTCAGCGCACATGCACACAAACTTATATTTTACATATAATAGGCATGCCTTTTGAATATTAATTATTGTAGAGTGGGTCTAAAAATGGCTTTGGATATTCGAGTGTTTTGTATTCCATGTTTGAACAACACCAGTGGCAAAGGCAGGACAAGTCTGCTGAAATGTGGATGCCTTGATTATGTATTATGGTAGCAAGTTTTTAACTTTGTGCACACACTTATATAATAGTACTGCCATTGTTGGCTGGGGGGGGGGGGGGGGGGGGGGTAGAGATAAGAAAGAGACATTGAGATCTTGAAATATTGTACTCTACATTTCTATCTAACCATTGATCTCATTCAGCTATTGGGCAGTGTGTTAATCTCCCTAATGTTTGAATAACCCAGGGGGGTTTAGATGGTGTTTAACTGATGGTTACAAATGTATGCTATTCAAACTTTATTATCTCAGCTAACACTTTTCTCTGCTCATTTGTTGCATATATGATGATTTCAGCTTACAATCCTTCGACTACCTATCTCTGTTGGGATGTTTGTTTTCTTTCTCACTCACTTTTCTCCACTATGGTAGATCCTTTCCCAAATGTTAATAAAGAGGACCAATTTTCAATAAAACTTTGAAACTTCTCTGTGTGTTTGTTTATTTGTTTATTATAAATATGGTAAGTAATAACTAATGGTATAAATGGTCGTGTAGGCTAAATTCTAACAGATCAATCAATAAGAAATGTAGTGGATTATATTTTCCCTCTCTTTTAGGTCCAGGAAGTGCCCCAAGGGATCTCACAGCAATGGCCACATCACCAACAAGCTTTGCTGTGATGTGGGGAGAGGTTCTTCCCAGAGACCAGAATGGAGTCATCACCGCATATGAAGTGGCGTACACTGCAATGGAGACCTTTGGGGGAGTTACAGAGACAGTGAATGTCTCTGGATTAACTATGTCGGTGGATCTGACAGGACTGCACGAGTTTGTCAACTACACCATCTCTGTCCGAGCCTTCACCAATGTGGGGGCGGGGCCTTATACTGACCCAGTGACTGAGTCAACACATGAGGCTGGTATGTGTTACTATATGTTACTATATAGAAAAGTGATCTGATGATGTATAGATGACCTGGTAACATTTGATAATCTTTGCCAGCTCTTGGCAGTCCCCCAGACAATGTGAGAGCAATGGCGGAGTCCCCCACAACTATTGCAGTGATGTGGGAGGAGGTGCCTCCAATAGACCAGAATGGAGTCATCACCGAGTACAAGATCATGTACACTCCACTGGAAACCTTTGGAGGAAAACTGGAGAGTAATTCAACAATAGTGTTAGAGCCAGCACGATCAGTGAATCTGACAGGACTAGAGGAATATGTCAACTACAACATCTCTGTCCGAGCCTACACTAGTGTGGGGGCGGGGCCTTACAGTGTGGCCGTGACTGTATTGACATTGCAAGACAGTAAGTGTATCATAAGGACCCACTACACACTGACTATGGTATTCATGCTACACTGGTACATATATAGGGAGAATGCCAGACCATTAGCACTTGGTATTCACTGAAGACATGGGTAGTACTCCTTCAACTATGGAGCAAGCTCCCTCCACACACCCCAAGGCCCACACACCCCAAGGCCATGCTGATTCATTATCAGTTAAATGCGTTGTAGTGAACAGCAATTAAAATTTTTTTTTAATTTGAAGTGAAATTGATTATTTCTCAATTAAGCAAGCAGGGTCTATTGTATTTGAAGAAGGTAAATGTAAACAATAATTTTAAAAAATCAAAAACACTCATCATACAGTTGAAATATGATTGAAACTCATGGTATATACCTCTTCTTTTCCCACCTTGGTCTCAAGTCCGTGGTTGGCTATACCTAAAGTTTGTCCAAGTGAACAGACCTAGAGTAGACTAACTATCAGGAGAAGCATGCCTGCAGTTCCTTTATATATCCATGGGGCATCTGGGTGGAAGTCCATTAGCTTAACCACAGGACATATTAGAGAACACAGACTAATTTGAATTCCTTGATCAGAAGGAATGGTTCAAAACACTCAACTAATTTACTCCTTTTATATGTTATACATAACAATTTATTCCTTGATCACTTAACATGAACCAGATCAATTCCCTGGATGTTTTCAGTGAAAAACTTAACGCGCATACATGCATCTTTTGATGCCTTTCGAGTTTTTATTTGAATTTTGACTTCCACTTTACTTATTAACTGAGTCAAGTAGTCCTCAATGGCTATGGATATATTTGTAGATTTATCTGTTGTATATTGTAAGGTTGAACTGCACCAGTGGCATAGATAGACAAATTTGCTGCTGTGTAAACGAGATTATTTGTTATATATCATGGTAGCAACTTTTAACCTTTTTACACACACTTGTGTAGCATTAAAGTTATTGATGTTTGCAATATTAAAAGGTCCACATATATCCATTACAGACATTCATGTGAAGATTTTTATGATTCGTAATAATCAATATCTTCTCCAGTTCCGGCCAATCCCCCAGAGAATGTGAGAGCAATGGCGGAGTCCTCCACAACTATTGCAGTGACATGGGAGGAGGTGCCTCCAATAGACCAGAATGGAGACATCATTATGTACGAAGTGATGAAAATACCGCTGGAGGACTTTGAGGGAGCTATTGTGATGAAGACAGTCAATGTGTCGGAGTCTGTGCAATTTGTGGAACTGACAGAACTACAGGTGCACGTCAGCTACAACATCTCTGTCCGAGCATACACTAGTGTGGGGGCGGGTCCTTACAGTGTGATACAAACTGTACATACTCTGCAAGATAGTAAGTTTGTAAGTTTGGCTTGTAAAATGATGTGTGTGCGCACACACACACACACACACACACACACACACACACACACACACACACACACACACACACACACACGCGCGCGCGCACACACACACACACACACACACACACACACACACACACACACACACACAATTCAGATGTGTTAAGGAATGATGTTGCAAAGAGTTGAGTTTGTTGGGAATTGGAACCAGTGATGCTGAAGGGAATCAGAAGGTACTCGTATCATTGAGAACATGTTCAATGGATTTTTTAATCCCTTTTAAAGAAATTGAAATTGAAATAAATGCTAAAATAGGAACTAGTTATTTAAAAATGGGACCACCTTTCTCAGAATGTGAACCAGTTTTATTGTGAATTTTTTTTTTTTTTTTTTTTTTTTTTTTTTTTTTCTGAAGTTTTAACAGATTTCATGAGAGAATGAGAGAATGAGAGAATGATATGAGCACTACAAACAGTATTGACATATGGAGAGTGGCCCAGTAATTTTAAAGGTATTTATTTGATGTAACTACATGTACTTGATCTGCTGCCCTTTAGTTGTTGTTTTGCCTGTGGCATACAGGCCTAGGAACACTTAGAATGGGTGTGGGAAGAAGGGGGGGGGGGGGGGGGGGGGAGGGGTGGCAACATATATCCATTAGTTTTACTCAGGAATGGATATTTAGCTAATTTGTTTACCCTAAGTTTGTCGTTACAACTTATTGATTACAATCAATTGCTTTTACTGCATGGAAACATGTGGTTAAAAATTAGTGTTCTAATGTATTTTTTTAAAAAACCCATAAGTTGTAAATCTTACTATTTTTAATCTCATCTGAAATGTTTTAAACAATTATTTTGTTTGATCTTAAAAACACTACTTTTTAATAAATATCGTAGTAATTATTTGCCACAGGTCTCAGTGTGGGACTGCTCTGTTTCTTGTTGGTTTGCTTGTCTTACTACTTGAGTTAGTCATGACTGGGTCAGTCACTGATTGGTTAAACACTGCAATATAGTTTCTACTCCAAGTTACATACTCCAATAAGCTTCCAAACCACTCCCATCTTTCCTTTGACCACTCCTACTAAAAATGTGCTATTTTGTATTAATTGATAGCTTGCTTGTTTGAAATAGTAGAAATCATTATTTCAAAGCATATCAAGTGTCACCTATCTATCCTGGCTCTTAGACATTGTTATGTACAATCCTGTACAGTCACATGAATTTTATGAAAATGAAGGAATTGTGTTATATTTAGTGAGGAAGAAGTTAATGTTACCATGTGTTTTGTCTAATTATTAGAGTGTAACTGAAATGAGAGAAAAGGAGAAAAGAAGGTGCTATCTTGTCCTTAATGATAACCTGGTAATAAAAAAAATAATATTGCTAGTACCTATAAATGTCAAATCTCTGTCTATCTGTCTGACTTCAAACTCCTCCCAGAATTTTAGACACATAGCCCCGAAATTTTCTGGGGATGATGAGGATATCCTGAATCATTTTACCACCAAAAAATGTTTTGTGAAAGTGGCACCCCTGGTGGGGAAAAAATAATTCAAAATTTCCATACAAATAAAGCCTGGATGATTGTGGTGGATGGTAAGGAGTAGTGTTTCCAAGCTGAAGGTTGGTGGTTCAATTCCCACTCAATTTCTTTCCTTTGCTTCTTCTTTTCTTTTCTTTTTTTCCATTCCTTCCCCCCCCCCCCCCTTTCTTGGTTTCCTTCTATCATTTTTCTTTCTGGTTTTTTGTTGTTTTTTTTTTTGTTTGTTTTTTTCCTTCTGGTTTTTTCTTCCATCTTTCTCTTTTGTCTATCTTTTTTCCTTCTGTCTTTTTTCCCCTTATATCTGTTTTTTCATCTCTTTTTTCCTTCCAACTTTTTTTTTCTTTTTTTCTTCCATCTTTTTTCTTTCTCTTCTATCATTTTCATATATATATATTCGGTCCAATCTTTATGAAAAAGGTTCAGCATCCAAAATAGATTTCTCGTGAGTGTGTAACTCTTCAATGGCATCACAAGGGGAATAGCACATGCAGCAACTCACTGAAAGCCACAATACTTCACCAATTCCCATAGAGTTAGGAAGCAGGATTGTGGCAGCAAGTCTGTGAATAGTAGTAATTTATTATCACCTAGCGAGATGGCAACTGCAGAAGAGCTGAAGGAATTGCAAATGTGACAGAATAAATGGAGAGGTCCCTGAGGAGAGTGGAATAATTTTTTATAGTTCTAGTGATTCCTCTTCAGCTTCATCCAGTTCTGGTTCAGATACAGAAAATGAAGTTATAAACTTCTGGCTTATCTAGCATTTGCCAAATATAGCAGCTGGCAAGCTAACTTTGGTCATTTTTGGTGTGGAACTAGATAATACCAGCTTAGCTATACAACCTAGGGTGTAATTGTTATTTTTACACTTGATTATGGCATTTATAGCTAGTAATTGCACTAACAAGAGATACCCGGTAATACAGGCTATAATTCAGCCACAGAAAATGGAAGCATATTGGGTGGGGACAACCCTAATGATATATATATATATATATATATATATGTACTTTTTAGAGAAATGGTGGTGGATGTTATGTCAAGATGTTGCTGCTTGTGTTTCAGAACCAGAGTCTTCTCCTGAAAATATCACAGCAAATGCAACATCACCAACCACAGTTGCAGTGATGTGGGGGGAGGTGCCTGCAATGGACCAGAATGGAGACATTATCATGTATGAGGTTATGTACACTCCACTGGGGACCTTTGGGGGAACTGTGGAGGGTGATACAGTGAATGTCTCTGGATCTAATTTGTCACTGGTTCTGACGGGACTAGAGGAATATGTCAACTACAGCATCTCTGTCCGAGCCTTCATTGATGTGGGGGCGGGGCCTTACAGTGTGGCTGTGATTGTTCTGACTCAGCAGGATAGTAAGTGTAATATAATATTCGTTTACCTTCTTTAACTATTAAGATTACCTCTTACCTTAACTGCATGTGCTGTGGATTGGTAGATGACTGTTATGTATACGTATATGTGAAATCCTGTGTTAGTCTTGTAGTGTGTCTGTCTATGTCTCAATAGCTGATACAGAATTGTAAATTTCTGATCCTAATTCGATGAAATGTTGCATGATCTTCAGGAGCGAGCAGGAGTAAGAGATAATGAGGTGTACCCTCCCTCCCCTTCATTATTTCTGTTGAGTTGCATGTGGTCAGGCATGATTGGCTGCAAGTTGGTGAACACACCTTAACAGAAGCTCCGTTGATGGCTCACAGTTTTTCAGTTTTGAGTTTATAGGTTCTCAGTTTTCATACATTTAATAGTCGAGAGATAAACTTTTTTTCAAGCTGTGTACTGAACTATTGATTGGACTTTAGAAGAATTGGCTCCCCTAGATAGCCTGCCAGTCTTCAGCCCAGTAATGAATGGAGTAAGTTATATGATAAGAATAATTGACACTTATCTCTATAAATGAAGGGGGGAAAAACATAATATAATTAATTGACTCTTATATAGGTTACACTCAATGCAATCATTGTCACTAGTCTCTATAATCAAGCAAACATGATGGAATTAGAGAACATAAATTAAGTGGAAGTTCTTGTCTCACGCTGTGTCAGAGTGAGTGGTCTGAATGTTGTTGGGGTTGTCCTGGCCTCAACCAATTAACTTCAGAAAAATAAAAAGGAAAAGCTTGGTGGAAATGAGGGGGTGGGAGGTGGATGGGATCAGTGCACCCTACTATCTGAGAACACATGTGCCATTTACACTCTACTTTGCTCTCGTTTCAGCTGTTGTGGTGTGTATCTACGCCACCACAAAATTAGCTAACATGTAAACATACCCACCTATAAAAGGAAGGTAGATAAATGGGTAAGAAATAATGGACTTCAGAAGAAGAAAATCATGGTGGATAAAGCATCCTTGGGATGCCCACATTCCCAGAAAATATTGGGTCCATATAACCAATCATCTTCTAGATATACCTGGTGTTTCAGGACATAAGGGCATGCCCACACGAAGAGGTGCGGCTAAGTGTAACCAAAGGTTTGGCTGAAGTACTTTTTTTGGCCTGACACACCCAGAGGATGAGGTGTGGCCAGGTGGGACCCAGTACATGTTATTCCCAGAGTCAAAGTGTGTGTATGTGAGCCCAGTTTTGGCTCTCCAGGTCCTTTGTACCATTTTTTTGCATTTTCATCCTCACGTCTGCAGGAAGAGGTATCGTCAGGTGCGGTCAGAATCAAATGAATCCTCTTTTACCATGCATTAGAAGGGGGAAAATTAATTTTAGAAAATGCCCTACAAAATTTTTAAAAATTTTTTTTATCAGATATTTAAAAGAAGGAAATAGAAAAAGAGGGGGAAAGGTGGGGGGAGGGGTTTGGGATGAAGAAAAAACCAACATGGTCCTGGAATTGTAACACCGACTTTCACTTTAGGAGATCTATACCTTAACCACTTGGCCATGTTTTACTAGGCTTTTCTGCATAGAAATTTTGAATTTTTTTTTTTTCTCACCGGGGATGCCACTTCAGAAGGGGGAAAAAAATTGTGGTAAATCTAAGTTGGGTTGTCTACATCTTCCACAGAAAATATGGGGGCCATCTGGCCAAATTTTGGGAGGATTTCGCATCTGGACAAAAAAAAATTTAATAGGTATCACTAGATAGATAGGTAGAGAGATAGATATAGTTGTTATATTGATCAATGTTGTTTCCATGAAGTGAGATAGTCCTGGGAAATGCTGGAACCTCTGCTTGTATAATATTGTACTTAATACTCATCCATTTTTATTAATTGAATACCTAGTGCAACATGGAGACAAAGTAAATTTGGGACCAATGTTGCTTGGAACAGGAATCTATGTTCTAGTTATTGGAATCAATAGAAAATTTACTCTGGTCACATGATCTCCCCTTCTCCAGTTCCGGCCAGTCCCCCAGAGAAAGTGAGAGCAATGCAGAGTCCTCCACAACTATTGTAGTGATGTGGGAGGAGGTGCCTCCAATAGACCAGAATGGAGTCATCACCATGTACGAGGTTATGTACACTCCACTGGAGACCTTTGGGGGAACTCTGCAGAGTAATTCAACAATCGTGTTAGAGCCAGCACGATCAGTGAATCTGACAGGACTAGAGGAATATGTTAACTACAGCATCTCTGTCCGAGCCTACACTAGTGAAGGGGCGGGGCCAAGCAGTGATGATGTGACTGTATTGACTGAGGAGGAAGGTACGAGTTGCAATAATACAATTTTGTCGATTTTCTGCAGCAGTGGAACTAAATATTTATTGTCCTGATGGCATTGATCAGAATAATTTATAAAGCAATGAGTTTCTGTATTGATTAGAGTTCAGTGTTATAAAGCTATGTCGCCATGTGCGCTATGAATGTTGGCAATAGCAAGTTTACTCTGGTCACTTGATTTTCCCCTTCTCCAGTTCCGGCCAGTCCCCCAGAGAATGTGACAGCAATGGCGGAGTCCCCCACAACTATTGCAGTGATGTGGGAGGAGTTGCCTCCAATTGACCAGAATGGAGACATCATCATGTACGAGGTTATGTACACTCCACTGGAGACCTTTGGGGAAACTTTGGTGAATGATACAGTGAATGTCTCTGGATCTAATATGTCAGTGGTCCTGACGGGACTAGAGGAATATGTCAATTACAACATCTCTGTCCGAGCCTACACCGATGTGGGGGCGGGGCCTTACAGTGACCCAGTGACTGAATTAACACCTGAAGCTGGTATGTGTTACTGCATAGAGAAGTGATCTGATAGATGATATCTTTGTAATATTTTAGTCTTTACCATTTCCTGCCATCCCCCAAGAGAATGTGTCAGAAATGTCAGTCCTACACAACTGCTCTAATTATCTCTGACATGCTCTGATGCATTGGGACTCACCTCCTATAAAGATGGAACAAAGTTGTTTTAATAGGTTGTACGCAACTAATCAGACTCCCCCAATGCAGAATCAACTAATTCTTCCAGTGTACTTTCTTACTCACTGAGAAATGATTGTTAGGGAATTAATATTCCAGGATTTCAACAAAGCCATCTTGATTTAGTGATTCAAATCGCTTTGAATACTTTTAAAAATATTTTCTAGAATCAAATTTATTTCTATATCTTTATCACTTGATATTTTTCTTCATTTCTCCCTCCCTCTCTCCCTCTCCCTCTCCCTCTCTCTCCCTCCCTCCCTCTCCCTCCCTCTCTCTCTCCCTCTCTCCCTCCCTCTCTCTCTCTCCCTCTCTCTCTCCCTCTCTCTCTCCCTCTCTCTCCCCCTCTCTCTCCCTCTCTCTCTCCCTCTCTCTCTCCCTCTCTCTCTCCCTCTCTCTCTCCCTCTCTCTCTCCCTCTCTCTCTCCCTCTCTCTCTCCCTCTCTCTCTCCCTCTCTCTCTCCCTCTCTCTCTCCCTCTCTCCCTCCCTCTCTCCCTCCCTCTCTCCCTCCCCCTCCCTCTGCTTCATCCACACTGGTCTCCTCATGTAATAGCATAAGAATAACATTCTAATGTTTATAGTTAGCTTGAGTCCACTAATAGCCACTGATCTGTGCAGTATTTCAAGTTAAACACTATTCAACAATCTTTAATGCATCAACAATATTCAGTGTTCTCTTATCTACATCTTACATGATTGTAAAGACACACATAGTGAAGCCTTTTTTAACGTATGTGTGTGCACATTTCTATCAGTCTCTCCGTCTATCTGTCCACTCTCTAATTTCAATTATAATTACTTAATTGAAGTATATGTAACAGTGATTGTAATTGAATTACACATTCCTAACTAGTTATTATAATTGTTTGAATAGTACACTTACCCTGCCAACCACACCATGTAACCAACACTCACTCACTCTAAAAATATCCTAGAGGAGGTCAGCAAAACTACGAAGCACACGAACTCTGTACAACCAAAAAAAAGTAATTATGTACTCCACAGCTTGACTGATTTCATCCTTGGATGGCTTCTAGTTGTATATCTTAAGTTGTTGGTTTTTTAGGGAAATTTCATCTTTTATTCCATTGACAAGAAGCCTCCTCAACATTGGCCAGCCTGTATGTGCATGCACAATGGGGGAATCTCTGTGTTAGGAATGTTGGCAATAACTCATTTACTCTGGTCACATGATTTTCCCCTTCTCCAGTTTCTGCCAGTTCCCCAGAGAATGTAAAAGCAATGGCGAAATCCTCCACAACTATTGCAGTGATATGGGAGGAGGTGCCTCTAATAGACCAGAATGGAGTCATCACGATGTATGAGGTCATGTACACTCCACTGGAGACCTTTGGGGGAACTGTGGAGAGTAATTCAACAAATGTATCAGGATCAGATTTATCAGTGGTTCTGACAGGACTGGAAGAATATGTCAATTACACCATCTCTGTCCGAGCCTTCACAATAGTAGGACCAAGCAATGGTAGCATCATTGTAACTGCAGAGACCTTTCAAGATGGTAATTTTTTTGGCTTGTGGTTCATTTATTTATTTTTGTTTGTATACAATATTATGCACTTCCTCATTGATTTTTTTCAGTGCCTGATGGATATCCTCAGAATGTCATTGCAACTGTTATCTCGTCTACGTCCATCTCTGTACTGTGGGAAATGGTGCCACTTATCTCTCAGAATGGAATCATCATCACCTATGAAGTGCTCCTGGAACCTGGCATAGTGAGGAACTCATCAGACTTGAATGTGACCATAGAGGATTTGAATGAGAACACCATCTACAACATATCAGTGAGGGCCTTCACTATTATTGGCCCTGGCCCACCCAGCTCTCCCATTGTGACAGTCAGAACCATGGAAGATCGTAAGTACAATGAAAATTTATTTAAGAACACACCTTATATTGTTTTAAGATCTTCATCATTTTCTAATTCCACACAGTTCCTGGACCAGTGCCTCGACCATCTGAAGTCAATCGTAGTACTATTGATGCTAACTCTGCCACTCTTGAGTGGGAGCCTCCCATGGACATTAATGGAGAGATCATCAGCTATACTGTCAGCCTTGTGGCCATTTCATTGGCCACAGGATCCAGTTCAGAGTCAAGGATTACGAGGAGAGAAACATCTGCACCTATGGCAGTTGATAGTGCTTGTATTGTAGGGGGAGGCAGCAATGTTGATAGAAACTTTTCTGTTGATCCACAGAATACCTCTCTCACTGTAGATGATCTGAGTGAGTCTCTCTAAATGTCTCTAGGTACCTTAAATATCATTTATTCATAGCGTTATTCTGTACTTCACTCTAGCTCCATTCACTCTCTATGAGTTCAGAGTTCAAGCTTCTACTGCTATTGGTGCTGGCAATTTCTCTGATCCACAACAATTTAGTACTTTGCAGAGTGGTATGTGATTATTTAGTATTCTCTTACGTTTGGAAATGTTAACACCACACTCTCTGTGCTTGTCTCTAGAACCGAGTGCTGTGTTGAATCTTGTGGCTACAGCACTAGAGTCCACATCCATTGGAGTGTCCTGGAGCAGTCCCCAGTGTCCTAATGGAATAATCAACCAATATCAAGTTTACTACAGAGAATCTGACACTATTCAGACTGTTCCAATCAGCAGCATAGGCTATGACTTCTTCATTGTGGAATCCCTGGAATACAATATTACTGACCTTATGCCATTCAGGAACTATTCTATCCATGTTCAAGCTGTAGTGAATTCTAATTTATTGGGTTGGATTGAGAAGGAAGTGTTGACACAAACTTTGAGTGATGTTGATGTTGATATTCCTGCTGTCCATCCAACTACTTCACCTATTGACTCTCCTTCGCAGAGTCAAGTTACATATCTCATAGGAGACCCAGCACAAATTGACACAGGCAGAGTTGTGTGAGTGCTACATGGTAGGAGGATTTTAATAAAGGTATCAGCTTGATAAATGGTTTTGTTGTTTCTTTAGTTTGTGTGCAGTGGTTGTGGTGTTGGGTCAGGCAGAGAGTGATCTTTCAGTGTACAACACAGCAGGGCCTTACTCCAATGGAGATTCCTCATACATCACAGCTGCATGGGATGAACACAGTGTGTATAGAGGATTGGTGCCTACTCTAATTGTGGTCGGAGATGAAGTATTTTACACAGCTACTGTTGGAGGGACGAGAGTTACGTACAGGAACATTGCTCTCAGATCTGACACCCGATATGAATTCTTCACTCGCTATGATATAGAAAATGAATTGAACCCAGCTGAGGTAAGTACAAATCAAACCAGATGTATTCTATTTTATTTAAACCTGTTTCAATTTTTGTTTTCCTATATTGAGATCTGTATCAAATATTCACAGCCTCACAGAGTGTATTCTACTGTAATGAGTGTCAGAACCTTGGCTCCGAAGAAATGTAAGAATGTGCAATCTATTGTGCCTGATCATTAATGTATTGATGTTACAGGATAATAAGTATATTGCAAGGACCCACTACACACTGACTATGGTATGCATGCAACACAGGTACATATACAGTGAATGCCAGGTGGTAGGCACTTGGTATTAACTGAAGACATAGTTAGTTCTTCTATAATTATGGAGTAAGCTAGACACACCCAAAGGTCCATACACCCCAATGCCCACACACCAAAGTCCCACACACCCCAAAGCCCAGACACCCCAAGGACCCACACACCCAATGAGCATGCTGATTCATTATCAGTTAAATACATTGTATTGAATAATAATTAAAATTTAAAAGTGAAATTAATAATTTCTCAATTAAGCAAGCATGGTTGCCTCGGCCTATTATATTTGATGAAGGTAAATGTAAACAAACACTATGGCATCATATGGTTGAAATATGATTATACCTCTTTTTTTCTCCTCTATCACAAGTCTTTCACCTCGGTGTGTTCATGGCTTGTAAAAGTACAGAACCAAACTTGCTTGAAAAGGAATGAACTTTCCAGCCCACATGTGTAAGCTAACATATCAGAAGACTCCATATCACCCAAACAATTGTCATGCAGAATCTTGTCTTCTTTTTGTTAATCAGTAAGGGCATATGTAGCCATTAAAATTTGCTTCAAGTTGTCAAATTTATTAGTTATAGGAGGGGCTATTAATGTGGACTTTATTGCCTCTGAGCAACTGAGTCCAAAACTGCCACCACATATTAACATTTGGTTTTATCAACGGTAATGTTTTAATACCTAATTGTGCCTCACATTGTATGAACCATAACTCTGGGTCAATGGCATCAAAAAGTTGGAGCTTCACTGTTACCTCTGGATGAGGGGCATCGTCCACTGGAGGGTCGGTCCATCACTATTCTTAGTCACAAAAGGCTGTGACACTGTTGGGGTCACCACTTTAGCAGCAAGAGAAGAACTTACTTTAGTTTACAATCACAGCAAAGGAATACCGTATTGGGTAAAGATCATTACAATAACAAGTCAGTTTTGACACACCCAACAAGGTGGAAAATATCCAGTGCTACACAGTAATTGTGTGTTTTTTTGGAAATTTCGATAAGAAATATTCAGGGTTAGAAAGGCAAAAATGACTAAAAATGGCCATTTCAGGCTGACTAGTGGGAGCAGCTGCATAACATTGTAGCTGTGCTTTAGAGCAGCTGCTATTTGAAAGCCCTTAAGGGAAGTTGCATTGTATTGGAACTTCAGTGCACACTTTCAGATTAATAACACATGGTAACAAAATTAACTACAGAATTTTATGATAAACAACACCCTACTCCTTCCAACACTTAAATGTTTTGAGGTGCAAGTGAAATCATTTGGAAGTAATCAAAAAATTAAATAAATAAACAATTTTGGTATTTGGTTAGTGTGATACAATTTTATATAGTGAATAGCCTGTTATGTATTGATGGCACAATCAGGATACTATATATATGTGTGTATATATATATATATATATATATATATATATACATACTTCTTTTTTTTTTTTTTTTTTTTTTTTTTTTTTTTTTTTTAATGAATAGTTTGAAGAATACTAAAGTACTAGGAATAGGGACCATGGTTTAAATACCATCAAAGATTTGTCCAGCTGTTGGTTTATAGTTATGATATTGGTAATTTTTTATGCTCTGTTTAGATAAAATAAGTGTAAGTCATTTTGAATTTAGTTGCTCTGCTAAACTTCTCAAAACCTACACTGTCTTCCAAAAGATGGTGGAAGATTATCTGGATCTTCCCCTGCAAGAGGCTTCCACATACAACACCACATGTGTGAAGCTTGGTACTAAGATCTTTGTCCTAAACCTTGAATCTATAGCTGAAACATGAATTAGAAGGGGAAAATAAAAAGCTAAGTGACAGAATCCATACTAAACTGTGTGCTAAGAAAGGCAGGAACATTTGCCTTTTAGGTGATTTGATCTACAAATCTAAGGTCCTTTATTTCAGTCTATTTTTATACTGTAAACCATTTATTTTTAAGGAATATCCATAATGCTGTGCCACTGACTCATCATCATCTATTCACTTTAGAAAACCTTGAAACTAAAAAAACAAATTAAAAAAATTTGTTTTGAAATAAATTCAGACCTTTTCAATTTTTGTCTAGAGTAGAATGTTATTTATAAGGGGACATATCACCCTTTAAAACAATGCTAAGGTACTACTTACCCTCTATCTTTCTTCTTCTTCTGTGGTTAATATTTTTGGTGTCTATATTAAACTGGAAGTAGAGGTGCATAGAGCTGCCACAAAGCATGCCACTCAAACCCATTCACAATCCCTCCCTCCTCCTAGCCCCAACATTTTAAATCTAGCTGCTTCTCTAATAGAGCTGCACAGATCCTCCTGAAGCCCAAAATATATTTATATAAAATTAACTAACCAAACCATGGCTGAACTTCAGAAGTTGGTGATTCTCCTTCTCTTGATTGTAGATTTAACATTGAGCCTGTAAGTCCCACTGGCAGATGGACATACATATAAATATAGTACTTTACACTTGAGTCAAATTAAAAGGAAGGAAGTAGAAATGAAAGAATAATGAGTGGGGGAGAAAGAGAGAAGAAGAAAAAAGAAGAAAATAAAATGGGAAAAGAAACTGGGATAAAATTTGGAAAAAAGTATGGTCAAGGGGAAACCTACCTGGGATTTTCAGCTTGAAAGATTATTACCTTTACCACCATGGCATTGTTTTTCAGGCCTTTTTTTTTATGGAAACTTGATTATTTCTTTTCCCCTCAAAAGGGAACCACTTTTTAAAATATGTTTAATGAAAAACCTCATGCCAAACCCTCTGAATATCCAAACCAAATTTGGTTCAGTTTCCAGAGGCAGATCTAGGATTTCAAAAAGGGGGCCTTTTTTTCCTTTCCAACAGTAGGTGTGGCTTATAAAATTCATAGAGTTATACACTTACTTTTTTAATTATCATAAATTTTTAAACAGCAGAGATACCCTGCTTGCCAAGGTGAACCGATATTGAATTTTCATATACAACCAAAATCCAAAACCAGCCACTGGGAAGCACTTCAAATATCCTTGGAAAATAAGGCAATCGCATTTTAAAGAATAAGTAATGGCAATGAAAATTTAACCAGCTACTTTTTCTAGAGCACCAACATCTATGACCCACTTATTATTTGTGGCAACTGCTTAGCCATTGCTAATTCTCACCTTCTGGCTATCATATATCATGCTATTTGTTTGGGAAATTTGAATTTGTTTTTCCTCCACCATTGTTCACTTTTGTTGTTTCAATTTACTTTATTATCTATCCCAGCTCCTAATGATTAAGTCTGCAAGCCATTAGAAGCCTTATTCAGCATAAAATTACCCATGGCTTTGTAGGTCTGCATATTGTGTATATGCAGTGCAGTAGAACCTCAGAGTTATGAACCACAGAGTTAGAACTGATCAGCACAGAACAGCAACTGGAAAAAGAAATTAGGAAGAGTACCACCAACTATTCTATTTTCCTCACTTTTTGCACATGCCCACACTCCCACAATTCATTTGCTGCAGCTATTCTCACCCCTTCCTACTTAGGAATTATTTTTCTCCTCTCCTCCAGCTTCCAGTTGTTCCACGCTAAAATTCAGGGTTCACTATGGCTTCTAGCTCATCTACTAAACAAATGTAAAAGAGTTGCTCTTACTATTGAGCAGAAGTTGGACATTTTAAAGAAGTAGGATCAAGGCAGCACAATGTCATCCATAGCTACTGAATTTAGAATTGGAAAATCCTCTCTGTTTGACATAAAGAAGTCAAGGGAGAAAATTATCAAATTTGCTGGTGGAGCACAGGATGATAGCTCCCCAAAAAATTGGTGTATAGTAAAGAGAGCTGATGCCCATGATAGAGCCATTCACCACTGCTTTCTTAGGAAAGACATAAGGTCACACCAATTAGTGGTGTTTTGGTAATGGAAAAAGCAAGGTTGCTATACCAACAATAAATCTACATTATAATTCATGCCATAGTTTCAGAGTTACAAACATTTCAGAGTTAATTAACATTCTCTTTCTAACTCTGAGGTTCTACTGTATCAGCAAATTTCTGAGTGAAATGGGAGCTTCATTGGAGGAACCAGCTTTCCTCAGACAACCTTTTTATGGCTGCAGCAAGAATTAGTCCCCCTTCCCACTTTCACATAACCACCAACAAATCCACAGATTAAAAAGTAGGAAACTTAGAGCACTTAGAAATGCTTACCATAGATTCATGATAAATTATTGGAAATATAACAAAATTTAGATGACATTCCAACCTTGCTGGCAATGGCCCTCTAGTACAGTGCTACTCAACCGTTTTCAATTCTATTCACCCAACCAGAGAATCTTGTTACCCCCTAGACATTGGGGACCAACAGTAGGCCACTGGGAGATGTGAGGGTGTGTGGCAAACCAACAGCTTTTAAGCTAGCTAATATTTGTTAATATATTTAGACACGATTTTGATAATTTTTTCTGAACTAAATTAGTCAGGCTCATCTGGTGAACAATCACTTATCTAGCAGGATTTGAAAATTGACTAAAATTTTGATTTCCCCATAGATTCTCTGAAAAATTTCACTTAAAAATTGAAATTCTGGAGACAATTTTGGCTAAAGATCTTTCAAAACACTGGTGAAATAATAAGTTGGACTGCTTCTTCATCAGCTGAAGCTTTAACTAAAGCAAAAAAAAAAAAATTGGCCTGGGTAATGAAATTAGGTAAGGATAATAATTGTTACAGTTAGCTTTGTGGAATCAATAGCAGAAATCTGGATTTGGTAGATGTATTTCGGGGTAAATTAAAGTTCAAGACCATTCAGAACCCCCCTGGATATGCCACTAAGTTTCAACCACACCTTGGACATTGAAACAATCCCTGGCTAAAAATCATGATTAAGAAAAAAATCAGGAGTGGATCTTGAAAATGGGATATCTTTCATATATATATGACACAGTGGATGAACAAACATGATCCACCACTGTGACATGACTGTATGTGGCCCTATGGAAAACAGAGTGGAGCAAATCAGGTTCTCCTCTCTCCTCCAACAGTAGAGTAACTGTGGAGGAGTTGCCAGTACAGGTGGGGCCACAACTATACCAGACTAGTGTACTGTTCAACAGTTTGGATAAGATCAGAGATGAGGGAGAGTACATGTGTGCTGTGAGTGTCACTCTTAGGCTGGAGGGTTATCAGGATGTAACAACAGAGTCTACTGCAACTCAATCCATCACTGTGCCAAGTAAGTATGTCATCATCGATGTATACTTGTCATCCATTGTATCACATACTAGTTAACTATAGTTAACATCTTAAATATATTAACTGCTAATTTTATTATTACTGCTTAAAATGAATAAGAAAATGATATTCAACTAAAAAAAAATGATGCTTTTAGTTAGAGTTTTGATTATGCCTAAGTATTGATATGGACCTAAATTGGTCTAATTCGTACTTCTGATCTGTAAGCTACATTTGTTCATTCACATACAGTAATTGACACCAGAACATCTGTCTCCCTGTTCCATTCAGAGAGATTTTTCTGTTTATCTTCATCATATTGATTTTGAAGTAAATGTTATGATTGACCTTTATTCTGCTTCCAATAACTTCAATTATCATAAAAAGTAGATAAAAATATTCCTTCAAAACTTGAAAGTTATGTACCCTTACTGATCACTGTACCTTTACTGATTGTGGTCACTTTACTGCACGAGGTTTCTGAGAAGTCTGAGAGTTTTCATGTATCAACTACTAAAGTAGCACTATATTACTATTCAGCACAATATGTTATCATATGTAATGCTAATGTCACTCATCCACATCATATATTCACTTTGTTCATGGGAAGAAGGAATATGGGATCACAATCTAATCATTTATTATTCTTAAATTAATTACTTCAATAGTATGTTATTACAATAGGTGATTAATTGAGTTAAATTTAATTATATGCACTTTGATCTCAGTTTGCATCAATAGAATGAGGAGTTTTTATGCAGAATATTTAAGCTCACTAAAAATGGTCAACGACTTATGTAATTATGTTTTTACTATCTTTTCTCTCTCTATGTATTTTGTTTTCTATTTAGCTATGTTCTTCTTGTTAAAATTGACTGGAGTCTCCAACTGCAGAGAATGGAGGGTAAGTGATCAATATTTAGCATGAAATAAGATGAAATCCCATTCATAATTTAGGACTTGAATCCTGAATCTAAAGACATGGACATAGTGGAGGCTATAGTGAAGTTCATGGCTGGTAGATGTGCCTGTACCTTCACTGCTGATCGACTCACAGACAGAGTGTTCCTGTGTCATCCATCTTCCCCTCAGTCTGTCACATACCAGGCACAACTACATGGCACTCTCCAGGCACCAGTCACAGACCTCATTACCATGATAGAGGAGTGGGCATCTTCTGGGGACGCTATCCCAGTTCAATTCCTGCCTCTAAAATTGGATGGTGCATGTGCATCTCTTAGATCATCCACAGTGGAATGTGAAGTCACTGAATCTACTGAAATAAGAGAAGTAACTGGTGGAATTCAGTCCATCCCTGTCATAGCTGGAGTGGTGGCAGTAGTGGCTGTGATGGTGTTGGTGATCGTCATTTTGGTATCCATAGTCATCACAATGAGAATGCGAAGGGCAAAACTGAAGCCTAAGGATGAGCCAGAGTAAGAGCATAGCTTCTAACTACATTTACACAATGTGGCATCCATTATTACAGACTTACCTATCTTTCTTCGTTGGGCCACTTTTTTAGCAATTATTTTTAGACACATAAAGTAAATTTGTAATTTTTGTTCTTATTTTATTGCACAATAATAAATATTCATCACCAAAAAAAAAGAAAAAGAACTCTTCAACTAAAGCAGATAATCTCTGATTTGTTGCATTGCAAACTAAATATGTTTAAGTTTTTTTGTAAACTATCATCCCAATCTACCAGAATATGGAATTTCTACTGAAAAACATTGGAAGTAACTGTATCAAAGTTTGCTTTCATTTTTTTTAGAAGTCAATGAATTGCAGCTTAGCAATATTAACGGTTGTCTAATTTTTTTACTTCAAATTTATGAGTTACTTGCAGCATACACCTGGCGTTGCCCGGCCAATGTCAACATGAAACATTACAGAAGCCACTCAAATTTTGGCCTGGTTTTTTCCTTTAATTAGCTTTTAGCAGCCAAAACAACTTCCTGTGTGTGTGGCTAATATCAAACCACCCAAATTGCCACACCCACTTGTAGTCAATGCTCACCCATTACTTGGAGTCCATATGCCAAATTTCAGCCTGATTCGTCCATAAATGAGTTTTTGGTAGATATAATGATGTCCTATGGGTGTGGTAATGGCCAAACCACACCTGTTTACACATACACATTTGAATAGTAATGCTCACCCTGTTGCTTAGAAATCTCATTCCGAATTTCAGTCTAGTTGATCATTGTATTATTTTTAAATAGCCATAACAACTTCCAGTGGGTGTGGTTATGGTTGTGGCTAACCCACACACATTATTAATAGTTCTTTCCCAAGTACTTGTAGACCACCCACCTACTTTTTGCCTGATTGGTCTCTTAACATTATTCAGCCAAAATAACTTACTGTGGGTGTTGTTATGACAAAACCACACCCATTATTATGCCCACATGTGTTTAATAATGCTCACCCGCATTCTTATAGAGTACAGTCTTTGTTCGTGATGCCTAGACACATACATACGATCATGCACACATACTTACAAATAAAATCTATATTAAAATGAAACCTTTTATCTTTACATACCAATAGGATGTGATGTAGCAAGGAGGGATTCTCCACCCCCCGCCCCCCCTCCACATGTTACTCCCAAAGTCAATTTGTGTATCCTAACCATGTTTTAAATCGGTTTCTCCAAGGGTTTGTATGACCAAAGTACAATTTTGGGCTATTTTTTAGGCCTGATATGGACACAGAAATAGGTGTGGTCATATACATGTACTTAAAACATTCCCCAGTTTATATAGATTCAAAATATATGAGTATATGATTTAACTCCTTAGATTTAAGTGTTATCACTGATGTACCATTTTGGCATTTTTAGCCTTACAAAGCAAAAGGAAGAGGAGTTGCCAGGTGGGACCCAACCCATGTTACTCACAGAGTGATGTTGTATACGCCTACTAAGTTTTAAATCTGTAGCTTCAAGGGTTTTTCTGGTTCTATCATTTTTGGCTTTTTCTCACTACCATGGTAATAATTTTCAGGATTTTCTAGCCCATGTTTTAAGTTGAGTCAAAACCTATCATCATACCAAGTTTCAGAGAAATCCATCCACAGGTTAGGCCAGAATGATTGTACAGACAGACAGACAGATGGATAGACAAACAGACAGACAGATGGACAGACAGACAGACAGACAGACAGACAGACAGACAGACAGACAGACAGACAGAAAAACAGACAGACAGACAGACAGACAGACAGACAGACAGACAGACAGACAGACAGACATCTCCTTATATATATATATATATATATATATAAGAGATTAATGAACTACTTTCTAACATGTTACATTTAAGGTAGTTAAAAGTGCTGACATGTACCAACTCATTTATGTTTACTGCAGGAAAGTGGAAGCCATCCCACTTAGTTCTGTAAATATTGAGACAGACAGCAGCCATATGTATGAGGACATAGAACATTTCAAGCCTGCAACTGAGGAAGTTGGTGATGTTCCCCTTGAGCAATGTCCTGCCTATCTGCCTGCAACACGCCAGTGAGACAGATATAAGCTAATGGACTGAGTGTATGTATGTATGTATGTATGTAGCAGACTAAAAATTAGTAACACTTTTTTTTCATTAGTTCTTAGAATTAGAGAAAAAACTAATTTTTTTTCTAGAGTTTTGTTGTTCTATTTTGTAGAAGTTAGTTAAAGTCAACATTTGTTAATAATTATACATTTGATTTTTGACATTGAAAATAAGATTATATTGATGTACATATTTGTGCTCAGAATTTGTTGAATTGTGCCTTTTCTTATAATGGAATGAAACTCTATCATATAGAGAATAAATATTTCAAAAGATGAAAGTATGAAACCTCATACATGTAATGCTCTCCTTCAGTTCTGCTTATTTTGGGGAGATGTTTTCTAAGCATCTTTATGTCCATGTAAACATATTTTCTCTCTTCATTGATGTCGTTGTGTCACTGGATATATATGGTCATACATTAGAACTATTAAATTCTGGAAGTTTATAATTTCACATCTAACGCTTTCTTGCATATGTAGTAAGTCCTCACAAAAATGTTCCAAGTGAATTCGTGCAACATGAGGAGAGTAGCCTGAATTCTAGGTTAACTTCCATTACATATTGTGGGAACCAATGTATAATAGAAATTAGGTCCAGACCCAAATGCTATCTACAGCTATACAGGACCACTACAGACAAAGATTGTCATTGCTAGCACCACCAGTTTACACCTTTACCTACAATACACACACATACTTCTTGAGTGATAAAGTACAGCATCTGCCACATGTAGGAGAAATAATCATGTAAGCAAAAAAAAAGTAGACATATTAAGTCAGCTTCAACTACAGAGTTTAGAAACATTTCCATGAGTTGTGCAGCTAATCTTGTTCTACTATTGTGAGGGTTGTAAATTGCTTCTTAAAAAAAAGGAATAATCCTTTTTTTTTAATAAATCTGAATGTATGAATTCATTCCAGTTCTGTTGGTTTTTTGTGGTTGGAACTACAGTCCTCATGCCACCCGTGCCCCTCTCATGACTGGCTGTACTCTTGAGCTATTTTCTATGGGCACATCATGCAGAAAATTTCTACACATTTAACACTCTCCAATTGCATCGCATACTTTAAAATGGTCTTAGCCCTGCCAGGATAAAACATTTAGACAATAATCACACACTGAAATAAAATGGAATTAACCATAGGATGATCATTTCTGTGATTTCTTTCAACAGAAGACAGCTAAGATGGCCTCCTAGTATATGACCAGTATAACTTTGTTGAAAACCCTCCCTTCCCTCGTGAATGCAGTATTCTGAATATCATGTTTGAAGGAGTTCAGGTCAGATCCCTTATAGACAAGCAATATATATATATATATATACATATAGATGTTAGAAAAGATTGCAATCACTTTCCAATGCTGCAATTTGCATTTTCTACTTGGATTGTGCAGGAATTGGTTGAGGACTATCTTCAAAAAGTTGCTTACACTTGAGCCTATCTGTTTTGTTCCAGACCTTAGTGAGGTGTAGTCAAGACTCCTCTGCTGCCTAATCTAGATGCTTGATACGAATGCTGCAGAAAAATGATTACTATACAACTTCTTTCTTTTTTTTAAATAAAAGTGCTGATGAGCAAGGACCAAAACAGACTATCAAATAACCCACATGACTTTGTGTGTCTTTTATACTTAGATAAAAGTTTGCTCTACCCACCAATTATAATTTTTTTTAATGGATTAGCGATAATAGGAGTAACCAGAATGGTGGTAACATTAGGTACATTTATGCCATATTCATGAGAGAAGAGAGAGACCCTAATACCATGGAGGATCAGTGTTATTGCACCAATACATGACCATGGATGAAAGAGTTGCATCAGATTTCCATTGATCACCCTGAGGTGTACACAAATATTCCAAATTCCTCTGTCAGAAAATAGCCGAATTACGGTGTAGATCCAGATAGATAGAAGAGTCTACAGGTATCAGTTGATATCCGGAGATAATCTGCAGATATCCATACTATCAGCAGATTATCCTGGGGGAATCACCCAAAAACATCCTGGCAGAGTAGCTGTGGAAACTCTGACAGAAGTAACAGGACTCTGGGATGGGTACCTGTGGTCACTTTGCAGTAACTCTGCTATTGTGATATCAAGGTATTGGCAACAAATGCTCCAGATCATCCTGAAAATTGTAGCTGAAGCAACAGAGGCAAGCACTATAATGACCACTATTGCAACTGCTGCATGATTAATAGGAAAGTATCACTAAAACCACCAATCAATTTCCAGAAACTAAACTGCTGACAGGCAGTAGAGCAAGGGAAAAGTTAGTCAAACTTAATCGAAGAGAGAGGACAACCATACAAGAATGTTTTTTAATGTGCGTGGAACACAAACAAACCACAAAATAAACAGTAACATATGAATGACTGACTAACATGGTTCACCATAAACTATGAAATTATATGAAGCAATAGAACTCATACACATAATTAAGCTCATCTGTCAAAGCAAGAAGTAAATATGACCTGAGACCATGCTAGGTGGGAACAGGCAGCTTCCAATCCTCCAGAACATAATTAACCTTGCATTTGTTTTGCTCTAGCATACACTCAAACAGGACAATGACTAGAGTGTTTCCCCTGAATTGATGATGATGGATATTGTGAGCACTTGGGAGTTTAAGGAACAAATGAAATAGAGAAAAAGTGATGGAATCCTTTTCAGGAAGAAATGAAAACAGAAACAGAAGAAAAATGACCCCTTTATTTCTGAGAAAGAAATATTTGCATCTACAAGGTCAGCTGATAATAAACAATAGACCTAAGAGGAGTGGGTGCTGATGCCTGTGAGTCCCCAAGCTTCCCTATGACTACAAATTTCAAAGTGCATGGAAAAATGCATGTCCAAAAAATATATACATTCTCTTACCGAGATCATTTTGTTTGTATGCTCCAAGCTCTCTGCGACCTGACCCTAGCAAATGGACTTGATCATATTTTATAAAAAGGAAGTTTTCTAAATAGACACCATCTGCAGATAGGCAACTATCTACATTCCATTCCCCAGCCTATATTAAAACAGTGGCTGCTCTACGCATGTCATTGTCTCTGTTTATTGCTTTATTGTGATTTACAGCTAAGACGATGGTGTCAAACATTCACAGCAACTGTGTGTGTGTCACATGTATATAATTGTTTTATACAACATGTGTTGATGTTTTAGGTACAAGCAAAAGTTCATTTGGAGGAATACTTTTTTGAGTATAAGAAAGAGTAGCCACACCAACAATAGTGCACGAGCACTTTCAGTTACATGGAGACCACATGTCAAATTTCAGCCTAACTGCTCCAGGCATGCAAAGTGTGGCATGTGGTCTCCATGTGACTGCGAAAGTGATATTAACCCCATGTAGGAGTGTCTATTGGTGTGGTTAAATTGTTCAATCAAAGGAAGTGTGTTGTGGTAAATATTGAATTTTTTTTCTCTATTTTTTTTTAAATTTTGGAAATAAGTTCATTGGGCACTCCAAAATCATTAAAACAAAATTGGGATTTTTGAAATACCATTCTTCAGGATAAAAAATAGACATTGTTTCACTGCAATTTACATTCTGTAAAGTTGACATCCTGTTGTAGTCAAATTTTGGTTGGTAGTCATGAATCAGAGTAGGATCCTTTTACAGCAATGCCCACCATGGATAGTGTATTTTTTGCTAGTTTTGATGCAAGTTTTGGTGTTTTCAGCCTACCCTGTGTATTTTCCTTAGTGGAGGAACATGCCACCTTCAGGAAAGTGAGGAATCTAAAGAAATGGTTGAGCCCTACCAGTTTGAGCCTCGGAGCTAGCAAGGGGAGCAGGCGAGTCATTGTAGGGTATCTTGCTGCTAGTACTTACAGTGATGGTGACTCATTAGGTGGAGGAAGACTGGGAAACACAGTTTCTAGTAAGAATAAGCTGTTACATGGCTACTTTTGTTTTGTGTGTAGGTGTCAGTGGGCACTGTGAACAAATGAGTATTAGAAGGGAGAAACTAGAAAGTAGTTTTACCAGAGTTGGGCAGTAAACAAGAATAGATCTGTCTACACACACAACAGAGTTTGTAAAGGGTGTGGTTTGGGTTAGTAAGTAAAAAAAGAAAGAAAAAGAATATCCCTCTTGAAATCCTGGTTCTGCCCCTGCACACACACCTACGCACCTATCCACCCACACATGCACACGCACACACACTCACACACACACATGCACACGCATGCACGTAAACACACACACATGCACACACACAGACACATGCACACACACACACACACGCATGCAAGCACACACACACACACACACACACACGCACACACACTAATAGATCTTCAGCTAAGCTTCAGCTCACTAAAAAAAAATTTTCGTTCTCAGTTAAACTGGCAAGGTAGCTTTAATTTTCTTCAATTTTTTTTTTTTTTTTTTTTTTTTTTTTTTTTTTTCATTTTTAACAGCCATTTAAAAAAAAAGGAGCCTGGGTGGATATACTGACTTAATTTTACCTTCTTTACAAACACAATTGCTAAAAGAAAAGGCTTTAGTTTTTCTTTAACTTTTAAGTTGGACATTATAAAGAAATTGAAAGGCAATCTGCACCCCTACCACCAAGTAGGGAGCAGAATGAAGTTTAATTTGGTGTCCCATGACAAAAAAATTTTCTTGACAGTTATGTAGGCAGGCAGGCAGACATGAAGGCAGGCAGACATGAAGGCAGGCAGACATGAGGCAGGCAGGGAGTTAGTGAAAATAATATAGGATTCAGTTGTACCATTGAAAATTCAAGAAACTTAAAAACGAAATATTTTGTCCCAAGATGACAATTTCAAGAAAATGTTTAGCTACCCATAACTGACATATTCAGTGACATGCTTTAAAATAAATTTTAAGCCATGATATAATTCTCTCTATATTTTCATTCAGGTAAACCTTCTCACATTCAAACAATTTTTGGTTCCAGTGAATATTGTTGTCTTGGTGCCTGGTTCTGTTGGATTTCAACAAATATGAAATGATGTTTTATGATCTACCATGGAAAATGACATGAAATGTTTGCAAACTAATATGTAAATTCAGCTCCTACTTTATTTTTTTTTTTTTTTTCCTAATTTTGATATTAATTATCCATCTTTGTGTATTGATTACTTCTGAAGTGTGTATCTTCAAAATGAATTCAGTCATTGAATATCATTTTTACCCAAAGTATTCATTGTAATAGCTATTATTTTTCGAATATCTTACTTTGCCATATTGATTTCATTAGGCAGTACAATTAGATCCTAATGGATTTAATTGTGGTGTTTTCCTATATAAGGTACATAACAATCTTGATATCAAATTGCAAATTAATATCATCATTGCACTGTTCATATGCATATATAATACACAAAGAATCAAGTGTTTACAAGTCTTTTTTATTTATGCAATTAGTTTAGCTGGTATAATACTTGTATGAATTCTTGTACTCAATGTATATTACAAGAGAAGATAATATACCTGTTGTGAGGAGAATAATGATGAGAGAAATCATGGACAAGAAAACTTTATTAAATAATAGATTATCATCAGCAATATTGTTTGTTGTAGTTTATCTCTTAAGAACCAATCTGTAACTGATTATATGGTGAATGTATAATACTAATAGAATAGACCAAACTAAACAGTAAACACACTTATGTATTAATACAGAGCTACAATACATGTATGCATATACACATACACAGGCAAAAAATTTTACTATTGTTTTTTTTTCCTTTATTTTGTCCTAAAGGTGATGTACACTTTGTATAACATTAACAATTAGAGATTAATGGGCCAGAGTACAGTAGTAATGATTTAATAAGAAAATTTGGAAAATAATGTAGATCTAACAAAGTGAGTAACTTCCTAAGAACTAATGTTTTACATATAAGAAAGAAAAACTATAATTAATAGTATTATTGTAAATCACATAAACTTTGATTTAAATAAGTGAAGCATGCATTATGTCACTTTCCATAGTGAGCACTGCCACAGATCTTTGCATGTTGAAGGAATCCTGAAGACATCCAATTGTGTTTATTTTATAAATAGGAGGTAATTAAATCTTGCCAAACAATAATCAAATAACTACCAGAAAATATAATGGCTTCATCTGATGGTTCTAGTATTTAAATATTCATCACCCAATTTTTTTCTACTAATAAACCAATATAATCTAAGGACTTTCTGCTACGGTGTCCAACACATTGCTGCCAAGCATTTATACACTAAACCTAAAAATTGATATAAAATTTTCATAGTCTACTGTTATACATGCTCCTGTAAAGTCAAGGTTTAGGTTTGAAACCAAATTTTTGTAAGTGCCCCCTGTTCGCTAGTTATATTATCAGGAGGGACCACATTTGCTAAAGCGGAAAAAATATCTTATTAGGAATTGTGTCGCTTGTGATAATATTTGCACTATAGGATACCCAGGCCCGTAGCCAGGATTTTTGAAAGGGGGGTTCTTTTTTTGGGAAGGGGGGGGATTAACCTAATTTCCACTAATTATTCATGAGATATATAATATGTACCGTCACTTTGTTGTCACTCACTCCCTACCCTTAATCTTATTGCCAAATGAAAGCTTAGTTCAAATGCTTTCCACTGATATGCTCCATGGCATATTCAAGTGTCCCACATTCTCAAGTATTATTGTGAAGTACCATACAAATTTCACCAAGTATGGTTAAAAAATATGGCCATGCATACTGGCAAAACAGTCTTACATAATGTAATAAATTTATGTGTATATATATTTATATCTATCTATCTATCTATCTATCTATCTACATATATCTATATATATATTAGAAAACCTATGTAACTGTGTAACTGTGTAACTGTGCAACTATGTTCATCCGTTTCTCAAAATCCCTCAGTTAGATTTTGACCAAATTTTTAGGGATGGAGGAGACCCACCCTGAGATGGTTTTAAGCCAGGTGGCATGTCTGGGAAAAAAAAGAATTTGTCTGTCTGTCTGTCTGTCTGTCTGTCTGTCTGTCGGTCTGTCTGTCTGTCGGTCTGTCTGTTGGTCTGTCTGTATGTTTGTACCATCATTCTGGCCAAACTGGAAGGTAGATTTCTCTGAAACTCGGCATGATGATAGGTATTGACCCAACTTGAAACATAGGCTAAAAATTTCACAAAATGGTTACCATGGTAATGAGAAAAAGCCAAAAATGGTATTTTGCCAGAAAAACCATTGGAGCTAGAGATCTAAAACTTGGTATGAATATACAACTTCACTCTGGGAGTAACATGGGCTGTGTCCCACCTGGCCAAACCTCTTCCTTTCTTGTGTAAAGGCTATTGATGCCAAAAATGATATTTCAGCAAAATCACTCGAACCTGGGAGTTAAACCAATGAACCCGTGTATATTTAGAATCAATATAATCTGAGGAATGTTTTAAGTACATTTATATGACCACACCCACTTCTGTTTTCGTGTCAGGCCCAAAAGAGGACAAAAATGGTACTTTGGCCAAACAAACCCTTGGAGTGACAGATTTGATATATGGTTTTTATTCTCAACTTTGACTATAATTTTTGATGTTGAAATTGACCGGGCTATGCCGGGTATATGCTGCTAGTACACATATATATATATTGCATATAGTGTCACAAGTTGAATCACAGCTGGCAACCTTCATTAGAGGTGGATCATAGATTGAGGCTCACTACAGTGGACACAGACCTCCTTCAATATTTACTAGAAAAGTTCTGTCGCAGTGCAAAGGCAACTCAGCATTAAACAGTTAATTAAAAGGATCTTTTACCCCAGTAAAACCGGATGAAAATACCAGGTGTTGCCAGGCCAGAAATAATTTTATGATGAATATAGCTTTTTATATCTTGCAAATAAAGGATGGTCAGTCAATTAGCAATCCAATCCACTCACAGGACATATTGGATGCTTCATTATATCCCCGTCCTCAAACATATTTGATATCCAGATCTAATTGGTACCAGCCATCGAGGACGAAAGTAGCAATCACCTAGCCAGTAACTTTAGTTAATTTGGCATATTGCAAAAAATCCTCTCTGATATCATGTAGTACAAATTGCACACATATATGAATTACTTCTTTATTTAAAGAAATTATTTCATCAACCATTATAAAAAAATGATTCGTAATTCTTATTCTATCAACTAAATATTTTTAATTATGTTCTTACCTGAATAAATCATTTTCATTTTGTACGTGGGGTGATGTGTATGATGGCATTCTTTAGCTTTGGTCTTTCAAGGCAAGCATTTATGACAGAGTTATGCTTAGCCAATTGAATACCTTCATTAATGCCAAAAAAACTTCTTGGTTACCATTATATCAAGGTCCACCAACTTCCCTAAGTGCCAAGCGTTACCATCCACAAATAAAATACATTCTGGCAGAACAATGAATTGCAGCTATTTTCCTCAATAGCTTTAGACAGAGCAGAATAAATGCATACATCTACATTGTGCTGTGGATTTTCCACAGATTGGACAAAAGTGCTTGAATCTGCCATTGCATTAAGGTGGTACAGAGTAGAGGAATGACTATCTACTATGTTATTGACAAGAATTCCATACTTATTCCTATCTTCTACAAACAAACTAAAGAAAATACAAAACCTACCATCCAATCAATAACTTATTCTATACCAACCAAGAATATTTTATAGCCATTTCACCTGAAAGCAACAGCTATACAATATACTCCTTGGGGAAAGGGAAAGTTTCGAAGAAAAAAAAAATGTTTTAAAAATCTAAGATTTGATCTTTATCCAAAGAATTTACCACACCAATTGCTTCAGTAGTGGGCATAATATGCATAAAAAAGAAAAAAAAAAAAATGACATCTTAACTTTCTTTAGATAAACTGTAAGGGTCACCATTACCACCAAAATGGTTCAAACTTGCACAACTAATATTTAGCAGCTGGTCCCAAGCTAAGATTTTCCCAACTGCCATCAATAGTACTAATTAAAGGTATATGATTTACATCAGCAACACTGTCACTAATGACGATAGAAATGGACAGTGGACATTGTGCCTTCATGTACTTCGAAAGATCATCACTTCTGGAAGTTGCCCTCTTCTTCCAGCAAGCCTTGCCTCCATATTAAGTTTATCTAGATGTCCCAATATCAGGATCACCATTACCGTCTACATCATGATGATTTAAACCTTCATAACCAGCAGAACGTCCCAACCTAAGATTATCACTGACACAAATGCGACCAAATTGACTGAACATAGCTACATAGTTCACATCAGCAACACCATAACCACTGAGGGTAGACATTGCAGGGGCGGCTTGAGCCCCTCACTTTTTGGTAGGTGGGGACAGAACCCCCCACAAATTTTTTGAACAATGATGTCAATGTATGAATGAAGTAGCTGTAACACAATCCTCCCTTTCTATTTTCTTTCTCTTTTCTGTCTCTTCTTTCTCCCCCCCCTTGCCACTGAGACAGAGAGAGTGAGCACATTTTAAAAATGGTATTATGTGTCTACATACATATGCAGGTATCTGCTAAAATGTCTGTATGTGTAGATACGCTTAACACCACCACCACCTAACACCACCACCGCAGTGAACCACTAACAGTATTTATCATGAATAATCTTGCATTCTGCCAGCTTGCTCTGAAATCACAACCAGCTGGAAGTTTATTTTGCCAAAATGGCTAAGAGAATGAGAGGGGCAAGCTTGCTTGATGCTTGATCATCAGGAAAGAGACAGACTGCTAGAGTTCAGCCAGAGATAATTCTTGAAGATTAGGTCAACCTGAAATTGACCCTGTAACTGAGGCAGTCAAAGATAATGGGATATTTAATATCTGAAATCGGTGATCCCACTTTCGGAATAGTTGAAATTCCATGTTTTACATCAAACCAGGCAATTGGTAGCTCTAGTAGTTTTAATGAATACTAGTCCATATGCTGTACAGACCAACACCAACCATTTCAGTCCAAAAATAAAGAAATTAAATACTCTTGGGTCTCTAAAACAATGGTCAAAGTTTTATGGCTAGTTGATATACTACTTTATACACACAAGCAGTTGACAGATAATTGTGATCTTATTGAATTAGCCAGACAATTTGTGCAGTGTTAGATGAACGCAAGGAGCATTTTGGTGCATTTATATAGCTCTGTTTTTTCCTCACACTTGATTTATCAAATTCTCACGATTATCAATATCCCCACTAATACTCTTAGTAGTGCTTATGTTCCCCCCACCCCCTCTCATTTAAAAATTAAGTATTTGCATTGCTTGTATGTAGGGAATAAATCTTGCCACCCCACTTGCCTGCTTATATTAGGTAAACTGAGCCCCCTCAATAATTTGAAGCTTGAGCCACCCCTGCATTGGAAGTGAACACTCCAGCTTGAAGTACCTGAGAAACCATCACTTCTGGTAGCAGCCATCTTGCTCCCAGCAAGCCTAGCTCCCATCTAATACACAAGGGAGTTGAGAGATTTAGGGAAAGGATAGGAGGTGCTGACTCACAGTTACACAGTGACACACTACAGCAGTAGACAGTCATGCAGAGCTCCAGATAATCTGATACATTTCAAAACTGAACATGGGAGGATCCTGACTGACTGACTGACTGACTGACTTTTGGTGGTGTGCCCATGGGTACTGGCAGAGAGAAATATTATTATTTTTTTTTTCTTCCTCCCCTCCCCCCTCCCCCCCCCCCCCCCCCACCCAAAGGGGATTTGGTCGAACCCCTCGAATCCCCCCTGGCTACGGGCCTGACATGGTCACATCTGTTTGTAGGTGGACAATATTCACACATGGTTGGAAACAAAAGCACGAAGGACACCATGCGTGAATGCTTACACACACACACACACACAAACATACACAACCCAACACACCTCTTCACGTTTATTATTTTGATTAACATCACATGTACACACACAAAATGCCTGGGGTAAGATGCTGGTCACATAAATTGAACTGCAAACACCACAGCACTGCCAACCTAGCAGGTGAATTTGCAAATAGTTGGCTAGTTTTTATAAACATGGCAAAATTGAAATGATGTTTGTTTATTTCATACATTCCCTTACCAATATATAATATATTCTTATTTTTGTATTAAGTAAGTGTGTATATTTGGTGGAGAGGGTGTAGGATGGGTGGAAATTTCACTGGTCACAAGAATTCTTTGTCAGTCAGTTTTGGTTGGCTGTTAACTGAAACAAGAAATTCTTATCTAAATATCAGTAAAATAGACTTTCTAAATCAACAGCTCACTTCTAGGAATAGTATTCAAAACTAAGTATCTTTCACTTTAATAATACTTTATTAAAGAGTATTTGGCTAGTTACTCACTGAAAGTGACCTTGGAGATAGTGTGTATTCTGTTTTTGTTTGGTGACAGTTCACCTCCTGACTACACAAACTTCCATCCATATTGCAAGACATCCAAATACAATATATCAGGATGTAATAACAAACCCACAGAAGGGAGTTCTATAACTGAGCTAATAAAATTCTCAAGTTAGTTGACAGCCAGCATGGTTACATGGAAAGAATTCTGTGGTTATGACTCCTGGAAAGTTTGACATCTAACAAGCAACAATGTGGCAGCGATTGCATACTAGTATAACTAATGATCTATGCAGATTCCTCCTGGTGCAACAGTGACATAAATGTCGCTATATTAGCTTATACACATAGCTACATAGTTACACAGCAAACAAAATACTGCTAGACCTAAGCACATGATTTATTTATACAAAGGATAACTGTGTTGATGTTCAATGTTTGTTGGTTCCTAATATCTCTCTATATATAAACGTGAAGAGGTGTGTTGGGTTGTGTATGTTTGTGTGTGCAAGCATTCACGCATGGCGTCCTTCGTGCTTTTCTTTCCAACCATGTATGAATATTGTCCACCTACAAACAGATGTGACCATGTGCATATAAGGCACTAATCCAAAGATAGGTTAGGTTATCCTCTTACACATCCAAGGGGTGAGGTGTGGGGTGACAATATATCAAATCTTTGTTTCTATCAACAGTGCTCTTCCTACATTGCTACTGGATGGGAATTGGTTAGTAGTTAATTAACTGAAACAAGAAATACAGAATTAAATGATCAGTAAAACACACTTTCTAAATCAACAACTCGCTTTTAGGATCAGTATTCACAAGTCTTTTCCTTTCATTTTGTCTATCTACTCACTGAAAGTTATCTTAGAAGTCAAGTATATTTAGTTTGCTTGGGGGGCAGGAAAGCCTCTGACTACTACAAACTGCCATACAGAAAGACCACAAGGTGCAATTACAAGATAGGATTTAAGTACAAACCCACACAAACGATTTCTATGACTGAGCTAATAAAACACCTGAAGTAAGTTCAACAGTCAGCATGGTTACACATTAAGGAAGGATTCTGTGTTTTTTCCTCATTTTGTAGTTTTAATTTTTCCAAGTTATCAAACAACCACTATGTTTAATCTATTTTACTACATGTGGTTGCCGACTCACTGAAAAAAAAAATGAAAAAAAAGACAAGGAAAAAGGAGCGATAGTAGTATATAGCAAAAGGAAAATGCTGAGCTTTATTTACTGCAACATTATTGGTTGATTTCAAAAAAAGTTTTAAAACTTAAAAGCAAAGAACAAATGAACAAGCTATAATAATATTTTTTTTTATCTATTTACTGAGTATAATTTTTATTATGTGAGAGTGGGAACATTTTTATTGGTCGGAGAGATGCTAGGTCTGCCATCTTTATTTGATCCTTCACTCCCCATCTAATAGTTGCACTACCATTACCATCTGCTGCTGGAGCTAAAGCTATAACAAAACCACTGAGAGAGAGAGAGCATTAAGGATATCCAGACAATTTCAGAGGAGAAAACAAGGGGGCAGGGGGAGCTTGGTGATCCTGTTTTTAGCACCACTCCACTTGCAGAATAGCACTGCAGAATAGCACTCCTGGACATGATTAGGAGTGGACATTTGATTAGGAGTGGACATTTGATTAGGAGTGGACATTTGATTAGGAGTGGACATTTGATTAGGAGTGGACATTTGATTAGGAGTAGACATTTGATTAGGAGTGGACATTTGATTAGGAGTGGACATTTGATTAGGAGTGGACATTTAATAGGAGGCATTATTGTTTGACGTTGAGTTTTTGACGGTGACCACCCAGAGTGCTAAACAACAGGATTACCCTCTTGGCTACTTATGTTCCCCCCACCCCCTCCCATTTAAAAATTAAGTATTTGCATTGCTTTTATGTATGGAATAAATCTTGCCACCCCCTTGCCCTCTTATATTAGGTAAACTGAGCCCCCTCAATATTTTGAAGCTTGAGCCACCCCTGCATTGGAAGTGAACACTCCAGCTTGAAGTACCTGAAAAAACCACCACTTCAGGTAGCATCCATCTTACTCCCAGCAAGCCTAGCTCCCATCTAATACACAAGGGAGTTGAAAGATTAGGGGAAAAGGTAGGAGGTGCTGATTCACAAACTATATCGTAGACGGTCACGCTGAGCTCCAGATAATCTGATACACTTCAAAACTGAACGCAGGAGGACCCTGACTGACTGACTGATTCTTGGTGGTGTGCGCATGGGTACTGGCGGAGAGAAATATTATTATTACTATAAAAAAAAACAACTTTTTCTTCCTTCCCTCAACACCACTCAAAGGGGGGTTCGGTCGAACCCCTCGAACCCCCCCCTGGCTACGGGCCTGATACCATATCCACTACAGGATACATTATTCACAGCACCCAGGGTAAGGTATTCACTAGTGAATATTGTAGGGGATACATTATTCTAGGGTTACAGTATTCACTCTAACACCAGCACACAACTTCAAATTAATTGGACAGCCCGCAGTATTCCAGGTTACCGCTTCACTAGTTCTAGCTAGTCCCAAATTTTACGCGTGAATCTGCAATGTGGTTCTTGCTGCTACTATTTCAGCTTATGGGATGGAGTTGTGTGCCCGCCCAGACACAGCAGACAAGTATGTTGTTGAACTGTTCTATTTTATTTAGCATAAGCTAGCAAGCTAGTTTCTGTGTGTGTGTATGTGTTGTTTTGTTTTGTTTTTCTTCTAATTGATGTTATTGTAATAATTAGTCATGGAATTCTAAGGCATGCTGTATAGCAGGCCTAATATCTAACTGTATTTTTATATATGTACACAATTAGCTAAATCTAAAATATGTAAGTAAATACCTAGCTCAGTGTGTTGCCTCATCATGGATCCACTAGCAAATGTAAGTGTGGTTTACTGAATATCTGATATGTAAGATCAAGAGTTTTATTTGATGGTTTATGTTCCAGTTAAAAAGATAGCTCTTCAGACATGCCTCCAGGAATCTTAAGTGCCCTATTAGCTTTTAATTTTTTTTACACTAGTTTGGGACATGGTAAATATCGGTTCAACAAAGTAGGAACGTATTATAATAAACTAAAAAATATTTGCTTGTAGCCACTTGTATGAAACACGTAGACACTTTTATACTAATGTGTATTTACCAAACAACACCCATAACTGAACACACACTATAGTGGCTATTGGAATTGGTCCCTCACTAATGTTATTGTATGAGTTATGCACTTCATATGAAGGGTTGCTTTTTTTTCTGGTGTTTGAAAAACAAATGTTTGTTTGTTTTAAATATATGAGTTTATTAAGTTTTACTCATCGCCCTCAAGCGTTTCCTGATCTGATGTGACCTATGATCTTGTGTATGGATTATCTTTGTGTTTTGACAGTCATGCAGAGAGATATATCTTTAGGTTGGGGGGGGGGGGGGGGGGGGGGGCAAGGAATAGGGTTTGCAACTTTACTTTGTTGTTGGTAGCAGAAATACTGCACATCTACTTAATTTTAGAGTAAACAAATAAATTGGTCATTTGTAAAAGAATAGAGGAGCTGTACTCCATATGTATACCATACCTATGGGGTGAGTACAGGAGAAAACGTAGATAGCTGGATGATTAAATCTTCTAATAGGGGACTTTACGATTCCTCCACAAACATAGCTTGAATCTTTTGGAATTTGCTATCACCACACAGGATAGTTTATGAAGTTTCCATTTCTGTAGTATAATTAAAGCACGAGCTAGTATGCAGTTGCAGTTCTCAAAAATAACATTGCCAGTCATGAATGCCAATACAATTACACTATGTGATAAATTGGATTGCTATTATTTCCTGTATCATATTATGTTACCAGGATATTGTGGTTAAATGATTGTCAATCATTTAGGTGTATATGCCATGGTTTTTATTATAACCTTACTTTACTTCACTTCAGTTGTTCAGTCTATAAGTTGTTCAATGAATGAGTTAAGTTGAGTGGATTACTAAGCTATGCCAGGCTGCAATAGCGTGCAGTATATGAGCCATAAAGGGTAGATACAACAACTGGTGACAAGGATAAACTCAAAATAAACTGGGAGGATAAACTCTGCAGGCAGCTATGTCTATTCATGGTACAGTTACAGCTTTGATTAAAGCAGGGAAGGTTGGAGGTCTTACACTGAGTGGTTAAAGCACTATTTTGTTGCCAATGAGGTTGTATACAACGACAAGAAATGCTCTATTTTACTGTCAGCCTGTGGACCAGCCACATACAGGTTGCTCAGAAGTTTAGCTTGTGTGGACAAGATTAATACGGATCCATATGAAGATTTAGTAAAGATCTTGCAAGACCATATTGACCCCAATCCATCACCCATTGTTCAGCAATTTAAGTTTAATTTGAGAGTTCAAGGACCTGATGAAACTGTAACCAAATATGTTACTGTGCTAAGAGCTTTGGAGCAGCACTGCTTCTATGGAGACATCTTGGACGACATACTCCGAAATCGTCATATCTGCAGAGTGCAACAGGACAGCATTCAACAGCACTCGCTAGCAAAAAGGATTTAACATATCAGAAATTTGGAGTTTGCTAGCTTTGGAAGCAGCAGCTCAAGGTAGTCAAGATATGAAGCAGGCTAGTGGTTTCAGACATGCTACAAATCAGGATATCCACTGGAATTCTAGCAAAGAGGGGAGGAAAAAGTACTCTCCAGCACATTCCATGACCATAAGTAAACAGTAGAAAGGTAGATCACCCAAGTTTACCTATTAGTGCTGTGGAGGTGAACATCAAACTTATGTCTGCAAGTTCAAAGAAACAGAATGTTTTCACTGTAAGAAGCGAGGATATATAGCAAAGGTATGCAGAGCCAAGCAAGGAAGTAAAAATTCCAAGCAAACCCATCACTTGGATATTGGTGAGAGAGAGAATTCTTACTCCTTGTTTATTGTGCAGGACAAGAAGAGTCCAGGAGCCATGACTATAGAGCTTACCTTAAATACAGTTCCGGCATCTATAGAATTAGACACTGGTGCAGCATTGTCTTTCATACACACAGCAACTTGCCACAACATTGCTCAATCAAGTCAGTTTCCTCTCCAGAAGTCCTAGGTCATGCTGAGGATGTACACTGGTTAACGCATCAACATCTGTTGGTCTGCTGGAGTTGAAGTCTACTAGCCAGGGAAGATCAAGATGTTGAGGTTACAAGTAGTTGAGGGGGAGGGACCTAATCTTCCTGGCCATGACTGGCTGGAGACTTTACAAGTGAGGCTCAATGTTGTGTGTAATCTTGTGGGTACCATTAACAAAGGTGTTGATGAAGTACTAACCAAGCATAAAGGCTATAAAGCCAAACTCAATGTTGACCCAACTGCTATGACTTAATTCGGTAAAGCCAAACATTTCCATATGCCCCAAAGCCATTGTTTGAGTCTGAACTTAGAGTGAAGGTATCATTTTACCTGTCCAATTCTCACACTGGAGAGCACTAATTGTACCTATAATGAAAAAGAATGACACATTGAGAATATGTGGTGACTACAGGGTCACTGTGAATCAAACACAAGTTGTTGCTACCCATTACCAAGAGTAGAAGAATTATTTGCTTCTTTATCAGGTGGATAGTATTTTACTAAATCAGATATGTTGAAGGCATATCTTTAAGTGGCATCGGAAGACGAGTCAAAACAATATGTGACCATTAACACTCACAAAGGGTTGTTTCAATGTAACAGATTGCCTTTTGGTATTTCATCAGCCCCTGCCATTTTTCAATGTTGCATGGAAAACTTGCTAAGAAGTTGTAAAGGGATATCAGTATATCTGGACGATATTATGATTACTTGGTCCAATGCTTCTGAACATCTAGGAAATCTACATCAAGTTCTTGAAAAATTAGCGTCAGCTGGGATTAGGCTGAATCGGGCTAAATGTATATTTATGTTTCCCAAGGTAGAATACCTTGGCCATATAATTGATTAGCATGGATTACACCATACAGAAGAAAAAGTTGAAGCAATAAACGAAGCTCCTACACCCAAAAATGTTAGTAAGCTCAGAGCATTCCTAAGGATCATCAACTACTATGTGTAGTTTCTCTCTAATCTATCAATCACAATTGTCTCCATTGCATGAGCTTTTGCAGAAAAATTCCAAGTGGAAATGCACAAGTATACACATAAAATCTTTGAAACAGTTAAAGACTATTTTCAATTGCAAGTAATCTCACTGTTAGTTCACTATGATGATTCTAAACCATTGATGCTTGCATGTGATGCATTCCCTTGTGGTTTAGGGGCTGTACTTTCTCATATCATGCCAGATGGTGTGGAGAGGCCTGTTGTTTATGCATCGATAATCTTAACCATAGCTGAAAAGAATTACTCACAGTTGGAAAAAGATGGTCTTGCTGTTGTTTATGGAGTAAAGATATTCTATAATTACTTGTGTGGTAGACATTTTCTAATTGAGTCTGATCACCAGCCATTAGCACAACTTTTTGGAAAAAAGAAAGGAATACTACCCTTGGCTTCATCAAGGATTCAGAGATGGGCTCTGACACTGAATGCTTACCATTATTCTATCAGATACAAGTCTGGTAGACTGATAGGAAATGCAGATGCCTTAAGCAAACTTCCTCAACCACAAACTACATGTTCAGATTGTTTGTGGTGATCTGTGCATCTGGTGAACCACCTCTCAACCATTGCAGCCAGTTCTGACAAGGTCAGATTATGGGCAGATAGAGATCCTATCTTATCCCAGGTCAAGAAATACCTGAGGAGCAGTTGGCCACAGAAAAATCTGAAAAAGGAGTTCAAGCCATGCAGTTTCAGAGTGAAAGAGTTTAGCTTGCTTGAAGGATGTATTTTGTGGGGAGCTAGAGTAGTTGTACTACCACAAGGCCTTAAATTAGTACAAGAGGAGCTCCATGAAACACACACTGGTGTAAGCAAGATGAAAGCATTTGGCAAGAAGTTATGTGTGGTAGTCAGGAATGGATGCTGAGATAGAGGAAGTGGTCAGGAACTGTTCCAGCTGTCAAGTAACAGGTCCATCACATCCTGTAGCACAACTTCATCCTTGGGAATGGCCTTCTCAACCTTGGAGTAGACTGCACATAGACTTTGCTGGACCATTCATGGGTCACATGTATCTTATCATTATTGACTCACACTCAAAGTGGTTAGATGTGCAGATCATGCAATCTGTATCTACTTCAAAGACAGTAGAGAAATTGTGGTCTGTTTTTGCCACTCATGGACTAACAGGAACTATTGTGTCTGATAATGACCATCCTTTACAATTGATGAGTTTAAGAAATTTATGCAAGCTAATGGAATTAGACACATTACATCTGCACCTTATCATCTGTCTACAAATGGATTGGCAGAGAGATGTGTTCAAACACTGAAACAAGGTCTAAAACAGATTAATGGTAATTATGTGGAGGTTTTTTGTTGAAGTATTGAATTACTCCACACACTACCACAGGAATTCCACCATCTGAGTTACTGATGGGTCCTAGATATAGATCAAGATTGGGTTTGCTACTTCCTGATTCATCTGGTCATGTAGAAGAAAGGTGGTGGAAGCAAAAGCAAAGTCATGTAAAGCAAAACGCTTAGGAAACTCAAGGAAGGTGACCAAGTGTATGCTGAAGATTTTTCTGCATCTAATGCCTAAGTAAAACAATATTGAATTTTCATATGCAACCAGAATCCAAAGCCAGCCACTGTGGGGCACTTCTAATCTCCTTGGAAAGGGAGGCAATTGCATTTTAAAGAATAATGGCAATGAAAACTTAGCCAGTTAATTTTTCTAGGGCACCAACAGCTATCAACCACTTTCTATTAGTGGCAGCAGCTTAGCCATTGCTAATTCTCACCTTTTGGCTATTTTTTTTTCATCCTTTTTTTTCATCCTTTTTTTTTTTTTTTTTTTTTTTTTTTTTTTTTTGTATGGAAAATTTAATTCTTTGTTCCTCCACTTGGGGTCACTTTTGTTTCAATTTACATTATTACCTATTCCAGCTCCCATCATTATGTCTGCAAAATTTTATCAAAGTAGGTTCAGTCATTAAAAGCCTTACTCAAGATAAAAATGAGCCAATGGCTTTATGTGTATACAGATTATGTCAATTACATATACAGTATTATCAAATTTCAAAATTTTAGGCACTGTTGGGTGCTCCAGGACTCTGAACCAGCTTTCCTCTGGCAACCTTTTTATGGCTGCAGCAAGAGTTGGCACCCCTCCACACTTTCACAGAATCACCAACAGATCTTCAGATTAAAAAGTAGGAAATTTTGAGCACTTAAAAATACTTACCAATTGATAGATTTATTATAAGTTGGGGGTGGGGGAATAAAACAAATTTAGATGATATTCCAACCTTGCAGGCAAATGGTCCTCTAGTACAGTACTACTCAACTTTTCCAATTCTATTCACCCCAACTAGAGATTCTTGTTACCCCCAAACATTGGGAACCAATGGGAGTCCACATGGAGAGAGAAGGTGGGTGGCTACCCAACAGCTTTTAAGCTAGCTGATACTTGTTATTAAATATATTTAGACACAATTTTGATAATTTTTTCCAACTAACTTAGTCACTCCCACCTGGTGAACAATCACTTACTTTAACAGGACGAGGGGTTGAAGAGGATTTGAAAAAGAAAAAAAAAAGACTCCAACTTTGATTTCCCCACAGACAATTTCACTTGGAAGTTGAAATTCTGAAAGACACTTTTGGCTAAAGAAGCTTCAAAACACCCTAGAGATAATAAGTTGGGTTTCTGTCTTCACCAGCTGAAGCTTTAGCTAAAGCTAAAATTGACTTGGGTAATAAAATTGGGGGAGGATAATAATTGTTATAGTTAGACCTGCAGAACTCCCCTGGATCCACCACTGTGTCTGTGAAGTAGGTAATAAGTCGACAGAATACCCACCCACTCTCCCTGTTTTAAATATGGCTGATAAAAAATGTTAACCAAAAAAAGTAGAAAAAAATATATCTACCCTTCTCTGCAGCTGAGAATTAAACAATTTTTAGCCAGCTGAAGCTTCCCCTGAAGGTCTACCTACAGATTTGTATCTATAGTCACTCCTTAGATGTTTGTGAAATTAAGTACAGCATGATGTCAGAGTCCTGAACCCCAGCAATAAAAGACTTGTGGACAGTGGCCCCTCCCATGAAGGAATTGCATGGGGCTGTGAGTCCTACACACAAATTTGATCAGGAATTTGAAACATTGAAAAATATAAACCTACACCATCATGAGCAATGTCTAGGGCTGGAGCCATTAGAACAGTAATTAAAAAAAAAAAAAAAAAAAAAAAAAAAAAAAAAAAAAACAATCAAAAAAATAGAGGAACACCAGCAATAAATGAAATTAAGATAACTGGAAACATTCATAATTACTGAAGAAGCACTGTTGTGGAAGTCATTAATCCAACAAATGCAATCATTTCCAAGCAGAAGAATTAACTTGAAACTCTTCTAATGCCCTTTCAATAATATCTAGGATAATGTTTGTTGCACAAAATGCCTTGATCATTGCAAGTGAAGCAGCAAATGGGCGTCTGGTAAATATTATAGTAATTATTTGCCACAGTTCATAGTGGGACTGCTCTTGTTCCACTTCCCTCACAGATTTGCACAGCACCTTATAAACTGCCTTAATGGTGGATTATGGAGTCCTGAAGTTGTTTAGGAAGGAGTATCTGCTGAAGTCATTGTGGCTGCAGCTAAACTATTATAGACATTAGATATAGCTTAGAAAATAAAGTTATTGCATAAAACCTGCATCATTTACTATGGCTAGCCCTCAACTGTACTCCCCATGTGTTTTTTCAATAAATCGTTGTGATTCAAGAAACCATGCAAAATAGGTTTCGTTATTTGTATTGATGGTGTTGATCATTAATAGGCCACACAATATAGTCAATATAGTCCTAACAATGTTGATTTTGTTCATCAGGATGTGGCTAACATTTGGAGAGGTGGGTGTGGCCTAGTCCTAGTCCTGAATTCATATGCATGCCCACACATGTAATTAGTTAGTGATGTGTCCACTGCTCCCTCCCTCTCTCCTGCAGCCACTCCTCCCTCTCCTGGCCTGTATTTCACTTTAAGAGGTGAGGCACTCCTCCCTGGGGACTCTGTGCTCATCACTGACATTGGAGACAGTGCCAGTGGTGGAGCACCTCTGACATGTGTCACTACCAATGTCAACATGGCCTGCTGTAGAGGCAGAGATGGAGGTGTTGTGGGAGAATGGTACCACCCTGATGGAACTATTGTCCTACGTAATGCTGATGTGGACTCTTCAGTGGATAATGTTTTCACAAGGTCTGGTTTCACACATGAAGTTCATCTTAACCGCAGGGCCAATGCTATGGGACCTCTCGGAGTGTACTCCTGTATTGTCCCTGATGAAGTGACTGGAGCGGATGTCAGTGCAAGTATTACTCTAGTAGACCAGATACAAGGTGGGTGACACTGGGAGCATCTCTGTAGCACCTGCAGTGTCAGTTGGCATATGCATAGAGGGAGAGACTAGCTGTACTATCATAATGACAACTTCTCTATTAAGCAACAAAAGTGGACAACATATTCTGATTGTTGTATTGTTGAGAGTAAATTATCAATAACAATAACAGATTGACCCTCATGAGAAGATTGGTAAAGGGTTTCTTGTGTTCAAGTTTGTATTGCTTGAACCCAATTTGTTTGGGTTGTTGTTGTTTAGTGATATGGGATAGTTGTTTGTTGTTAGAGACCATATGGTTATTGCAAGGTGCAACCTTCATCCAGGATGAAGAGTAGCCTCTGTAGCTAGTCCATTGTCCTAAACACTTCCTGATGTCAACAAGGCAATATAAACATCACAGTGCTTGTCCAGCATTTTATGTGGGTTCTTTATTTATTTTATTATCGCTTGTGGAATGTTCTCCTTTAATTAATGGTGGCAACCACTTATTAAGTCTCACATTAATAAAAAATATATATATTTAATTTTTTTCGAATTGCTGAAAATTCACAACATTTATGATCTTCTGCCATGGTAAACATAGAGTTCAAAAGCTTTACTACTGGGGGGGGGGGGGACTGGTGGTCTGTGAGACCCACACCATCAATTCTATTCATCCTTCCAATCAAATAATTCATTTAGTTATTTATTATTATTTTAATTTTATTTCATTTCATTTTATTCCATTTTTTCCTGTTGCATCCCAGGGCCACAGTGAACATTCATGTAGAGTGTCATCAAAATTGGTCCACACAATTGCCTCATTCAATGCTTTAATCAGATGACCCTTTACCAGAAATGTCTAAAATGCTGGATAATGCTTTACCTAGCTGTAACTCTTGCTCGATACAAATCAAAATAATTTCCTCACATAATGAGACCATTGGGCGCATAAATGCAAAGTTTTATCATAATTACTACAAGTTTCAGATTCTTGCTTGTTATTTTTTCCTGTGAGAAAAAAATAAATGGTTAATAAAGGTTCAAGGTTCAGCAATGAACCAATAAGCATTTTAAAGGGCAATGAGCCATTTTTGTTTCTCACATCAGCTGTGGTTAGAAAAAGAATGCATTTAAAGGGCATATTGTTGGGGGGGGGGGGTTGAAAAAGAAGAAGAAAAATCACCCAACACTGATACCCAATGTGTTTTCTGAGATAAAAAATTAGTTTTTTTGTTTTTTTTTAAATAATAAATTATAAATAGTAATATTTCCATCCTCCATTACCCAGTACCCATGCGCACACCACCGAGAATTAGTCAATCAGGGGTTTCCTGATGTCCCATGTTCAGTTTTGAGATGTATCACATTATATGGATCTCTGCGTGACCATATTTGGCTGTAGTGTGTCACTGTGTAACTGTGAGTAAGCCCCTCCTACCCTTCCCTGAATCTCTCAACTCCCTTGTGTATTAGATAGAAGCTAGGCTTGGTGGGAGTGAGATGGCTGCTACCTGAAATGGTGGTTTTCTTAGGTACTTCAAGCTAGAGTATTCACTTCCTATGTCTACCACTAGTGGTCATGGTGTTGTTTATGTGATCCACGTCAGACCCGTAGCCCGGGGGGTTCGAGGGGTTCGACCGAACCCCCCTTTGAGTGGTGTTGGGGGAAGGAAAAAAAAAGTTGTTTTTTTTTGATAGTAATAATAATATTTCTCTCCGCTAGTACCCATGCACACACCACCAAGAATCAGTCAGTCAGTCAGGGTTCTCCTGCGTTCATTTTTGAAGTGTATCAGATTATCGGGAGCTCAGCATGACTGTCTACGCTATAGTGTGTCACTGTGTAACTGTGAATCAGCACCTCCTACCTTTTCCCTGAATCTCTCAACTCCCTTGTGTATTAGATGGGAGCTAGGCTTGCTGGGAGTAAGATGGATGCTACCTGAAGTGGTGTTTTTTTCAGGTACTTCAAGCTGGAGTGTTCACTTCCAATGCAGGGGTGGCTCAAGCTTCAAAATATTGAGGGGGCTCAGTTTACCTATTATAAGAGGGCAAGGGGGGGGAGGCAAGATTTATTCCCTACAAACAAGCAATGCAAATACTTAATTTTTAAATGGGAGGGGGTGGGGGGAACATAAGCAGCCAATAGGGTAATCCTGTTGTTTAGCACTCCGGGTGGTCACCGTCAAAAACTCAACGTCAAACAATAATGCCTCGCAACTGTACAACCACTCCTAATCAAATGTCCAACGTGAAACAATTATGCCTCACAACTATACGCCCACTCCTAATCATGTCCTGGAGTGCTATTCTGCAGTGCTATTCTGCAAGTGGAGTGGTGCTAAAAACAGGATCACCAAGCTCCCCCTGCCCCCTTGTTTCCTCCTCTGAAATTGTCTGGATATCCTTAATGCTCTCTCTCTCTCAGTGGTTTTGTTATAGCTTTAGCTCCAGCAGCAGATGGTAATGGTGGTGCAACTATTAGATGGGGAGTGAAGGATCAAATAAAGATGGCAGACCTAGCATCTCTCCGACCAATAAAAATGTTCCCACTCTCACATAATAAAAATTATGCTCAGTAAATAGATAAACAAATATTATTATAGCTTGTTCATTTGTTCTTTGCTTTTAAGTTTTAAAACTTTTTTTGAAATCAACCAATAATGTTGCAGTAAATAAAGCTCAGCATTTTCCTTTTGCTATATACTACTATCGCTCCTTTTTCCTTGTCTTTTTTTTCATTTTTTTTTTCAGTGAGTCGGCAACCACATGTAGTAAAATAGATTAAACATAGTGGTTGTTTGATAACTTGGAAAAATTAAAACTACAAAATGAGGAAAAAACACAGAATCCTTCCTTAATGTGTAACCATGCTGACTGTTGAACTTACTTCAGGTGTTTTATTAGCTCAGTCATAGAAATCGTTTGTGTGGGTTTGTACTTAAATCCTATCTTGTAATCGCACCTTGTGGTCTTTCTGTATGGCAGTTTGTAGTAGTCAGAGGCTTTCCTGCCCCCCAAGCAAACTAAATATACTTGACTTCTAAGATAACTTTCAGTGAGTAGATAGACAAAATGAAAGGAAAAGACTTGTGAATACTGATCCTAAAAGCGAGTTGTTGATTTAGAAAGTGTGTTTTACTGATCATTTAATTCTGTATTTCTTGTTTCAGTTAATTAACTACTAACCAATTCCCATCCAGTAGCAATGTAGAAAGAGCACTGTTGATAGAAACAAAGATTTGATATATTGTCACCCCACACCTCACCCCTTGGATGTGTAAGAGGATAACCTAACCTATCTTTGGATTAGTGCCTTATATGCACATGGTCACATCTGTTTGTAGGTGGACAATATTCATACATGGTTGGAAAGAAAAGCACAAAGGACGCCATGCGTGAATGCTTGCACACACAAACATACACAACCCAACACACCTCTTCACGTTTATATATAGAGAGATATTAGGAACCAACAAACATTGAACATCAACACAGTTATCCTTTGTATAAATAAATCATGTGCTTAGGTCTAGCAATATTTGGTTTGCTGTGTAACTATGTAGCTATGTGTATAAGCTAATATAGCGACATTTATGTCACTGTTGCACCAGGAGGAATCCTGCATAAATCATTAGTTATACTAGTATGCAATCGCTGCCACATTGTTGCTTGTTAGATGTCAAACTTTCCAGGAGTCATAACCACAGAATTCTTTCCATGTAACCATGCTGGCTGTCAACTAACTTGAGAATTTTATTAGCTCAGTTATAGAACTCCCTTCTGTGGGTTTGTTATTACATCCTGATATATTGTATTTGGATGTCTTGCAATATGGATGGAAGTTTGTGTAGTCAGGAGGTGAACTGTCACCAAACAAAAACAGAATACACACTATCTCCAAGGTCACTTTCAGTGAGTAACTAGCCAAATACTCTTTAATAAAGTATTATTAAAGTGAAAGATACTTAGTTTTGAATACTATTCCTAGAAGTGAGCTGTTGATTTAGAAAGTCTATTTTACTGATATTTAGATAAGAATTTCTTGTTTCAGTTAACAGCCAACCAAAACTGACTGACAAAGAATTCTTGTGACCAGTGAAATTTCCACCCATCCTACACCCTCTCCACCAAATATACACACTTACTTAATACAAAAATAAGAATATATTATATATTGGTAAGGGAATGTATGAAATAAACAAACATCATTTCAATTTTGCCATGTTTATAAAAACTAGCCAACTATTTGCAAATTCACCTGCTAGGTTGGCAGTGCTGTGGTGTTTGCAGTTCAATTTATGTGACCAGCATCTTACCCCAGGCATTTTGTGTGTGTACATGTGATGTTAATCAAAATAATAAACGTGAAGAGGTGTGTTGGGTTGTGTATGTTTGTGTGTGTGTGTGTGTGTAAGCATTCACGCATGGTGTCCTTCGTGCTTTTGTTTCCAACCATGTGTGAATATTGTCCACCTACAAACAGATGTGACCATGTCAGGCCCGTAGCCAGGGGGGATTCGAGGGGTTCGACCAAATCCCCTTTGGGTGGGGGGGGGGGGGGGGGAGGGGGGAGGGGAGGAAGAAAAAAAAAATAATAATATTTCTCTCTGCCAGTACCCATGGGCACACCACCAAAAGTCAGTCAGTCAGTCAGTCAGTCAGGATCCTCCCATGTTCAGTTTTGAAATGTATCAGATTATCTGGAGCTCTGCATGACTGTCTACTGCTGTAGTGTGTCACTGTGTAACTGTGAGTCAGCACCTCCTATCCTTTCCCTAAATCTCTCAACTCCCTTGTGTATTAGATGGGAGCTAGGCTTGCTGGGAGCAAGATGGCTGCTACCAGAAGTGATGGTTTCTCAGGTACTTCAAGCTGGAGTGTTCACTTCCAATGCAGGGGTGGCTCAAGCTTCAAATTATTGAGGGGGCTCAGTTTACCTAATATAAGCAGGCAAGTGGGGTGGCAAGATTTATTCCCTACATACAAGCAATGCAAATACTTAATTTTTAAATGAGAGGGGGTGGGGGGAACATAAGCACTACTAAGAGTATTAGTGGGGATATTGATAATCGTGAGAATTTGATAAATCAAGTGTGAGGAAAAAACAGAGCTATATAAATGCACCAAAATGCTCCTTGCGTTCATCTAACACTGCACAAATTGTCTGGCTAATTCAATAAGATCACAATTATCTGTCAACTGCTTGTGTGTATAAAGTAGTATATCAACTAGCCATAAAACTTTGACCATTGTTTTAGAGACCCAAGAGTATTTAATTTCTTTATTTTTGGACTGAAATGGTTGGTGTTGGTCTGTACAGCATATGGACTAGTATTCATTAAAACTACTAGAGCTACCAATTGCCTGGTTTGATGTAAAACATGGAATTTCAACTATTCCGAAAGTGGGATCACCGATTTCAGATATTAAATATCCCATTATCTTTGACTGCCTCAGTTACAGGGTCAATTTCAGGTTGACCTAATCTTCAAGAATTATCTCTGGCTGAACTCTAGCAGTCTGTCTCTTTCCTGATGATCAAGCATCAAGCAAGCTTGCCCCTCTCATTCTCTTAGCCATTTTGGCAAAATAAACTTCCAGCTGGTTGTGATTTCAGAGCAAGCTGGCAGAATGCAAGATTATTCATGATAAATACTGTTAGTGGTTCACTGCGGTGGTGGTGTTAGGTGGTGGTGGTGTTAAGCGTATCTACACATACAGACATTTTAGCAGATACCTGCATATGTATGTAGACACATAATACCATTTTTAAAATGTGCTCACTCTCTCTGTCTCAGTGGCAAGGGGGGGGAGAAAGAAGAGACAGAAAAGAGAAAGAAAATAGAAAGGGAGGATTGTGTTACAGCTACTTCATTCATACATTGACATCATTGTTCAAAAAATTTGTGGGGGGTTCTGTCCCCACCTACCAAAAAGTGAGGGGCTCAAGCCGCCCCTGCAATGTCTACCCTCAGTGGTTATGGTGTTGCTGATGTGAACTATGTAGCTATGTTCAGTCAATTTGGTCGCATTTGTGTCAGTGATAATCTTAGGTTGGGACGTTCTGCTGGTTATGAAGGTTTAAATCATCATGATGTAGACGGTAATGGTGATCCTGATATTGGGACATCTAGATAAACTTAATATGGAGGCAAGGCTTGCTGGAAGAAGAGGGCAACTTCCAGAAGTGATGATCTTTCGAAGTACATGAAGGCACAATGTCCACTGTCCATTTCTATCGTCATTAGTGACAGTGTTGCTGATGTAAATCATATACCTTTAATTAGTACTATTGATGGCAGTTGGGAAAATCTTAGCTTGGGACCAGCTGCTAAATATTAGTTGTGCAAGTTTGAACCATTTTGGTGGTAATGGTGACCCTTACAGTTTATCTAAAGAAAGTTAAGATGTCATTTTTTTTTTTTTCTTTTTTATGCATATTATGCCCACTACTGAAGCAATTGGTGTGGTAAATTCTTTGGATAAAGATCAAATCTTAGATTTTTAAAACATTTTTTTTTTCTTCGAAACTTTCCCTTTCCCCAAGGAGTATATTGTATAGCTGTTGCTTTCAGGTGAAATGGCTATAAAATATTCTTGGTTGGTATAGAATAAGTTATTGATTGGATGGTAGGTTTTGTATTTTCTTTAGTTTGTTTGTAGAAGATAGGAATAAGTATGGAATTCTTGTCAATAACATAGTAGATAGTCATTCCTCTACTCTGTACCACCTTAATGCAATGGCAGATTCAAGCACTTTTGTCCAATCTGTGGAAAATCCACAGCACAATGTAGATGTATGCATTTATTCTGCTCTGTCTAAAGCTATTGAGGAAAATAGCTGCAATTCATTGTTCTGCCAGAATGTATTTTATTTGTGGATGGTAACGCTTGGCACTTAGGGAAGTTGGTGGACCTTGATATAATGGTAACCAAGAAGTTTTTTTGGCATTAATGAAGGTATTCAATTGGCTAAGCATAACTCTGTCATAAATGCTTGCCTTGAAAGACCAAAGCTAAAGAATGCCATCATACACATCACCCCACGTACAAAATGAAAATGATTTATTCAGGTAAGAACATAATTAAAAATATTTAGTTGATAGAATAAGAATTACGAATCATTTTTTTATAATGGTTGATGAAATAATTTCTTTAAATAAAGAAGTAATTCATATATGTGTGCAATTTGTACTACATGATATCAGAGAGGATTTTTTGCAATATGCCAAATTAACTAAAGTTACCGGCTAGGTGATTGCTACTTTCGTCCTCGATGGCTGGTACCAATTAGATCTGGATATCAAATATGTTTGAGGACGGGGATATAATGAAGCATCCAATATGTCCTGTGAGTGGATTGGATTGCTAATTGACTGACCATCCTTTATTTGCAAGATATAAAAAGCTATATTCATCATAAAATTATTTCTGGCCTGGCAACACCTGGTATTTTCATCCGGTTTTACTGGGGTAAAAGATCCTTTTAATTAACTGTTTAATGCTGAGTTGCCTTTGCACTGCGACAGAACTTTTCTAGTAAATATTGAAGGAGGTCTGTGTCCACTGTAGTGAGCCTCAATCTATGATCCACCTCTAATGAAGGTTGCCAGCTGTGATTCAACTTGTGACACTATATGCAATATATATATATGTGTACTAGCAGCATATACCCGGCATAGCCCGGTCAATTTCAACATCAAAAATTATAGTCAAAGTTGAGAATAAAAACCATATATCAAATCTGTCACTCCAAGGGTTTGTTTGGCCAAAGTACCATTTTTGTCCTCTTTTGGGCCTGACACGAAAACAGAAGTGGGTGTGGTCATATAAATGTACTTAAAACATTCCTCAGATTATATTGATTCTAAATATACACGGGTTCATTGGTTTAACTCCCAGGTTCGAGTGATTTTGCTGAAATATCATTTTTGGCATCAATAGCCTTTACACAAGAAAGGAAGAGGTTTGGCCAGGTGGGACACAGCCCATGTTACTCCCAGAGTGAAGTTGTATATTCATACCAAGTTTTAGATCTCTAGCTCCAATGGTTTTTCTGGCAAAATACCATTTTTGGCTTTTTCTCATTACCATGGTAACCACTTTGTGAAATTTTTAGCCTATGTTTCAAGTTGGGTCAATACCTATCATCATGCCGAGTTTCAGAGAAATCCACCTACCAGTTTGGCCCGAATGATGGTACAAACATACAGACAGACCAACAGACAGACAGACAGAGAGACAGACAGACAGACAGACAGACAGACAGACAGACAGACAGACAGACAGACAGACAGACAGACAGACAGACAGACAGACAGACAGACAGACAGACAGACAGACAGACAGAAAAATTCTGTTTTTTCTCAGACATGCCACCTGTCTTAAAACCATCTCAGGGTGGGTCTCCTCCATCCCTAAAAGTTTGGTCAAAATCTAACAGGGATTTTGAGAAACGGATGAACATAGTTGCACAGTTACACAGTTACACAGTTACATATGTCTTCTAATATATATAGATAGAGATAGATAGATAGATAGATAGATAGATAGATAGATAGATAGATAGATAGAAAATTAGATAGATTGATATACATATATATATACATAAATTTATTACATTATGTAGGACTGTTTTGCCAGTATGCATGGCCATATTTTTTAACAATACTTGGTGAAATTTGTATGGTACTTCACAATAATACTTGAGAATGTGGGACACTTGAACATGCCATGGAGCATATCATTGGAAAGCATTTGAACTAAGCTTTCATTTGGCAATAAGTTTAAGGGTAGGGAGTGAGTGACAACAAAGTGACGGTACATATTATATATCTCATGAATAATTAGTGAGAATTAGGTTACTACCCCTCCCTTCCCCCCTCCCCCTTCTTCCCAAAAAAGAACCCCCCTTTCAAAAATCCTGGCTACCGGCCTGCATGTAGCTATGTTCAGTAATTTTGGTGGTACGTGTGTCATTGATAATCTTAGGTTGGGACCTTCTGCTGGTTATGGAAGTTTAAATCACCATGATATAGATGATAATGGTGGTTCTGATATTGGACATGTAGTTAAACTTATGGAGGCAAGGCTTGCTGGGAGAAGAGGGCAACTTCCAGAAGTGATGGTCTTCTAAAGTACATTAAGTCACAATGTTCACTGCCCATTTCTATTGTCATTAGTGATGGTGTGGCTGGTATGAGACATATACCTGTAATTTGTGCTATTGAATGTTGTGAAAATCTTAGCTTGGGATTAGCTTCAAGTTGTGCAAGTTTGGACTATCTAGATGGTGATGGTGGCCCTGACAGTTTACCTCAAGAAACTTAAGATATTGTCTTTTTCATTATGCCTATGACCACTACTGAAGTAATTAGTTTGGTAAATTGTTTGGATAAAGATTAAATCTTTAGATTTTTAAATCGTTTAGTTTCTTCTGAAACTTTTCCTTTCCCTAGGTATTATATTGTATAACTGTTGCTTTCAGGTGAAATAGCCATAAAATATTCTTGGTAGGTATATAATAGGTATGGATTGGATGGTAGGTTTGTATTTTCTTTAGTTTGTTTGTAAAAGATAAAAGTAAGTATGGAATTCTAGTCAATACACCATTTAAAAATGGTCAATATACATAAGATAGTACATAATCATTCCTCAAATCTATACCATCTTAATGCAATGGCAGATTCAAATACTTTTATCCTATCTGTGAAAAACCACAGCACAATGTAGATGTATGTGTTTATTCCGCACTGGCTAAATCTATTGAGGAAAATAGACACAATTCGTTGTTCTGCCCGGTGTATTTAATTTTGTGGACAACACCTGGCACTTAGGGGAGGTGGTGGACCTTGATATAATGGTGACCAGAAAATTTCTTAGCATAAGTATAACTCTGTTATAAATGCTCACCTTGAAAGTCCTTAGCTAAAGAATACCATGTATGCATCACTACATGTACAAAATAAAATAATTAATATAGTAAGAACATAATAACAAAATATTTAGTTGCTAAAATAAGAATAGAAAATCTTTTTTTGATAATTGTGGATAAAATAACTTTTTTTAATAAAGAAATAATTGATTTATGTGTTCAGTTTGTATACCATGACGTCAGAGAAGATTTTTTGTAATAAACCAAATGAACTAGAATTACTGGCTATGTTATTGCTACGGGGTATGATGGAGCATCCAATATATTCTGTGAGGGGATTGGATTGCAAATTGACTAACTATCCACTATTTGAAAGATATAAAATGCTATCATCATCGCTAATTTATTTCTGGCCTGGCAACACCTGATATATTTAGTGTTTACTGGGATAGTATTAAAAAAAAAAAAAAAAAAAAAAAAAAAGAAAAGAAAACAAAAAGAGAAAAATAACACTAAACCCAACACACCATGTATCTGTTGCACCTATTGTCAAGAATCATCGCGTCTGGATTTTGAGTGTTCCATCCTTTTATTTAACTGGTAATATATTATGTTAAAACTGAAGAAACAAAATTTTTTATTTATAACTCTACAAATTTGTTGATATTTCATAAATACTAGCGAAAAACCCACCCATTTGGCGGATTTTGGCCCATATAGTCACAAATGCGTCTGCTGTGAAAACATTTGATAGACTTTTTAAAACAGTAGTGAACATGTGATCAGGTCAAAATGTTTTTTTATCTACAAATTTTAACCTTTTTCAGCCTTGCACACAGAGGAAGAGGTATGGCTGGATGGACCCACCCCATATTATTCACAGTCAAGTTGTGTTTACATGCCAAAGTTTTAGACCTGTAGGTCAATTCTTTTTTGTGGCAAAAGTACAATATTTGGGGTTTTTTTTTTCAAATATAGATAGGGGTGTGGCCATATAGACATGCTTGTAATGTTCCCCTGGTGGCACTGATTCTAAACATATACATATGGGTTTGTGGTCTAACTTCAACATTCAAGAATGAATTGAGGATGCACAGACAGACAGACAGACAGACAGACAGACAGACAGACAGACAGACAGACAGACAGACAGACAGACAGACAGACAGACAGACAGACAGACAGACAGACAGACGGATGGATGGATGAACGGAGAGACAGACAGACAGACTATTCTTACTTTGTAGTATAGATATTACATTGTAGAACTTCTCCAGCACAAGAGTTGTTTACATATTTATCTTTCTAATTAATAAAAACGTAGTCTCTCTGATTACTGAAAGGGTTCAGTTCAATGCTGAGTTGCCTTTGCACTGGGACAGAACTCTTCTAGTAAATATTGAAGGAGGTCTGTGTCCACTGTAATTTGTGTCAATCTATGATCCACCTCTAATGAAGATTGCCAGCTAGGATTCATCTTGTGACACTATGCAATATATATGTATATATAAATGTATAACATTATGTAGGACTGTTTTGCTCTTATACATGGCCGGCCATATTTTTGTTTGGTACTTCGCAATAATACTTGAGAATGTGGGATACTTAACATGTCATGAAGCATATCATTGGAAAGTATTCAAACTAAGCTTTCATTTGGCTATAGGATTAATGGTGGGGGGTGAGTGACAACACAGTGATGGTATATATCAAATTTCTCATGAATAATTAATGATAATAGATTATTCCTCCCCTAAAAAAAAAAAAAAAAAAAAAAAAAAAAAAGAAGCCTACTTTCAAAAAACCCAGCTAAGTGGCCTGCAATTAATACCATTTTAGTTTGCACTGAGTAATTGCACATGCAAGCACACACACACACACACACACACACACACACACACACACACACACACACACACACACACACACACACACACACACACACACACACACACACACACACACACAATTACACCATTTAAGGTGCATCTATGTAGTCATGTAAATTATGATTTCAAAAAAGAAGCAAATAGTTTAAATTTGGCATTTATTGATTTTATTCAGGCTGCAGATTGATCATCAGCTTGTATAAAATCAAGGAAATGCAGGTTAAACATGGCTACCTGCTGTCCTGCTTTAATCTAGAAGGAGCCATCAATTTTATTTCATCTTTACTGTCAAAAAGAGATTTCATACAAGATTTTTTTCCTGTCACAACCAGGGGGCCATTGGGAACAGTCATGCAAAGATTCATAAAAATTGATCCATGTGTCCTGGATGAGTTCCCGGTGACACTGATGCATAAATAGTTATCAATCCATTATTAGGAGAAGAGGAAAATCTGCCTTATATGCAGTTTTTTGGCCCTATTTGTTGGGCTGTAGTCACAAAATGATCTACTTAAGACATGTAGACTTTTAATACTGAAGTAAACTGGTTACTAGGTAAAAGTGTTTATTCAGGAGTACAATTTTGACATTTTTAGCCTTACACCCAAAGAGGAAGAGGGGTGGCCAGAAGGGACCCATCCTATATTATTCCCATGGTTAAGTTATCTCTGCATGCCAGAGCTTTCGGCCTGTACCTCTTTTTTTTTTTTTTTTTTTTTTCTTTTTCTGGCAAAGTACCATTTTTTTAATATGTGGCCATATATATGATTATAACTTTCCCCTGGTGACACTGATTTTCAATATATATGGTTCCTGAGCCTTGTTTTGTTCTTTTTTCTGGCGAAATACTATTTTTGCCTTTTTTTTTTTAATATAGAAAGAAGGGTTGTCCATATACGTATGTTTATGACATTCCCCTGGTGACACTGATGGGACCCACCCCATGTTATTCACATAGTCAAGTTGTGTCTGCATGCTAAAGTTTGAGGCCTGTACACCCATTCCTTTTTCTTGAAAAACTACCATTTTTGACTTTATTTGAATATAAAAGAAGTGTGGCCATATAGATATGCTCATAATGTTTCCCTGAGCATACTGGGTCTAGATCCTTTTTTTCTTGCAAAATACCACTTTTGGCTTCTGTAGTACAGTAAGGGGTGTTGCCATATGCTCATGAGGTTCCCCTGGTGACACTGGTACCAAATATATATATTGGTTTATGGGTCTGACTTCAACTGTTCAAGCATGAATCGAGGATGCACAGACAGGCAAACTGAGAGACAAACTGAGAGACAAACTGAGAGACAAACTGAGAGACAAACTGACAAACTGACAAACTGACAAACTGACAGGCAAACTATTCACACTTTGTAGTATTGATGTTCTTTCTGAGATTGAGTTGCTATACTTGTTGCTATAGCAAGGAAGGAAGTCCACACTGAATTGAAGAGGGCTTCAGTATATGTTTGTGTGTATACTCTCTACAAGTTGAGTATAGAGTGAGGTAGATCTGGTCCAATGCCTCAGTGGATATGTGTATATTCTCCATCTTATGCCAATAGAGCTAGTGGTGTTTATATATTTGTATATTTATTTATATTTATGTGTAAAATAAACAGCAAAATGGCTGTTAGGATCCTTTTGAAATAGGCAGATATTATATTCAGGTAAAATAAAGTAACCTGGCTGTGTCCCCTTTGTCCATACCCCATTGTTCAAGTGTAATAACTGAAAGAACCTACCACATCAAAAAGATGTTAATGCATTTTTAACATGGCCCCGCCAAGTTAACAGGAAAAATAAACCTATCAGCAATTCAAAAAAAAAATTGATGGACTCTGAAGAAGTGTTCCATGAAATCCTACCAATGCACAGAACTGCTGCTTCTCTTGACAACTGCTGAAGGTACAGAATTCTGTGCTCCCACTAACCACCTTCCCCCTCCCACCCTCCCCCCCCCCCCCCCCAACCTCCACTCACCAATATCCTGTAAAACAAATTAATTTCTAGCACAATCAAAATAATGACTATCAAGAATTTCACATGAAGATCAGTGTTGAAAAAAAGCATAAATAATGTGCCAAAAAGTGCTTATAGCTGAAAGAGCCACAGACATGGTATCAAAAGTTTTGAAGAAGTCAACCAAGAAGACCACATAAATAAACCTACATACCCAAGAAAAACTATTCAAACAAATTCTTGGAAAGCATGTCTCAGAGCAAACAAAACTTACTGTAGAAAGAAAAAAAATACACCAGATGCCTAAACTCACAGCAGCTTAAATGGTTGCTTCTGCACAGATCTGCAAGACATGCCCACTTACTACACATGTCCTCCCATAACACATTCTCATGAAATATATGACAACCACCACTAACACATGTCTTCCAATAATACATGCCCTCCTGTATATCATGTCATCCTCTAAAATCTGACCTCTTGTTGGACATGCCTTCCAGTAAGACATATCCAACTTTACTTCATGTGTTTGAACAATACATATCCACTCATATTACATGTAATACTACTGCAAAACAAGTCCATCTGTAAGACATTCGCTCATGAAATATATGGCTTCCTATAAGACGTAACCTCCAGTTTAACTTTTCCTCATATAAGAGGTGTCCCCCTGACAACAAATCATCCTGAAAGATATGCCCTCTTGTAAAGTAATAATATTCTTATACTAATAGAGCTAGTGGTGTTAATATATTTATATATTTATTTATTTATTTTATGTGCACAATAAACTGGAAAAATGACTGTAAGGATCCTGTTGAAAATTGACAGATAAGGTATAGAGATAAGCGAAAGTAACCTCAGCTATGTCCCTTTCATCCACACCCCATTGTTCAAGTGTAATAACTGAAAGAAGCCCAAAAAAAGCTTTTCCACGTCCACCATTTTATTTCCATCAAAGGAAATGCATAGCCTTTCACATGCTACCACATCAAAAAGACACTAATGAATTTTGACATGGCCCACCAAGTTAACAGGAAAAAAAAGCCTATCAGCAATTCAAAGAAAAAATTGATGAACTCTGAAGAAGTGTTCCATGAAATCCTACCGCTTCATGGGACTGCTGGTTTTTGACAACTGCTGAATGTACAAAATTCTGTGCTCATACTAACCACCTTCCCCCTCCCCCCCAACCTCCACTTACCACTGTTACTGTAATACAAAATGAATTTCCTGCACAACCAAAATAATACCAACCAGAGGCCATTTTGCAGCATAGCTTGCAATGATCAATCACTTTGTCCAGCAAACATTATGCTAGATATTGTCGAAAAGGGCATTGGAATAGTTTCAAGTTAATTCTTCTGCTTGGCAGTGTTTGCGTTTGTTGGATAAATCACTTTCACAACAGTGCTTCCTCAGCAGTTGTGAATGTCTCCAGTTTGCTTTGTTTCAGTTATTGATTTTCTACTGTATCTAGCCCTAGTCTCATGATGGTGTAGGGTTGTTTTTGTTGTTGTTGTTGTTTCCCTCCCCCCCCCCCCCCCTCCACAAATATTTCCAAATATTTCCAAATTCCTGGTCTAATATGTGAGCAGGAAGGGACATTTTCTTCAATAATACCTCCATGCATTCACTCATGGGAGAGCTAACTGTCCACACTGCTCCCCACCACGCCCCCCCCCCCTTCCCTACTTTCCATGCCCTTGTTTTTTTGTTTTTTTTTAGTAGTTGCATAGCTGGAGGCCCATTTGCAGCCTAGATTGCAATGGTCAAGGCACGTTATCCAACAAACATTATCCTATATATTATTGAAAAGAACATTAAATGAGTTTCAAGTTCATTCTTCTGCTTGGCAGTGTTTGCATTTGTTGAATAAATCACTTTCACAACATTGCTTCCTCAGCAATTTCAAATGTCTGCAGTTTGCTGTGTTTCATTATTGATTTTCTAATGTCTCCAGCCCTAGCTAGACACTACTCATTGATAGTGTACGGTTTTCTTGTTTTTTTCCCAAATATTTTCTAATTCCAGGTCTAATTTTTGTGTAGGAAGGGACATTTTCTTCAATAATACCCCCATTCATTCATGGGAGGGGTCACTATCCACACTGCTCCCTACCCCTTTTCCCTATTACCATACCCTGGTTGTTGTTTGTTCTTTAATAGTTGCATAGCTGGTGGTAAAATGAGTTTGAAATTTTCTTGTGTGGTCTCCAGTGTACTCTGACCTAATTTCTGGACAGCCATAAAGTGATGTAGTTACATCCTTAACATTGTTACCATCAATATTTTTTATTCAATTTTTTTTTAATTGTTGTTTATTTGGAGTCAGTGTAGTTATACACCCACCCACACCCCCCCCCCCCTCCCCCCCCCCCCACACACACACACACAACTATATTTAACATTCATTGCTCCTTTTTTCTTCTATTTATTTATTGTTTTATATTTTTTTTTATAAATATTATTACTGGTTTAAAATTTATTTATTGGTGGTTATGATTTAGCATTATTCTGGTCAACATTTTATAAAATTAGTGGAAGAAGACATTTTCAAACTTTTTATTTACCTTCCTTTTTTTAAATATGACTTTGTCAATTTTTCAATTTTTCAAGTATAATCAGCCAACTTTATAGTTATACATTAATTTACACTTGCCCACAACCCAGAATTGAGACTACTGAAGCTGTTTTCTGGTCAGTGTACTTGATGAAGTGTGGAAAGTCAGAGAGGGAGGGACAGAGAAAATACTGCAGCAGCTGCATTTTTAAAGTGATCTCTCCAGTTTAGAAAAAATTATATAATTGTCAGGTACTCCAAGGTGTTTTATTGTTTCCTTGTACTGTTAGTTAACTCCTCTTTTTCTTCACTGGAGGGGGGGAGGAAAAGGGGTTATTCGGGACACTTGAGGTTATACTGAACTTTATGTCACTAACATTGAAGTAGAATGACTTCAGGTAGAATGCTATTGGTAGACCTTTACCTGAGCTTCAGCTCACTAAAAAAATTCCTTCATCCTCAGCTGCACTGGCTAAGTAGATTTAATTTTCTTCAATTATTTTTTGGCATATTTATCTGCCATTTTAAAACAGGAGTGCGGGTGGATACGCTGAAGTCCTTTTACCTACTTTATGAACACAATTTGCTAAATGAAAGGACTTCAGTTTTCCTCTAGGAAAACCTTCTGCATCCCTAGAACCATGTAGGGAGGAGAATGAAGTTTAATTGGATGTCCTAAGGCAAGCAAGCATGCCAGCACACAGGCAGAAGGGAGTTGGAAAAAATAATATATATATGACCAGAGACCTATTTGCAGCTTCACTTGCAATGATCAAGGCACTTTAACCAACAAAATTTATTTTATACATTATTGAAAAGGGCGAATGAAGGGTTTTCAGTTAATTCTTCTGCCTGACAGTGATTGCATTATTTAGTAAATGACTTCCACTGCAGTGCTTCCACATGGATTGTGAATGTTTCCAGTTTCCTTTTCTTCAAGTCTTCTTTCAGTTATTGATTTTAAAATGTCTCCAGACCAAGACATTGCTCATGATGTAGGATTTCTTTGTTTTTGAATTATTTCCATATTCCTGGTTTGATCTGTGTGTAGGAAGGAACATTTTCCTTACTGTTACAGTCATGCATTCATTCGTGGGAGAGGTCACTGCCCACACTGCTTCCCACCACCCCCCCTCCCACTTCCTATGCCTAGGTTGTTGTTGCTTGTTGTTTGTTGTATTTTTTTAGTAGTTGCATGGTAGGTGATGAAATGAGACTGAAATTTGTCTTTTGTGGTCTCCAGTGTATTTTGACCTAATTTTTAGACATTCATAAATGGGTGTAGTTACACATACTAACATTATTTTCAATATTTCTCATTTATTAATTTTTTTTTAATTTATTGTTTTATTTTGAGCATGTGAAATTGTTACTTTCAATATTTTTCATAAAGTTTTTTTTTTTTTTTTATTTATTATTTTATTTGGAATGGATGTAATTACACATCCTTAAGATAGTTACTTTCTATATTTTTCATCCCTCAATTTTTTTCTATTAATTTATTATTTTATTTTTATAAATATCATTACTTGTTTAAAATGTATTCATTGGTGATTATGATTAGTATTAATCTTGAATTGGTGGGAGAAGACATTTTTAAACAATATTTTATCTACCTTTTTTTTTTTTTAAATATAAATTTTTTTCTTTCAAATTTTCAAATATATTCTGCTAGCTTAATAATTTTTTCATTTATTTACAAATGCCACAACCCAGAGTTGTGGCTGCAGCAGCTGTTTTCTGCCCCCCCCCCCCCCCCTCCCCCTCCTTGTGTGAAGAATTGTACTTGATAAAGTGTGGAGGGGTGGAGAGAGAGAGAGAGAGAAGAAGAAAGAAGAGAACACTGCAGGCTGCAGCTGCATTTCTAAAAAAAAAATGAAAAAAATACTGACTGGTACTCTAATTAGCTGATACTCAACAGGGAATTCACATTATTATTTTCAATATTTTTTATTTTTTTTTATTTATTTATTTTTAAATTTTTTAAACTGTTATTTTTTTTTTAAAGATTTATTTATTGGTGTTTATGGATTTAGTATTATTCTGGTCAACATTCTAGGAATTTGGGGCCTAAGACATTTTGAACTAGTTTCTTTTTTTTTATCTTCCATTTTTAAATAAAAACCTTATTTTACCAATTTTTCAAATATAGTATAGCAATTTTATAATTTTCATTGGTTTATACATTTTTACAACATGGTTGATGCTGCTCAGCTGTTTTCTACTCCCTTTTGCTTACAGTGAAAAATTGTACTTAGTGGAGTATGGAATAGTAGAGAGAATGAGGGGGATGGGCAAAAGAGAGAGAGAGGAGAGAGGGGGGAAAGGGTAGACCTCTGCAGCAGCTGCGTTTCTGAAGCTGAGCACCCAAATTTTGAAAAATACTGCAATTGTCAGGTACAGCACAGGCCAACTGGTCTTGTTCCTAATCTAGGGTACCTGACTCTGAGGTTAAGCTGTACTAATCTTCACAAATATCTAAAAAGAATGACTATGGGTACAAAGCCATTGGTAGACCTACAGCTTAAGCTTAAACAAGCTAAAAAGACTTCCATTTTCCGCTGCCTGGAAAGTAAATTTAATTTTCCTCAATCATTTTTTTTCAGCCACTTTAAAACTGGGAAGAACAGCAAAACAAACATGCACTCCTATAACACATACCCTCAAATAAAACATGACCTCCAGTAAGACATGTCTTTCAGTAAAACACAACATATTGTAAGATATGCTATCCTGAAGACATGCACTCCACCAATACATGACCTACACCAATACATGACCTCCCATGAGACATTTCCAACAACAAAGCATGACCTCCCTCAAGACATATGCTATCATAATACATGTCATCCTGAAAGACACTAATCCAGAAAATCATGGCCTTCTATAAGACATGTTCTTTTCTAAAACAATTTTGTGACCAAAGGCCTAAATTGTGTGCTAGTAACTTAAATAGTTATATGCCCACCTCCATGATTAATCTTTAATAATCATTTTTTACTCACAGCTACCTCATCAGTGTCCATGACATCTCTGTCAGCCATGCCAACAGCATCTCCAGCTCCAGTGACTCTGTCAGTGTCTGTCACACCAGATGTGAGCACTGTCCCTGTAGGCTCTGCCATCACCCTCACCTGCTCTGCCAGTCTTACTGGCTCTGATGAAGGGTTGGTGTTTATGTGGCTGGATCCTAGCAAGACTGCCATTGAAACTTTGGAGGGTGGAAACTTTGTCATTACTAGTGGAACAGACTCTAGTGATCTCAGCATATCATCAGTGGGTGCATCACGTGCTGGTCGGTATACATGTGTGGTGACAGCAGGAAGGGTGGAGCAGGGGAACACCATTGACATCACAGTGCAGTGTAAGGAGGACACCTGTAACGGAAGTTATGTTGTGTTAGTGGGTGTCTGTGTGGTAAAGTGGTTGATGAAGTGTTCACCAAGGTTATGTGTTGGTGTGTCTATTGGTGAAGTGGTTGGTAAGGCGGTGAACAAAGGCTGTGTGGGTAGGTCTCCATAGGATGGGTGTCAATGCTGACCTTATCCATATAAGCTATGATATGATTGTAGTGGTCTGGTATGATTGATGTTGCAGTAGCTTCAGATTGTTCACATTTAACTAGCAAAACCCCCCCCCCCCCCACTTGTTTTACAAACAGATAAGTGTATATGAATGCTTGATGAAATAGGTTGGTAAAGTAGATGTGGTCTAACTAGCCGGTGGTAGATCATGTATCCACATCCAACAGGAGATTGTAGTCTAACAAATGTGGTGAACTGAAGTCCTCCCTCTTCCTCTCTCCCCATTGCCCTATATCGAACTATGTACAGCCACTGTGGCAATGTTCATTTACTAATTGGTCATGTTTGACTTATGATGATTTTTTTGTCCATAGTGAGGACTTCTTCTATTATGGTTGAGGTATCATCCTCACCAGCTTTGATGGGCTCCAGCCTCACTCTCACCTGCTTCATTACCTTGGAGGAGGACATAGTAGTGGAAGGTGTGATTGTGGAGGTGGTATGGACTGGACCAACCAGCTCCTCCCTCACTGATAGGACTACACCCACTAGCACTGGCTCCTCCTACACCAGTACTCTCTTCCTCTCCAGTGTGACTGTCTCTGATGCCGGCCCCTACACCTGCACTGCCAGACTCATCTCCTTTCTGCCTTTCCTCTTGTCTAGTGATACCAGCAGTGCCTCTGTCAACACCACCTTGCAAAGTAATCAACTCACCAACATCACATCTCACAGTAATATAATAGTGGGACATTTCAACTGGGACTCTTTAAATATTGTTTTGGTGGGTATTATGTAAATGCGTTGTATGTATGGCCACTAGGAACCTCTCTGTACTGGAATGTCTCACACTCTTCTCCTTATATAGTTCTCCTGTACCTTCTTTTCTATCAGAATTTGCTTGGGACTGCTCATCTGTTTGATTGTTTGACTGTTCCATGGACATGGTGGGAGCTAGACTAGCAACATCAAGGTGGAATTTCTATGTTAAGTTGGTATTCCAGTACAACTATGCCACTAGAATCATTATCCCAGCCACAGCAATCCAAAAAATTGTTTGTTTGGGTAGATATGTAACACCAGGGCTTGTATTTTACCAGGTTGATTTAATGTAAGGGTTGTCATGTGGAATGGTACAATATCTTTGTTAGAACTATCTCTGTGTGTATCTGTATCTGTGTGCCACCTACAAAAACCAAATAAGGTCTGTCAAATTTACTAATTAGACTGAATACAGCAAATTCCAATAAAATTTACGACTGCATGATGTTATATTCCTTTATATTTGTCAGAGTGTAATTGTACCTTGCAAGCCAAGTTCCCATGCCAAGAAATGACAGGAATAGGTCATGGTTCTGGGATATTTTGTGTCAATATTGATGTGAGGTGTGGAATATGTCCTGATGTTATTGTATGTCTGTGGACCACCAGATCTCTCAATTACTGCACTGTCCACAGTCTGCATGTTGCCTATTCCTTCAAGGCTGGCACCTCCTTTAGTTTACTACACAAGGCTTGCACTTCTCTGCCTCTTACACTACTAGCATGTACTTGTGCAAACAGCTTCATTTGTCCTGTTGCTGAAGAGGGCTGGGCAATCTCACCTTCTGTGAGATGTATAAATTAGTGATTGTAAAGAATGGTGCTTTCTTATTTTGTAGGAGTACAATAATTATTCAATTGTAGAGCAAGCAATGCAGTACAATATTGAATCATTTATATACCAGAAGAACATTAATGATTTAGTGTTTCTTCTACAATATCAATTAACAGCCATTAGTGTCCTTTTCTAATCAGCAGTAAACAATCATTCGACATGCAATACACACAAGCTGGGTTGTCGCAGCTGCACTAATTTTTCTGGTCATAAACCCATACAATACTACTAATTATGAATATGTTAGCTCAACATGTTACAGTGATACTTGATTTTATTAGTATTTGATAAACAGCAGAAATCCACATAAGAATAGGAATTCCGTATTAATGGTTGACATTGCCAGAGAAGATGGTATGGAAGATTAGAGATGGAAGTCCTTAATATGGAGCTCTATGATTGCCATGCATGCTGTGGTTCAGTCCTTGCTTACCTCTCAATTTATATAAATTCCAATTCATGAAATCATTCAATTTTATATGATGAACGCTGTCTTACAAACCATACCAAAATTGCTGAAGTTGAATAGATGATGTTAAATAAATGAAGCACAGCATTGGTATGTCATAGATATCATGACAGCCTATACGGGGGACCCGATACTAGCTAGTATGAATTTACCTTCTGCTGATGTGTCAAACTGCTATGTCACGTGATTTGAAGAGGTGTGAACGACAATCTCAACCACCTTCTCAACCATGACTCACATGCACTGAGAAAGGTTACCCTTGTAGTCTTGACCTTCACTGCAGCTAACTGGTGTGTGCCTATATCCACAGCCGCATTCTCTGACCAAGATTCCTCCTGTGGCCTTGGCTATCACTGCAGCCAACTGGTGTGTGCCTATATCCACAGCCACATGCTCTGACCAAGGTTCCTCCTGTAGCTTTGACCTACACTGCAGCCAACTAGTGTGTGCCTATATCCACAGCCACATGCTCTGACCAAGGTTCCTCCTGTAGCCTTGACCTTCACTGACATCCTCTCACAGTGGTAGTGCCTCAGAGTAAATAATAGATGTTGTACTCCATATCATAGTGTCCACCTTCTTGATGAGTGCAATGATCATTGACTGGAGTGTCCAGACTACTGCAAGTGGTACTCACAGAGAATTATGGAATAGCTGCATGATGAACAGGTTTGAGTCCATTACAAGTTTAATGAGTTCACCACAAGTTTAATGAGTTCACCAGTTCTGCTCATGGTTAGAGTACAAGATAGCAAAGGGTATTGTGGAAAATGCTACATGGAGAAAACCTGTATTTTTATTGCTATCTATACATAGGTCAAGTATTTTACAAAGAGGCATGTTGCATCAGTGGCGGGATTTAAGACGCACCCATATAGTGATTACAATATGACAGTGTTCTGTGATTATATTTCAAAATGGACTGCTTGTCCAGTATTGCCTGAAACTCATCCCTGACAAGGCATAAGCTTTCATAACTTGCATCAATGGTATTTGGATTAATTCCTTTGTCCTGAAGTGGAATCCATTGCCATTAGGAATGTGATGCTTGTGGCGCTTGTTAACAATGTTACATATGGATGTTAGAACAACATGTGTAATGAAATATAACATGTCACATGCCAATGAATGTGACACAAGCATCTGGTGTTGTGATTTATATAAAGAGTGGACCTGTTCTGATAGGTTTACCTCCAAATATGTAATAATTTATTAAGTAGAGTGCGAGAATCATTAATTAGGAGCCTGCCTGTTATGTAGTAATCCACCAAGACAGTTCACACCTTCTGGCTAGGTTGAAGCACCATAACTATCTACTCTCAAGTGTTCCAACCACAGAGCTTGGATGAGCCATGGGGAATCCTCCAGATAGTGATTGTGATAGATTAACAGAATGGGAGGTATAGCAATATTGGTGTAAAGCTCCACCCCACATGTCCTCTATGCCATGTCCCCCACCTCACATATGGCAACTGATAATAATATGATACACAGCAGCTACATTAGGTGCAGCACCTGTGAACATCCTCTCACTGCAACTAGAAGATTGGCTGCTGTGAATGTTGTAGGTCTGGAGCTCATATGGCTGAGACGAGACTGTTGTGTTGTTGTTTAGTTGTGCATTACTTATATGATTTCTCTGTTGCAGTCCGTCCTCCCTCCTCTGTGGAAATTTCCTGTCCCTCCCCTGTCTTCATTGCCTCCAACCTCACCCTCATCTGCTCAATTACCTTGGAGGAGGAGGTAGTGGATGGTGTGACTGTGGAGGTGGTGTGGACCAGACCAGACAGCTCCTCTGAGAGATTCACTGCCACTGGCTCTGGCACCTCCTACACTAGCAATATCCTCCTCTTCAACTTGGCTACCTCTGATGACGGGCCCTACTCCTGCATTGCCAGCCTCACCACTTCTCTGCCTTTCCTCATTGGAAGTCAAAATGTCAGCAAATCAACTACAATCTCTAAAGGTGCAAGTGATGCTAAATTAGTCTAAGTATTATTTTAAAAATTATAAATATTATTTAAAATATTGTGCATATATATCTATACTAGCAGCATATACCCGGCGTTGCCCAGCCAATGTTAACATGAAACATCATAAACACCACTTTCGGCCTAGTTGGCTTTTTAATTAGCTCTTGGCAGCTAAAATAACTTTCTGTGGGTGTGGCTAATATCAAACTGCACACATTGCCACATCTATGCTCATCAGGTTACTTGGACTCCACATGCCCAATTTCAGCCTGATAAGTCCATAAATGAGTTGATCGAAGGCACAATGATGTCCTATGGGTGTGATGATGACCAAACCACACTCATTGACACATGCATATTTGATTAGTAATGCTAACCCAGTTGCTTGGAAGTTTCATTCCAAATTTCAGTCTGTTTGGTCATTTTGATTAGTTTTTAATAGCCAAAACAACTTCCAGTGGGTGTGGGTATGGCCAACTCACACACATTTCTGGTTCATATTGCTTTTCCTGGTGCTTGGAGACCACACTCCAAATTTTTGCCTGATTGGTCATAGATTAACTTTTTATAGCTAAAATATCTTCCTGTGGGTGTGGCTATGACAAAACTACACCTATAACCATGCCCACATATGTTTAATAATGCTCACCCAGGTTCTTGGAGAGTGCATGCCAAATTTTGGCCTTTTCAATCCCAGTCTTTAGCCATGATGCCTAGACACATACACTCACGAACCAAAATATATATTTAGGTGTGTTCGTAGATCGAACTCTTTTGGTCCAAGCGTTTTTCAGAAGTTCTTTTTTTTTGGCACTTTTTCACTTCGCACACTAATGGGAAGAGGTGTAGCCAGGTGGGATACCGCCCATATAATTCCCAAAGTCAAGTTTTGTATGCATGCCACGTATTAAGACTGTCACTCCAAGTGTTTATCTGGTCAAAGTACCATTTTTAGCCTTTCTTTGGGCCTGACATAATAACAGAAATGGGTGTGGTCATATACAGGTACTTAAAAAATCCCCCAGGTTATATTAATTCCAAATATATGTTCATGGGTCTAACTCCCTAGATTCAAGTGTTTTGGCTGAAATACCATTTTTGGCATTTTTAGCCTTACACAGGGAAAGGAAGAGGTGTGGCCAAGCAGGAACCAGCCTATATTACTCCCAGAGTATATGCATACCAAGTTTTGGATCTGTAGCTCCAAAGGTTTTTCTGGCAAAAAGACCATTTTTGGCTTTTTCTCATTATTATGGTAACCATTTTCCAAAATTTTTGCCCATGTTTTAAGTTAGGTCAAACCCTATCATCATGCCAAGTTTCAGAGAAATCAATCCACAGGTTTCTCCAGAATGGTAGTACAGAGAGACAGAGAGACAGACACAGACAGACAGATAGAGAGACAGACACAGACAGACAGACAGAGAGAGAGACAGACAGACAGATGGACGGACGGACGGATGGACGGATGGACGGACGGACCAACAGACGGACAGACAGACAGACAGACAGACAGACAGACAGACAGATCCTTTTATATATATATATATATATATAGGAGATATATATATATATATACGACCTGTTAGCTCCATTAGAATAAGATAGCTATGTGCATTAAACCAGATGTTATTTTTAAAACATGTGGTGCATGACAGTCAATGTGAAGAGTGTGATGTCAAAGTGTATTCTTATTTTGTTCTCCAGTGGGTCCCCCCTCCACCCCCACTAGTCTGAATGCAACTTCCCTGGCCACCTCCATTGAGTTCTCCTGGAGCCAACCTGCTGGAGACCTGGTGGAGTCCTACACTCTAGTTTACTCCTTCATCACTAGAGGCTGTGATGGTGCTGTGTTTGGTGGAGATACCATTACAGATATAGATGGCTCCAGCCATAGCTACACTCTCTCTGGACTAGAGGAGAACAGTGACTTTGATATGAGCATTGCAGCTATAAATTGTGCAGGAAGTAGCCCAGGGCCAGCAAGGATCTCCCCCACCACACTTATAGCAGGTGGGGTGTGTGATATTGTGAGGTAGATGACTTGACGTCATTATGGCATACACACACACTCACTGCAGCTCCTTCTGGCATTGTTGCATCTCTTAGTGTCACTGCCACCTCCACCACCAGTGTCACTATAGAGTGGGGGCGTGTTCCATGCAGGGACAGGAATGCTGACATCACACACTATAGTGTGACCCATATCCCATTCTATGGTGGTGATGAGGTAGATATTTTAAGTTCTGATGTTAGCTCAACTAATGAGCTCCCCATCACTGGCCTCATCCCGAGGACTGCCTACACTGTACAAGTAAGAGCTGACCACATCAGGTTTTCTGTGAGCTCATTCTTGTTTGGGACAATTAGTGCCACAGTGATTGCTACAACTTTAATGCCTGATGGTAAGGTACCAGTTTAGTCTGTACCCTCTGTACAATACTTCAACTAATAGCATGTCTCCTTCCTCTACAGCTCTTGGCTTCTACTTGAGTGGAGTTCTGTATCCTAACAACAGTGTAGTGGCCCTGACTGCCATAGGGACTGATGACAGAGCCCTGTACTGCCTCACCAACCTCACTGAATGCTGCAGACACAGAGATACTACTGGTGATGGTCCCCTGGGTGATTGGAAGAGTCCAGATCAATCTGTAATTTCTAATAATGGTGCAGGAACTGATCTATATAGAAATAGAGTTTCCAGTGCAGTTCTTCTCCATCGCAGGAACAATGCCATGGAGCCCACTGGAGTGTTCACCTGTGAAGTCCCTGATGCTGGAGGTGTGGACAGATCTCTCTATATCCTCATCCATGTTGGACCGGCTCTAGGTACACACTAGCAGGTGGCATAAACTGCCATGTTCTATAGAGCCAGTGAGTGCACTGGCAAGCATATGGTGGTCTCCTCCACACAGCACAGACACTCATTATATAGTAGCATTTTATAATATGTGCAATGATTTATCAAGTTTAGTAGTTTCCATATTGTTGTATATATGGTACTGTGTATATAGTCCTAGTGTGTTGCAATAGTACTACATATAGGCATACTATTTCATATCATATAAATAGTTGATTTTTTTTTCATTTGTCATATATCATAATAGATTATTGAGTTGCACAGAGTGTGTATTGTTTAATTTCTGTCTATTTATTACATATTATTTGATACAGGGTGAATAGTTAAATATTTTGTCAAGATTAATTTCATTTCAGTGTAATCTTTAATTTCATTTAATTGCAATAAATGCAATAATTAGTTCACGTATTGTGTATGTCAATTAGTTTTATATATACTTTATTAGTTAAAATCTCTGTGTAGTTGTATATATTTTGTGTTGATATTTTACATCTGTCTACCAATATACAGTGTGCATAATAAAATACATGTGCAGATGTATTCATATCCTCCCATCATGTACAGGCCTTTCCATCACTGATCTTTCCTACAATCCAACATCACTTAATCTCACTTGCACTTCCACTGGAGGACCCATTGACTCAGTCACATGGTCAAAGGATGGACAGGAGATCAGTGGCAGCAGTTCTGAGTTCCATCAGAGTCAGCACATCACAGACAGAGTGACTGCTACTTACCAGCACACCCTGTACAGTGAGAGTAAAGCTAATTTTGTGGGCCAGTTCTCTTGTTTGGTCAGAGATGGAAGAGGAGATACAGCAACCAGGATTCTGGCACTAAATGGTGTGTGTGCAGGTGTTGAGGAGATGTTGCATGAGTATCCTGTGCCTGAGATGCTAGGGATGAGATGCACATATTCTTGCAATTGTTCCTGTTCAGTAATGAGCTTGTGTATCAGTTGCCCTATATAAACATTGACCATCTTTAGCTAGAGCTACTCAATGTATAACCAGCTCCCCAGCTTGGTTAGTATCTGTCCACATATCTGGACAGGATTAGTTTGGATGCCTACAGTATGTACACTCTAATATGCATGTGTTCACAGGTGTGGTGATATTTATACTAAGTTCATTAATAACATACTGTGAACATATGTACATGTATGTGATCACAAATTTCTCCAGATTATTTTTGCATGTGTGAAGTAATTTTCCGTGAATTATTTTGAACTATATTATGAATTAACATTGTTGCAGCCAATCAAAACAAACCCATTACTTCAACTCCTGCTTGACCTTTAACTTTAGTGTGTCTGTCTGTCTGTCTGTCTGTCTGTCTGTCTGTCTGTCTGTCTGTCTGTCTGTCTGTCTGTCTGTCTGTCTGTGTATTTGTAAGTATGTCTGTGCATGCGTGCATTCGTGCATGTGTGGTGTGTGTGTTGGGGGGGGGGGGGGGGGGGGGGGGCACAGTGGCTGAGTAGTTATGCCCTTGGACTCACAACCCCAGGGTTTCAAGTTTAAACCCAGCACTGACAGGAAAATTTTCCAGTCCTTGAATGTCTTCTTCCCACACCAGTCCACCCAGCTCTAATTGGAACCTGGAGTTTTCTGGGGTGCAAATTCACTGACCATTGCTTGTCTATCAGCTAAGTGTCCAGGTGGGACTTCGGGTGCCTACACCCATAAGCTGAGAGTCTTGGTCAGTCCTCCTGCGAGTTTCTAGCCTGGCTCCAGGAGTTTACTTGCACTGGCTCACAGTGCCTGCTTAGTGCACAGGCACTATGACTATGTCAGGTTCTTGTGACCATGTTGATGGAAGCTAGACAATTTGCATTTTTGCATTTGTGTGTGTGTGTGTGTGTGTGTGTGTGTGTGTGTGTGTGTGTGTGTGTGTGTGTGTGTGTGTGTGTGTTGTATGCACATTACCTTTTGAAATTGGTAGCAGAGATATCCTTAGATAATGCTTGTTCACATAATTGGTGATGCTTATTTAGCCTGCCATTGATAGTTACACTAATGGGCTTGTGGGGTTCAAGAGGGTTTTAAGCTTCCGTCTCCTCAACTCATGATAAGCTACACCCACTGCCACCAGGAATGGGGATCAAGAAGGTTCAAAGGTCTGTGTCCTCAGTATATGCTGCCACCAGAGTTAACCTAACTACTAGGTAGATTTTAAGCTACTCTTAAGTTCAATAGGTTTTTAACTATTTATTTTAAATGCACATTAGGGAAATCTGAGGGTATGTCTTATAAAAAGTCATGCCTAACAGGAGTACCTGTCTTACATGAGTACATGTTATAAAGGATGGCATATCGTAAAGGAGGATTGGCCCTACAGGAAGACATGTCTTTCAGGAGGACAGGTTTTACCGGTGTGTATTTATTATAGGAAGCCATGCATTACTTAAGGGCATATCTTACAGGTGGAAATGCATTACTGCAGTACATATACTATGAGAGGACATGTATTACTGAAAGTCATGTTTTGAAGATGAAGGTGTGTATTAGGAGCTCTGAATTGTGGCTCTCCAGCTGGTCTCACAAATCAGCCATTTTTGTTACTTTTTATGCCGCAATCTAATTGTCTGCAGTGAATTTGTTTGATCAGAGATTTAAAGCTTGGGTCCCTTGCAGCACCAGTTCCTCCACTTGGGTAATGGGGTGTGACAAAATGGGATCTAGCCCAGGTTACTTTCTCATAACTGAAGATCATATTTGACAACTTTCAAACTAATCCATTCAGCCTTTTGGCAGGTTATTGCGCACGCACGCATACACGCACACACATAGATATATACATATATATACATATATACAAAGATATATATACGCACACATATATACAAACATATACACACATATATACACATATATATACACATATATACACATTAATTCATACATATCTATATATACACATCTATATATATATACGCTCATATATGCACATATACACACATATATACACATACATTATATATATTAAATATATATATATGTGGAGTTATCCTTTACCAAGTGCAAACCCATACCTTATATATATAACTACCTGCCATGGGACAGTTGATGCAAACAAGTTATCAGGATCCAGAGTAGATGGTTCCTGAAGTTTTATATTAGTTTGAATTAAGTAACAGGGATACACTCCTCATTGTTTCTCTCTATGATTCCCTACAATATTTATGTAGTTCCAGCCCTTGCAGTGGATATTAGAGGCCACCCCATCGACTCAGACTTCTTCACAGGCCTGCAGCTCAACCTCACCTGCACTATTCAAGTGTCACTGGAAATATTTCCACCAATGACTATCTTTACAGAGTGGAGCAAATCTGGTTCTCCTCTCTCCTCCAACAGTAGAGTAACTGTGGAGGAGTTGCCAGTACAGGTGGGGCCACAACTATACCAGACTAGTGTACTGTTCAACAGTTTGGATAAGACAAGAGATGAGGGAGAGTATATGTGTGCTGTGAGTGTCACTCTTAGCTTGGAGGGTTATCAGGATGTAACAACAGAGTCTACTGCAACTCAATCCATCGATGTACCAAGTAAGTATGTCATCATCAATGTATACTAGGCATCCATTGTATCTCATACTAGTTAACTATAATTAACATCTTATATTTAATATTTGCTGATTTTACTGTTACTACTTGAAGTGAATAAGGGTATGATATTCAATGCAAAAAAAAAAATTAACTATTCCTTCTAGTTAGTGTTTTGATTATGCCTAAAGCATTGATGTGGACCTAAATAAGCTCAATTCACACTTTTAATGTGTAAGCTAATTTTTTACCTTCGCATAATTTATTCTAGAAAGTCTGGTCTCCCTGTTCCATTCTTTATCTTTAGACAGATTTCCATGTTTCTCTTTATCATATTCATTAAGAGAAGATAAAAAAAAAAGATTCCTTTAGAACTTAGAACCTATACACCATGACTGATTGGGGTCACCTTACCGGAGGAGGTTTGTATGAGAGTTCTCATGTATCAACTACTGAAGTAGCAGCAGATTACTATTCAACACAATATGTTGTCATGTAATACTAATGTGACTCATTCACATCATTAATTCACTTTGTTCAAGGAAAGAAGGAATATGGGATCACAATCTAATCATTTATTGTTATTAAATTAATTACTTCTATAGTATATGTTATTATATTTGGTGATTGATTGAGTTAAGTTTAATTATATGCACTTTGATCCCTGATTGCATTAAGAGAAATTTAATTTATTATCCAAAATATTTAAACTCACTAAAAATTCTACTCACAAAATATTGTTAATAACAATTGTCAATATTTTTTTACTATTTTTTTTCCTATATTTATTTTACTTAGCTGTTTTCTTCCTATTAAAACTGACTGGTGTCTCCAACTGCAGAGAATGGAGGGTAAGTATCAATATTTAGCATGAAATATGATGAAGTTTCTTTCATAATTTTAGGACTTAAATCCTGAATCTAAAGACATGGACATAGTGGAGGCTATAGAAAAGTTCATGGCTGGTAGATGTGCCTGTGCCTTCACTGCTGATCGACTCACAGACAGAGTGTTCCTGTGTCATCCATATTCCCCTCAGTCTGTAACATACCAGGCACAACTACATGGCACTCTCCAGGCACCAGTCACAGATCTCATTACCTTGATAGAGGAGTGGGCATCTTCTGGAGGCACAATTCCAGTTCAATTCCTGCCTCTAAAATTGGATGGTGCATGTGCATCTTTTGATTCAACAATAGTGGAATGTAGAGAAGAAAAGAAAGAAGGTGGAATTCAATCCATCCCTGTCATAGCTGGAGTGGTGGCAGTAGCGGCAGTGATGGCATTGGTTGTAGTCATTTTGGTATCAATAATCATCACAATCAGAATACGAAGGGCAAAGCTGAAGCCTAAGGATGAGTCAGGGTAAGAGCATAGCCTGTAGCTACATCAATACCGTGCAGTATCCATTACTACAGAAACACTTGTTCTACAATCTCTGTTTGTTCTCTTTTTTTTACCTAATGTTTTAGTGGAACTAAACTATACATACATCAATTAAATTAGCAATGGAAGTCATACTATCTGTACATACGATGTACAAAGTAGTTTGTTTTTATTTTGTTGTGCAGTAATAATACATTTAATATCAAAAAATCCACTAATGATGATAATCTTTTCTTTTCTTTTTGGTTACATTGCATTCTAAATTTGTATTAATTCCTAAATTTTGGTAAATCCTTGTTCTGATCTACCAAAAGTGGGACTTTCTACTGAAATTTTTTTGTAATAATCGGTGTAATTTTACTTTCCTTTCATTATCAGTTATTGAAGCGCAGCATATCTATATTAATATAATCAGTCTAAAGTAGTACTTCAGATTTATGAAAGTTAAGAGTACACTACTTTGTAATGTTTTACATATAAGGTAGACCAAAGTGTTGATATGTACCAATCTATTCATGTTTACTGCAGGAAAGTGGGTGCCATCCCACTTAGTCGTATAGATATTGAGACAGACTGCAGCCATATGTATGAGGACATCAAAAATTTCAAGCCTGCAACTGATAAAGTTGGTGGTGTAAACCTTGAACCGTGTCCTGCCTATATGTCTACAACACGCCAGTGAGACAAATATAAGCTAAAGGACAAAATGTAAGCATGTAGCAGGAAAATAATTACTAACACTTAACTCTTACTGTGTTTCATAGAATTAAAGAGGAACAACTGATGATAATTCTTTTTTTGTTATATTTGCTAAATATAGTTGTAGATACCTTTTTTTTTAAATTATGGATTCTATTATTGACATTTAAGATAAGATTTCAATAATAGAGTGGATTTGTTCTCCAAATGTATGGAATTGTGCATTTTGTTATGATAGTACAAGATAAGATGCATGGTTTCTAATATCACAAAATATATGAACAAATGAACCCACCTTTGATTTGATAATTGATGAATTCAAACTTCAATCTTTATCATACACAAATTAAATACTTTGCATTTCAATACAAAATAAGAAATCTTATACTTGGTTTCTAGACATATGTGATATAGGCATTCTAAGAAATGGAGAGCCACTGATATATATATATATATATATACCTTTGAATGACCTGTTGAGGTTGATAATTATCATATATCACATTAAATCCTTTTTATGTAATTTTTTATAATAGAAAAAACTTTATATATTACTACAGCCTACAAGCTACAAGAAATATCTTAAGAAATTGAACTGTATTCAGAAAACCTTTAGTAAATTTGATAATCAATATAATGGGATCTTCCCTACTATCCTAGATTAGTTATGAGAATAATAGGTATATCTGAGTATAGCAGAATAATAGGCTATTTTTATGAGCATAACAATGTCAAAGAAGCTTCAAACTGCTGGAGGTGCAAGCAAATAATGGATTACTGATTAGTAATAGTGTTGAGGTTTTACAGCAAATTTAACTTAAGTTACACATCAACATTGTTCAATCAGCTTGTTAATTGGTTATATTCATGTCATATGGAGTACAATTGTTATTATTTCCTGACTTAGCTGTCAGGTGATAGGGAGTAACTATCATGTGAGTTGTCCATATGGCACATCTAAGTTTCTGTCATAATAAGTTTATAGTGGTACCAGTAGTGATACAACAATTGTTGAACAAATAGATGAAGCTATTGATAATTTTCAAATGGGTGATTGCTCAGACACCATAACTTCTCTGCTAAGTAAACTTCATGTCCAGTGGCATCTAATCTCACAAATAGATTAAAGTAAAGGAAAGATTCCTCCACAATACTCCAATATGCCTGAAATAAGCAAAGGGAAATCAACAGCTGATCCTAAAAGTGTTTCTTTATTGATTCATTGAAAACTTTATGAAAAGGAAAACTTGAATAAAAGTTTGGTTTGCAGTGCATATCCAAAAACAATTATTTTAATGAAAGTGTCATTAACTTGCTTATTCATTTATCTAAGCATTCTAAAGGAAGAGCGATAATGGTAGGTAAATAAGAGTGTGAAAGGAATTTGTTTGGTATTTTAAATACACATGACAAAGATGCACATCATGTTGGTGAGGGTCTTTCTGAAGATATGTGTTATATTTTACATATCTATGTTGTCACTGCAAAAAAGATTGACTGTTTTGAAACTTACTTGTAATGCATGTATTTAGTTGGACTGCTAGTCAGCACATGACTGAGCTGATCTTAATAATTCATCAAGAATGGTAAAGTACAATTTAAAGCCTGGTTAAGCAAGTCTCTCTTATTTTTGATACTACAACTCGTGTGGCTGAAGCAGTGGTGGTTGTGCTTCATTGATGATGGATGGGTCATTCATATGTATATACTGAAGCTAGTATAACCTCAAGTAGTTGATGTATGTTGCTTCATACACACTAGAGTAATGAAGGGGAGCATATCCATAGTCCTGTTCTGGATGATTACATGAAATCTAGGTTAATTTATTTTCCCTGAAGTCCAAAGAATAAGTTCGCCTGGTTATCTGTCTCAGGTTTTCATTGCACTTCACATTCTGAGACCTGATGGTGGTCTACATGCAAGATCATCAGGTAAATACATGATACCTTTGAAGATGCTTCACTGTTAACAGTAATAGTCTTCCACCATTAACTAAAGCTAATCTTTAAGGAATACTACTGGATCCCAATACAAGTGCATAGCAAATATTTAAAGTAGTAATAACTGTGGATGCTGGAGAGTTGATTATTAAGGTTACCTATGCCCTAGAAGGAGATGCGTCTCTAGCACTGATGAACTACCAAAAGATCAGTGAACTGATCTTTGCCATTCCTGTGATACACTACCCAACACTCAAACTGTAACATGTACTCTATCTTAAGGCAATCTTATTATTTACAACAGAAATTTGATTATACTATATCTATATTCAGCCTTCCTGAACTATTCAATCCTAAATCTGACATGTCAAAGAGACACAGGAGGCATCAAACTTGTAATGGCTTGTAATGGCTCTAGCTATGTACCTCAGCACATTGTTGTAAGCTATAGATCCAGAGTAGTTGTACAGACTGTCATTCGATGTCCCCTTATTAATCCTCCTCTACTATTTATCAACCTCATCATCACTTGTTTAATAACAAAGTCAATCCATAAACTGGTGCAGTATTGCTCTCTGTGAAGCATGGTGAGATGCCCTTCACTGAATATTGATGATATAAAGAATGACTATTAGAAGGCAGATTAAGACTTTTCATCATGTAGCTCTTATACATCTAGGAGAGATTAGTGTCAGGGAAGATGGTGCTTATGTAGCTGCTTTTAGGTATGCAATTGCTGTTTTCATCACTGTAATTGGGATGATTAATCCCAATCAAACAATTAAATGTGATTAATATCTGTGCAACAGAAACAATGTACTACTGCTAAACCAATTGTAGAAAAAGAAAAAGATTAACATCAGACAAGCAAACTTTAACATTTATTGCACTTATACTTTTTTGTAAATATACCCAATATGCCATTAAAAAAGTATTTTAGAGTGGTCACAGTAAATTGTCTGTAACTATTTGCCCCCAAGCTGGATGAAAGAGAATATTTCACCATATTAAAGAGCATAAAAAAAAACACATTCAGCAATACCAAATTTGTTTTAGTGACAATTTTTTCCTGGTTGGTCATGATTTTAATATTTCAAGATCTAAAATGACCGGCCTATATTGAAAAAAATGTATACTTCACTACTTTTGCATATGTACTGTTAGCACTGAACTTAGCAACAACAAATCATGGCGGTAATGTGGTCCCACATCGGTGAATTTTATTACAAATATACTTCAAATTTCTTGTTTCTGTTATAACAACAGATCACTTACTATTCAATACCTATGCACAGCATTGTTGATTAGAATTTAACTTGTTCTCTTTTTTAATACTACACTTTCAATGGTGGAAATAGGTTCACAAAGGATCGTAGTAAAGGAAAATGGAAAGTAAAGGGAAAATAAGAAGCCATACATTGAAGTTGATACACATTTGCAACCCCCACTTAGTCCACCTAACACCCCTCATCCTCCCCTAGGATGCATTTCAGACTGATTAAATGTACAGAATAGCTTAATCATATGCATACACACACCCAACGAACACATACACACACATACTAACACACACTCACTCACACAAACAAACTCCAACTCATACACTCTAACATACACATTTGAAGGCACAACTCGAACAAACACAGACTTACAGCCATCAAATGAATGCTACTACTGAGAGTTAGAACATTTTGAACAAATTAATCTTTAACTGCTGTTCCTGTTAGATCTGCAAAATTAATAAATAAAATAAGATTAAGCAGAGAAACTTAATGTTTCCCAGTTGTCTAAAAAGTGTATAGTTGATAAAGCTATTTCAAGCTTCGTTTACTAGAGAGACAGAACTATGGAAGTAAACTCCATTAGAATCCTTAAAACTTATTCTTACCGAACCCTAAACTTTGATACTATGGTAATGTATCTGGAGTCCTTTGAAATACTCTCAGGCAGTCTTCATTATTCTGGCCTCCTACAAGAGTAATAGTTGTCAACAGGACTTCATAAGTTAAACCTTGATTGGACCAGAAAACATGCATTTATTCTCCAGCTCTCTGGTAGTACTAAGTAAAACTCACTATAAAATATGTAACAAATCATTAGCAGTTAGTCATCTAGGTTACAGAGATGTGCAGCAGTGCATTAATGGGCAGATGCACTTGCTGAAGGCCAAAGATTTTGACTCTAGTTGTCTCAGTGCTCAGTTACTGAAAAGGATAGCTTGACTATGAAAATTATAAAGGCTGGAATTAAGTTTATATGCTTTTTATTTGAACACAACCTTCCAATAGCTTCTGCTGACCATGCTCTAGCACTCTTTTGGTCCACGTTCCCTGGCAATAAAGTGGCACAGTACTATAAGTCAGCTAGAACAAAAATAACTTACATAATTGATTAAGTCCTATCTCTTCATTTTTCAAAAGAATTGTTTGAAACTGTTAAACTGCAGCCTTATACTCCCTTGATGGCAGTAATACAAGGAAGAAAAGAAGCCAGTGCCACTGACTCTTTGGCAAATTAAAAACTAAGTTACTTACATTGTAAATGTTTACTAGAGTAGATATCCCTTCCCTCCCCCCCCCTCCCCCCCCCCCCACCCCACCCCACCCCACAAGGTTGCAATGCTGTATTGTTTCTATTCAGTTGATGTGGCCAGAATTTTACAGCAGGTGTTTTGTGTATGTACATGTGATATATTATACACAATAGTTGCTGACCATTGGCATCTGAGGTTTACAATAAAAAGAGAAAAATTACTTTCTGTCTAAATTTGTTGCTGGAGTCAACACTTCCAGTATATTACAATGTAAAGTTAATAATTATGTTTTTTCGCAATATATATGGTAAGGAGATACCTGTCTGTCTGTCTGTCTGTCTGTGTGTGTGTGTATTTCTTCGAACCTTGCATGGTAAGAACTGGACCCAACTTAAAGCATGAACTAATAAATCTGGGAAATGATTACCAAGGTGGGTGGAAAAGACAAAAAAAAAGCATTTTGGCCAAAAAATCTTTGGAGCTACAGATCTAAATCTTGTTATGTATATACAACTTGACCCTGGTAGTAACATAGGCTAGGTTCCACCTGGCTACAACTCTTACTTTTTAGTTGAAAATGCCAAAAATGATATTTCAGCAAAAGCACTTGAACCTATGGAGTGAGACTCATGAACCAATACATATTTGGAATCAATATAATCTGAGGAATGTTTTAGGTACATGTATATGACCACACCCATTTCTGTGTTTATGCCAGGCCTAAAACATGTCAAAATATAGTATGTGGTCAGATAAACCCTTGGAACGACAAACCTAAAACATGGTATGCATACACAACTTAAGTTTGGAAGTAACATGGGTGGGATCCCATTTGGCTACACCTCTTCCAATTGGTGTGTAAAGTGAAAAAGTGCCAAAATATGAACTTCTGAATAACTCTTGAACCGAAGGAGCTAGATCCACGACCCCTTATATAATACTAGCAGCATATAACCGGGTGTTGCCTGGCCAATGTCAACATGAAACATTATTAAAGCCACCCAAATTTTGTCTGGTTGGCCCTTTAATTAGCTTTGGGTAGCCAAAACAATTTCTAGTGCATGTGGTTACTACCAAATCACACACATTGCCACACCCACATGTAGTTAATAATGCTCACCTGATTACCTGACTCTGTATGCCAAATTTTAGCATGATTAATCCATAAATGAATATTTGGCAGGCATAATGGCCTATAGGTGTGGCCACGACCAAACTACACCCAGTGACACACACACATGTGATCAGTAATGCTCACCCAGTTTCTTGGAAATCTCATTCCAAATTTCATTCTGGTTGATCATTTCATTAGCTCTGAGTAGCCAAAACAACTTCCAGTGTCTGTGGCCAGACCACACCCATTTAGGTAAATAATGCTTTCCAGACCACACCCATTTGGATAAATAATGCTTTCCTTGGTACTTGGAGACCATGTGTCAACATTTTGCCTGATTGGTCTCAGATTAATTTTTTATAGCCAAAATTACTTCTTGTGAGTGTGGCTATGACCAAACTGCACCCATTACCATGCCCACATGTGTTTAATAATGCTCACCCAGGTTCATGGAGAGTATGTACTGAATTTCGGCCTTTTAGCTCATGCATTTAGCCATGATGCCTAGACACAAACATATTTACAAACCAAAATATATATTAAAGTGTGTTTGTTAATTTAAATCCTATAGTCCAAGCATTATTCTGAAGTGTTTTTTTTTTTACAGACTAATAGGAAGACATGTAGCCAGGAGGGATTCCACCCATGTTACTCCCAAAGTCAAGTTCTGTATACATACCATATATCAAGTCTGTCGCTCCAAGGGTTTGTTTGGCCAAAGTACCATTTTTGGCTTTTTTTGGGCCTGATACGAAAACAAAAGTGGGTGTGGTCATATATGTACTTAAAACATTCCTCAGATTATATTGATTCTAAATATATATGGGCTCATTGATCTAACTCCCTAGGTTCAAGTGTTTCTGCTGAAATGCCTTTTTTTGGCATTAATAGCCTTGCACAGAAAAAGGAAGAAGTGTGGCCTGGTGGGACCCACCCCATGTTACTCCCAGAGTGAAGTTGTATATACATACCATGTTTTAGAACCGTAGCTCCAATGGTTTTTGTGGCCAAAATAACATTTTTGGCTTTATCTCGTTATTATGGTAACCATTTTCCAGATTTTTAGCCGATGTTTTAAGTTGGGTCAAAACCTATCATCATGCCAAGTTTCAGAGAAATCCACCCACAGATTTGGCCAGAATGGTGGTACAGACAGACAGACAGACAGACAGACAGACAGACAGACAGACAGACAGACAGACAGACAGACAGACAGACAGACAGACAGCTGTCATAACATGAACTGAACTGTCTTACTTATTGTTATTACTGTGGCACTGAGTATATTAGTTATTGTGGTATCGTTTCATTCCTTTAGTGTATTGTGGTTAATGTTACATCCTGTTAGTTCTTTTTATATCATCTATGCACAACTTAAAGTGTTGTGTGTTGGTTGTCAGTTGATTGTCTTTATCTTTGGATTGTGAATCTACTTTATGATATTTTAACAAGACTTCATTGATCTTGATTTATTGGAATAAATATGTTACAAGTTATTACACAACAGAGAGACAGACAGACAGACAGACATCTCCTTATATATGTATATATATATATATGAACTAAAGAGGCCGTACACTTGGACTAAAGAGGCCAAAATTAGCCATGTGCTCTCCAAAACCCGGATGAGCATTTTAAACATGTGGGCATGGTAATGGTTGTTGTTTGTCATAGCCACACCCACGTGAAGTTATTTTGCCTGAAAAGGCTAATGAAAGACCAATCAGGCCAAAATTTGGCGTGTGGTCTCCAAGTACTCAGGTAAGCATTATCAACAGCATATGGGTGTGGTATGGGCATAGCCACACCAGTTGAAAGTTGTTTTGGCTATTAAAAGCTAATCAAACAATAAACCACACTGAAATATGGAATGTGGTTCCAAGCAAATGGATGGACATTATTAATTACATGTGCCTGTGTCAATGGGTGTGGTTTGGTCATTGCCACATCCATAGGACATTATATCATGCCTGCCAAGAACTCATTTATAGACTAATCAGGCTGAAATTTGGCATATGGACTCCAATTAACCGGATGAGCATTATTAACCACGTGCAGGTGTGAAAATGGGTTTTTTTTAATATAAACCACACCCACAGGAACTAGTTTTGGCTGCCAAAAGCTAATCAAAGGACCAACCAGGCCAAAATTTGAGTGGCTTCTATAATGGTTCATGTTGACATTGGCCAGGGGTGTATGCTGCTAGTGTAATATAAATGTGTTCTCCCAGATGGTGAATGTGATATTGCTGCTAATTTGTAATTGAAGTGAAGGCAGTAGTATCTATGATTGAATGCTATTTATGAAAAGCTATTCTAAAGTTGTTATTCTGAGTTACAACAAAGGCCACCAGCACTTACTTTCTAATTAGTTGCAATGAGCTGCTATATTGCTGGTTTAGTCTTGACTAGTTGTAGCAAATCTGAAATCCCAACTCTTTTTTTGATTATCTAAAATGTGGTTCCTGCTGCTACTTATTCAGCTAAGAGGATGGGGTTGTGTTCACACACAAGCAGGTATGTTACTGAGCAGTTCTACTTTCACATAAGCTAACAAGAAAGCTTTTATTCTCTCTTAATTAATGCTTCTGTAATGACTTGTGATGGGGATATTATGTACATGCTGTATAGCAGGCCAAATATATTTATATAATATTGTGGTAATCTCAGGGAAGAAGGGGAAAAAAAGAAGAAAAAAAAGTGTCTTGTCTCACCATGGACCCAAATATCAATGTGAGTAAGGCCATTCCAATTTAAATATTTGATGCATAGGGGATTTTTCAATTGTAAAATTGAGTCTGTAGGTAGATTAGAAAATGAAACTGAAACAGATTTCTTTGCTTTTTTATTGTAATTTTCTGGTATATAGCTAATTAATTTAACCTTATATCATTAAATAATAATAATTTTAAAAAGTTTACAAATAAAATTTCATGATATCTTAATGCTTTTAGTCACGTTCTTGAAATGAAAATTTTTCCATCAGCAACTAATGAAGACACAGCTACAGGTAATTAGAAAGATTGATTATTTGATACTCAGAGTTGCAGTTGAGTAAATTTCTCAATATAAACTAATGTTTTCTGAACTCCTCTACACCAGTAGGCCACTCTTATTAACTTGACAAGTTGATCACTGCAATATTGAGCTTCTTTCAAGTAGAGATGGAGGACAGAACAATGGCATTCTACATAAGAATAGCTTACTCTCACCAATCATGAACAGGTACACAGGCCAGACATATTGCATCATGTCAGCTCTAGTGTTCATCATCTTCTCGCTCCCTGCTGTCAGAACAATTTCTATTTTGGTATGCAGTCACGTAGCAAGTTTCTAGTTTCAACCAGCAATGGTGAAATTTATGAAGCAACTAAATAATATTTCACCCAAACTAAAATAATATTTTATCATGATCTGGTGTTTTTAATTTTAACCTAGTTTTTCTATTTTCTGAATCAGTAGTTCCCCTGCAACAAGAAATCAAGTAGGTGTGGCTTAGGTATGGTTTGCTCAAGATCAAAAGTTGCATTTGGTGGCATATATTCCAGCTAAAGAGATTTCTTTTCAGAGTGGTTCAGGAAATCTTGACTGCTCTTTTTCTTCTTTTTATGGTCAAGTGTATGTGCTCATGATAGTGTTTTGTACAGATATGTCAGTCACAGTCAGGATTTACTATGACTACCCCACAGCTAGGCTGATAAGTGTAGCTATAAGGGGGTGGAATGTCTCAACTAGGGGGAAACAGTTATGCTGATCACAAGACACGTATATTCACCTTACTTGCTCTCAGGATATATAACTTTGCTAATTATGCACTCTTTTAAGAACTTCCTTACTGTTTGTACCATTTGTTTGTCTGTTTGTGTCATCATTCTGTCCAACCTGTGGGTGGATTTCTCTGAAACTTGGCATGATGATAGGTTTTGACCTAGTTAAAACATGGGCTAAAACCATGATATCAAGAAGTAGCCAATATGGTATTTGGCCAGAAAAACTCATGGAGCTAAAGATCTAAAACTTGGCATGCATGCTCTACTCTGGGAGTAACATGGGCTGTTTCCCACCTGGCCACACCTTTTTCTTTCCATGTGTAAGGTTAAAAATGCCGAAAATGGTATTTCAGCAAAAAGACTTGAACCTAGGGAGTTGGACACATGAACCCATATATATTTGGAATCGATATAATTCAGGGAATATTCAATTACATATATTTGACAGCACTCACTTCTGTTTTAATGTCAAGCCCAAAAAAAGGCCAAAAATGGGACATTGACTGGACAAACCCTCAGAGTGACAGACTTAAAACATGGTATGCATACACAACGTGAATTTGGGAGTAACATGGGCAGAATCCCTCCTGGCTACACCTCTTCCCATTTGTGTATATAGAGAATTATGTCAAAAAAAAGAACTTCTGAATAACACTTGAACCAAAGGAGTTAAATCAATGAACTAACTTTAATGTGTGTGTGCATGCGTGCGTGCGTGCGTGCGTGCGTGCGTGCGTGCATGCGTGCGTGCGTGCGTGCGTGCGTGCGTGCGTGCGTGCGTGCGTGCGTGCGTGCGTGCGTGCGTGCATGCGTGCGTGCGTGCGTGCGTGCGTGCATGTGTGTGTGGTCTGATTGGTGCAATAGGTGTAGTGGTGCAGGAGTAAATGTGTTATATAAGCATGGTAGGAAGTTGGTTGGGGACCGCACAGCTAAGTCTAGATTGAATGAGATGAGAGTAACTGAGTCCCAGTTTGCTGATGATGTGGCATTGTATGCAACCTCTCAGGATAGTTTTGAGTCAGTAGCAGCAGAGTTTGTGAAAGTGGCAAGTGAATGGGGGCTGACTGTGAGTACTGAGAAGACAAAAGGGATAGTTGTTGGTGAGGGGTTGAATGAGAGTGATGTCAGACCAGTGCAGGTGGAGGGTGGCTCTGTGGATGTAGTCCAGGACTTCACATAATTGGGTGCTAACATCTCATGAGATGGGGAGATCACTAGTGAGGTGACTAGAAGAGTTGCTAGAGCAGCTAGAGCATTTGGATGTTTGAGGGTGCCAGTATTTAAGAACAAAGACCTCTCATTGGCCACAAAGAGAGCAGTGTATAGGGCAGTTGTTCTGGCTGTTTTACTGTATGGAGCTGAAACTTGAATGATGAAGGCTGTGCATACAAGACGTTTGAATTCTGTTCATAACCGTTGTATTCGGACAATCCTGGGTGTGACGAGGTACCAACAATGGAATGAAAGATTAACATCTCAAAGCCTATCACATAGGTTTGGCTTGCAGCACTCCATCTCTGATATCATTCTGGAGCAGCGTTTAAGATGGCTGGGTCATGTGGGTCGCATGGATGAAGAAAGGCTTCCAAATAGATTGTTGTTTGGGGAGCGTAACATGAAGAGACCATGCCATGGGGCAAAGAAGAGTTGGAGGGATATTCTGAAGTGGATTTGCAGGCAATTGGTGTGTATGATAGATGATATGAGTTGTGCCAGGACAGGAAGGGGTGGTTTCATCTGTGTTTAGATGGTGTAGAGAAAATTTCAACATGCAGGTGTTAGAACACTGGCTCAGCTAACAAGCAATCTGAATTAAGAACACTAAGTTGTGCCTGTGGAAGGAAATTTCGAAGACAAAGAGATCTGACCAGACACCAACATTTATGTGTGATGCCATCATAAGCTAAGTTTGTTGCCATTGGTCCTGGATTCATCCAGGACACTGCCATCATGGTACTTCGCACCATGGGCAGCTTCTAAGTTCTAAGTTCTAGTATATATCTATATATATATATTGGATCATAAGTGGTGTGTGTCTTGGCATCATTGCTAAACACTAGGATTAAAAAGGTCAAATTTTGTCATATACTCTCTAAGAACCTGGGTGAGCCTTATTAATCACATGTGGACATGGTAACGGGTGTGGTTTTGTCATAACCACACTCACAGGAAGATATTTTGGTCTGAAAAAAGATAATTAATGACCATTCTTGTAAATATTTGGTGTGTGCTCTCCAAGTACCAGGAAAGCATTGCTAAAAAGATATTTGCTTCGCCATGCTAGCAAACTATCGAAGTATATCCCAGAATAATAGCTACAGTGTTGAGTTGAAACCACCATTTTGACACTACCAATTATGCGTGCACAATTAAAAACCAGTTTGTGCAAGTCAAATTCAGTAGTTAAAGTTGTTACAGCTAGCCATAGTATTGTTATAGCTATCTAACTGTTACTTCTTGAAAATTATTTAAGAGAAATTGAGTACTGTACTGGGAGAATGTACTACCTCTAGAGAGGTGCAGGTAGAGTGCACAATTGTGGATGCCAATCAGATGTATACAAGATGCCAATCCAGTATTGTAGCCAGCTATCTGACAGTGTGCAAAAACTAAAGGAAACAAGTGAAGAAAAAAAATTCATTTTTTTGAAATAAAATGGTAGGTAGGGTGATGTGTCAGCAAAAAGTGCAGAAACAAGAATTCTGTGACAGTGTGTGTTACAAAGTTCCCTACTTCGCTGATTCCTGTGAACTTAGAATTCTACATGATTGCGTGACAGTCTGTGTTGCAAAATTCCTGTGAACTTAAAAAAATTATTCTACATGAGCTGGCTACAAGCTAATTGAAGAGGTGGCAGTCTTTCGGCATCACATCTTACACATTATGTGAGAATGTGGAATGGGTGAAGTAGGGAATTTTGTAGCACACACTGTCACAGAATTTTTGTTTTTACACTTTTTGCTGACACATTATCCCTACTTACCATTTTTATTTCAAAGAAATGTTTTTTGATTTTCACTTGTATGTAAATTCAGTTCCTTCTTTATATTTCTGTTCTAAATTGTGATATTAATTATCCTTCCTTGTGTATCGATTATTTCAAGAGTGTGTATCCACAAAATGAATTCACTGATTAAATAATTTTTACCCAAAGTAGTCATTATAATAATTACTATTTTTCAAATATCTTACTTTGCTGTATTACTTACATTAGGGAATACAAATAGATCATAATGAATTTTGTGGTGTTTTGCTATATATATATTACTAGCAGCATATACCTGGCGTTGCCCGGCCAATGTCAACATGAAACATTTTTGAAGCTAGTCATATTTCGGCCTGGTTGGCCCTTTAATTAGGTTTTAGTATTCCAAGCAACTTCCAGTTGGTGTGGCTACAACCACACCCATTGACAAAAATATATATGCGGTTTATACTTTCACTCTGTTACTTGGAGACCTCATGCCAAATTTCAGCATGGTTGATACTTAAATTTGTACTTTTAGCCATGAGTGTAGCTATGATAAAACCACACCCACCGACAGCCAATAATACTAATCTGGTTACCTGGAAAACTTCTGTCAATTTTTTTTTTTTTTTGCCTAGTTGGTGCTTCAATTACCTTTTATTCATCAATATAAGCTTTCTGTGAGTGTGGCTTTAAAAACCACACTCACATGACATGCCAAATTTCGGCCTGATTAGTCTAAAATTTGCTTTTAGCAGCCAAAATAATTTCCTGTGAGTGTGGCTAGACCAAACCACACCCACTTACCCACCCACATGTGGTCAACAATGCTCACACTCACCTGGAGACCACATAACAAATTTCAGCTTGGTTAGTTCTTTAATTAGCTTTTGGTAGCCAAATTTACTTCCTGAGGGTGTGAATATGAAAAAACTGCACCCACATGTTTAATTCCGCTCACCTGGTTACTTCCAGTCTATATGCAAAAGGTAATCTGGAATGGTCCATGAATTAACTTTTGGCAGCCAAAAAAAAAAAAAAATTCCTGCAAGTATGGCTCTGATAAAGAACACCCATACATGCTCGATAATGCTCACCCAGTTCCTTGGAAACTACATGCCAAATTTCAGTATAGTTGGTCCTTTAATTAGCCTTTGATAGCAAAACTATTTCCTGTGAGTGTGACTATAGCCAAACCACACTCAATGTGGTCAACAATGCTTACCCAGTTACTTGGAGATCACACATCAAATTTCGGTCTGATTTATACATTAATTAGCTTTTGGCAGCCTAAACAACTTTCTGTGGGTGTGGCAATGATAAAACGACACCCATTGCCATACACATACTTAATAACGCTCACTCAGTTTCTTGGAAACAAATGCCCAATTTGAGCCCAGTTGGTCACTATGATTAGCTTTTTATAGTAAACAACTTCCTGTGGGTGGGACTATAGCCAAACCACACCCAATGTGGTTTATAACACTCACTCAGTTACTTGGGAGTCCATATTTCTAATTTTAGCATGATTGATATGTAAATTTTTTTTGGGCAGCCAAAAATATATCCTTATGGGTGTGGTCATGACCAAACCATACCCATTGCCATACCTGCGCATGCTTAATAACGCTCACATGTTCCTTGAAAACCACATGCCAAATTTCAGCCTCATTGGTCCTTTGATTAGTTTTAATAGCAAACAACTTTCTGTGGGTGTAGCTATAGTCAAACCACACCCGATGTAGCTAATAATGCTTACCCGGGTACTTAGAGACCACACATCAAATTTGAGCCTGATTTGTCCATTATTGTCTTTTGGTAGCCAAAACAATTTCCTTTGGGTGCGGCTATCAAAAAGCCACAACTATTACCACACCCACATGCAGTTATTAAAGATTACCCCGGTTACTTGGAGACCACAAGCCAAATTTCAGCCATTTTGGTCAAGGGTTTGGCCATGAGGGCTAGACACACACACACACACACATGCACACGCACACGCACACGCACACGCACACACACACACACACACACACACAGTGTAACTTTAGTTAATTTGGCATATTGCAAACAATCCTATCTTATGTCATTGTTTACAAATCGAAGACATAAATGAATTACTTCTCCAATTAAAAGAAGTTTATTTCATCTACCATCATCAAAAATTGATTTGTACCTCTTATTTTATCAACTAAATATTTTAAAATTAATGTTCTTACCTAAATTAATTATTTAATTTTGTACGTGGGTGATGCATGTGGTATTCTTTAGCTTAGATCTTTCAATGTGAGCATTTATGACGGAGTTATGCTTAGCCAATTGAATACCCTCATTAATGCCAAGAAATTTCCTGGTTAGCATTGTATCAAGGTCCAAATCTTCCCTAGTGTCAAGCGTTACCGTCCACAAAATAAAATACGCTCGGCAGAACAACAAATTGTGTCTATTTTCCTCAATAGCTTTAGCCAGTGCAGAATTAATACATACATCTAATTACATTGTGCTGTGGATTTTCCACAGATTGGACAAAAGTACTTGAATCTGCCATTGCATTTAGATGATACAGATTAGAGGAATGACTACCTACAATGTTATGTACATTGACCCATTCTTAAAAAGGTGTATTGACAAGAATTCCATACTTTTTCCTATCTCTTAAGAGAAAACTAAAGACAATACAAAACCTACCATCCAATCAATAACTTATTTTATACTAACCAAGAACATTTTATAGCCATTTCACCTGACAACAACAGCTATACAATATACTCCTTAGGGAAAGGAAATTTTCGGGTGTAGGGGGAGGGGAAAATATTTTTGAAATATAAATTTGATCGGTATCCAAAAAATTAACTACACTAATTACTTCAGCAGTGGTCATATTATGAATAATTAAAAAAAAAATATGACATCTTAACTTTCTTTAGGGCCACCATTACCATCAAGATGGCTCAAACTTGTATAACTAGCAGCTGATCCCAAGCTAAGATTTTTACAACTGCCATCAATAGTACTAATTACAGGTATATGGTTCACATCAGCAACACCATTTACTAATGATAATAGAAATGTGGAGTGGACAATTTTCCTTCAAGTACTTCAGAAGATCATCACTTCTGGAAGTTGCCCTCTTCTTCCAGCATGCCTTGCCTCCATATTAAATTTAACTAGATATCCAATATCCAGACACAGCTATTACCTACATGATGATGATTTAAACCTCCATAACCAATAGAAGGTCCCAACCTGATTATCACTGACATAAGTGCCACCAAAATTACTGAACACAGCTACATGGCTGGCATCAGCAACACTGCCACCACTAAGGGTAGACATCTGAAGTGAAGTGTAAAGTCAAGATTTAGATTTGAAACCAGTTTTTATGCGTCCCATGTCATGCTATATTCTCAGGAGAGACCATATTTGCTAAACAGGACAAAAAATTTTAGCAAAGTAGTGTCGTTTGCTTCAGTGACAATATTTGCGCTAGCTTGACGGGGATACCAATCCACTTATGGACACATTATTTACACCATGAATAGTGTGGTGTGAATAATATATCCCGGGTAAATTACTCAGTAGTGAATATGATATTCTCGGGTTACAGTATTCACTAAAACACCCGTACACACATTCAAATTGATTCATCAGCGCACTGTATTCCAGGTTTTGGCTTCACTTGTTCCAGCTAACCTTAAATTGTCCGTGTGCAATGTGGTTCTTGCTGCTACTATTTCAGCTGATTGGATGGAGTTGTGTGCCCGCCCAGACACAGCGGATAGGTATGTTGTTGAACTGTTCAAGTTTATTTAGCATAAGCTAGCAAGCTAGTTTCTGTATGTCTTTTTCTGATTTGTTTTTTGTTTCTCCTTCTAATTGATGCTATTGCAATCATTAGTGATGGAATTCTTAATACATGCAGTATAGTAGGCCTAATATCTAGCAATACCAAGTGGGGAAAAATATATAGCTATATTTCTATATATGTACACAATCAGTTAAGTCTAATATAATGTAAGTAATCACCTAACTCAGTGTGTTGCCTCATCATGGATCCATTAGCAAATGTGAGTGTAGTTTGCTGAATATCTGGTATGTAAGATCAAGAGTTGTATTTGATGGTTTGTGTTCCAGCTAAAAGATAGCTCTTCAGACATACCTCCAGGAATCTTGAGTGCCCCCATTAGCTATTAATTGTATATATATATATATATATATATATAAATACTAGTTTGGGATATGGTGCATATTAGTTGAACAAAGTAGGATAGTATTACAATAAACTACACGAAGATTTGCTTGTAGCAACTTGGATGAACATGTGGACACTTGTGCACTAATGCTTGTTTGCCAGACAGCACCCATTACTGAACTCAAAAGAAAAATATAATAATAATGCATTCCCAGACATGATAGTGCATTGTGCACAAAAAGTCAGCTACAGCCAGGACTTACTAGTAAAATAATCTGCCCTAGAGCCGTGTGTTTTTTGGTCTTTCAATTCTTGTAATTGCAAACTTGTTCAGCATGCTTAATGTAATTGGAAGGCAGATCTGTGGATGCACTTAGAGTGTTTAATTCCTTCTTTATTATTTGGATATTTCTTGTGTGTGATTAGATTACAGTGTGGTTTGTAAACACATCTTCCTGTACTAATTAATGTTCACTGGAAGTGTGGTTTCTAAGATTTAGCCATAGCCCCAGCCCTAGCCAAGTTATCTCCAAACTTGGCCATTATGCTCATGTGGAACCACTGGAACTTTCTGTATGATTGGTCTGAACATATGAAATAGGATATTTCACAAACAGACAGACAGACAGACAGGTGGGCAGAAGGACAGACAGGTGGGCGAGTGAGTGGGCAGACAGACGGAGAGAGGGCAGGCAGCAGGCAGCAGACAGACAGACAGACAGATAGACAGACCGACCGACCGATCGACCGACCGACCGACCGACCGACCGATTGACCGACCGACCGACCGACCGACCGACCGACCGACCGACCGACCGACCGACCGACCGACCGACCGACCGACCGACCGACCGACCGACCGACCGACCGACCGACCGACCGACCGAAACTTAGACAGATATACAGATACCTATATATATATATATATATATATATATATAGGTATATACTATACATACAGTTATAACCTAGCCTGTAACATTCGAGATTGTATTTATTTCAATAAAAATGAAAAAAGAAAGAAAAAAATCACCCAAAACATTTCAATAAATTAGAAATTAGGTAAAGAAAGGAATCCATTGTTCTAGGACACATCACTGTTGTGTTCAGCATATTTTCTGAATGTTCACTAGTATTCTTCTAAAATGAACATTTTTAACATATTCATCACCTCCTGTGATTTCACTCATTGAAAAGGAATTTTTTTACATATTTAAATATGAATTACACGTTGTTTTTTTTATTTTTTTAATTTCTCTGATATGTTATAAAACTTAGTTTATGGAAAAAAAAGAAGCTATTACTTTCTAATCTTACTCTCAAACTGCCTATAACTGTATCAAGGATCTGCATTCCTACTATGTAAAAAATCTGCCAATAATATACAATAAATATAAATAAAAAGACTGATAATGGAGAACACATTCACTTAAATTTATGTGCAAAGCAGCAGAAAAATACTTGCTTCATGCTTTGCTCTATAGTTACAGATGTAGTCAACTAATAGTGTACCTAGCCAGACCCTTTACCCTCTACACTACAAGAGGTTTAGAGGGTAAAGGGTCTAGCTAGCGAGACTTGTAGTAAACCACTGAACTCTCCCCTAGCTGACCCGATCTAAAATATTGTTCCTGCTGCTCCTTGTTCAGCTGTTGCATGCACATGCAGCCACGCATGTTATTGAACTTTTCTGTTCAGTATTAGTGTCAGCAGGTCTACGTGTGCAAGACTGATGAATCATTAGATCAAACTGGCACTGAAGAGATTGAATATCAGCTTGATGGCTGCAGAGTAAGCATATTCTTAGAGTTAAAATACATTTTGGTAGATTTTTAATACATGCTGTATAGCAGGCCAATTATCATACAGTAATATTGTAGCAATTTCAAGAGGAAACAATACACATTTTTATCAAATGAAATAAATTCCATCACCTTGGTATTACCTCATTATGGACATGTTAGCCAGAGGAAGAGCGACAATACTATAAATGGTCCATTTAGAATTAGTTTGTTTTGTTTTTTTGTTCTCAGGTCCACATAAATGGTAATGGTGAGGTAGGATACAGGAGGAAACCAAATCTCACCAGGAATATCTATCCAAATGAGAGCATTTCAGGACAGTTGGATTCGTTTATCTCTCTAAATTCCCAATTTCTATAGTCATGTAAAATATCATAGGTCATTCAGAGTTTTGTATTTAAAAGTAAGTATTCCGAGAAACTGGAATTAAAAGTTAACAAATATATGCTGACATGATTCTTTTGCCCAAATAAAGTCATTGGTTGTGGCTTTTATATCCAAATTGTCAGTACTCTCTATGTGATAATGAAAAAGCATCATGTGATTGAAGATATGTTGAAGAGAAATGGGAAAGTGCCCTTTCATTAGGTTGTGCCTCTGAGTCTCTCTTCACATAAATTCGGAATATTAGATTATTGCATGTAATGCTGGCTCTAGCTCCAGCTCCAACGTCCACTTTGTGCATATATTGTTTGACCTTGAGGACATTAATGGACCATGATTTACTTTTGGTTTTTCTTTGATTAACCTGGTATAGCCTTTCACTTGGGAACAAATAGAAAAAGTTTTACCTGTTCAAAAGGGTCTAAAAGCAGTCCTCCATAGCAGCAGGCCTTTTGATTGTATCATTTACACTCAAGGTAAGAGCATTGTCATAGCACTGTGTAAATCACTGCCATGGACTCACTTTGCTACATGACCTCTACCTCCAGCCATTGTGCGGCAGCCATCATAGCACTAACCATGCCACATAAGAGTGGACAGCAACAAACACAAAAGAACATCTTTGAAGATGCTATGATATTGTCAGCTGCATTGGAGAGAAGGTTGTAAATCCAAGACCATCTTCATTAATTTTTGAAGACATCATCTACCCACCTGATCACCACAGTAAGTTGTATTTTGTTAGATATATTAGTGGTTTCGGCTTCCATGACAATTAGAAACAGGAAGTATGGTTGTCACCAAGCAGTTCTACCAAGATGCTATGGAACAAAATTTCTAGGAATTAATTCTTATTCTCAAGAGAAGTGAACTTCATCCAATTATGCTTCAACCGCTCACCAATATGTGGATTATTTTCAGCCCTAAGATAAAGCAACTGGGTAGGGTTGGAGTTTGCTTCATATGGCCTGCAGAGCAAGAGTTTGTCTAGCAAAAAAAGCTTACACTAGAAATAATTATCCTTAAAATCTCTCTTACTTCTTTTTTCTCACATTGGTGAACTAAAGTTTGCCACCAGCCAGGTGGGCTTGATTTGATTAAGGAAAACATAGCCTCCACTGCCTCATCATGTGTTGAAGATTCTTTATGCTTCTTATGAAAACTAGTCAGCATCCTTCCAAGTGCTATAACTTTGGGAGGCCTAGTAAACATTATGGGAATACTTATATAAACTGGAATTTAAATGGTTTCACAAACTTATGAAGGCAGCTGCTGTATTACAACTGTATTATATTGGCTTAGTACTGAAAGCTATCACACAGGTGTTACAAAAAGCTGCATCCTGGCCTTCACTATACTGTAAACCAATGATGCTTAGAACTATAAAAAAGAGTATTGTTTTCCTCATATAATGACTTTGGAAAAAGTGAAGATGGGGCGGGTGGATTGGTTGCTCTGGTAGATCAGGTAATGAAGTTGAATCCTGTTCAACCCTCATATTTAAGTACATGATCTCAGACGAGATAAGATTAGTGATTAAGCTACAATTTTTCTTGTGTTACACACTTTATTTGTTTGTTTATAGCAAATGGTTAGAAGGAGGAAAAATCTATGCATAGTTTTTGTATCTGTGTCAGAACTAGTCTGGTCTGAAATTTTAACAATATTTTTTATTTGAAGTTATATCCCCCAAACATCATGACTGTACATATATATTAGACTCCAACTAATTGCCTATTCTGCCATAATAATGCCCATTAATATGGTACTCATAGGTCTTTTGTTAAAGTTAATTTAAAGTGATCGCATGACCATATTAGGTTGGATAGTACATCATAGCAAATGTTGGGGGATATTGGCATGGTTGATGAATTAAGGTCTGTTTGCGCTGACTTGGGCCCTGGGGGAACGTTAATAACTTTGCCAATACTCAACGGATTTCCAGATTTCAAGGACCAACAAACTCATGATGCTCCAGACGTTCTTTTAGTACTATTCCTGAAGAAGTTAACTACCCCTGGGTAAAGTTAGCTCTATGTCTCATAAGCAAGTACACAACATTCCACTGAGCGTTAATTGACCATATGAAATGCAACCGCAAAAATATCCCTTGGAGGCTAACGTCCACTGCAGAACTCTAGCAGTTAGAACCACAGAATTGATTCTTCGTTGTTCAGCTGAACCCTAACTCCAAGTAAGCTTATACCTTGTAATAACTTCTCCCTCTGGCTCAAGGCTAGTGGCTGAAGGTAAAGGTCTGTTGTTCATGTCAACCATCTCAAGTGGAGTGATGAAGTGTCCAACTTCAGGAAGTTGGTCAATAAGAGCAAGGAAGGCAATTTCCATGCTTTTTGCAATTTGTTCCAGGGACATACCATGCCTGTTTCTCACCATTAAGTAATTTTTATTGCTTCTGTATTTATTTATGTATATTTATTACTTCTTTGGTGTGTTCTTTATCATTTCAATGAATGAATAAACTTGTGTAAGACAAATGAAGAATATAATAAAAATAAAAAATAATAAAAAATAAAAAAAAATAAAAAAATATATATATATATATATATATATATATATATATATATATTCAGAGGAAAAACAACTTTTTCTTCTTTTTTTTAAACTTTTGTTGAATACACGGGGAATGAAATCAATAGCAAACATCAACTGTGAGATACATAAATTAGTGGAAAAATGGTGTTAAGGTGTAAATAGCTAAATATAACATGAATTAATGATTAATGATGACAAGGTGAAAGCTTGAAGTGGACTGTTACCAGGGATGAGATAGTGAAATTAAGATAAAATTGGTTGTGTTTTTTAAGGCAGAAAGGAATAAAGATATTCTAATGTGGAGTGGAAGACAATTCCACAGTTCTGTGGCAGGGGGAAAGAAGAGAAGGGAATTTTGATGTTGAAGGGATGATAGTGATGAGAGGATGTTATAAGAATTAATGCTAGGTGGATGATGTCTGGGGGAAAATAAATAAGGTTGGTAAATATTCCAATGAGAAGCAGAGGCTTGAGCACAATCTATAATAGAAGATACACTAATGTGAGAGAAGTGAGTTAGGGATGGGACAAGTTGATTGCGGGGAGGGGGGGGAGATAAATATCAGAAATAGAGTTCATTTTTTCAAGAAGTGAAGACAGCAACAAGTCATTGACATTGAAATCAGCTTCAAAAATAAGGTCGTGCATGAAAAGGTAAAGGATTGAGAGGAGGATAAAAGAGTATCAAGTAAATGATCTAAATGATCAGGTGAGGAGGGGCATCCAGCACAGGAAAAATAATATACAAGTTTTTAATTGTTTGTCATATTATTTCCATTGATGTTAATCCATGTTTTGGAAGTACTTAGTCCAGCCTTGCCAGCTACAAAAGTGTCCCCATGATGAAGGTACAAGTTCTTGATGTGACCCGTTTCACTTAGTTGAGGAGTACTAAAATCTGTATCACAAGCATGTGTCCATGTTTGCATGGTCGAGGGGTTCAACTTTCCCAAAATTGAAGGAAGATAATTCTCAGTATTATCCCATTCTTTTTCTTTCTTTTTTTTTTGGGGGGGGGGGGGGGGTAGGGGGGGGGGGATGACAAATCTCTATACTCGAAGGAAGATATTTCACAAGGTTATGTTCATAATCACTGTACTGAATGTTTCAATTCTCCCTGTACAGAAGAAACAATTTACAAGGATATATCCCATAGTCATAACCACGATTTGATGAGGGGGGCTCTCTTCTAATTATTGAGGTGTTATTGGTTTTCCGTGGAGTGCTGGTTATCACACTTGTGAGGAGTATTGGCATGACATTTTGACTCAGAATAGGTACTGGTCTGGCAGTTAGACTCGAAGGGTTACTAGATTGGCAGTTTGACTTTGAAGAAGAGGACAGCTTCTGAGACACAAGGTCAGTCTTAGAGTTAACAGTACAGCAACATAAGAGAGAAGGAGTAAGCTCTGTAAATATATAAGCATATCATCATATATAAATAATAATTTCTAGCCCAAAACCTATATATTTCCCTATGTTAGGCTGGCACTCAGTTGACAAGCCACAGCAACTAACAACATCCAGCCACAGCAATTAACAACAACCAACCATAGCAACCAGCAACAACAACAACAACAAAAATGCAAGCATTCAGCATTAGCTAACAGAGTTTAGCATGATTAAAGACTACAATAGCACAGCTTACTTATCAGTCAGAGAAGTTCCAAGTTCTGAGAGATGCCTCAAAATGCCTGAAAAGCCTGGGATACCTTACAAGTGCAAGTTTGCCAACCAGGGGAAAACTACATCCTCCGCGGGTACAACTGCAATGGGTTATTGTGGGCGTTTGTTTGTTTTTTGCGCAAGCATACCTTAAACCTCTTTTGGCGAAGTTAATAGGCAGAAGTATGCATTAAGGCACTTCAAAAATTAACCGCTGACTTCCGGAGCCCAAGTCAGCGGGAACAGACTATAGTTACAAATCCATTTCTGCTCCCCTTCCACTCCTAACTGCACCCAGTAATGATACTCCTCTTCAAGAGCCAGGGTGTCCACAAATGTAAGTTATGTAGTATAGAGTGACCAAAGCACTTAGTGACTATGGTAACAGCAACTGCACTCCAGTGTATAGATATCATCTCTATTGGTGTGGTCAACAGAAGCCAATCTATGCAAGTCATTGCTGAGTCAGGATCCATTCTGCAGCACACCCAAACAGTGACAGCAGAGAGATTTCGTGATGTGTGCCATGCCTCTGTTCCCTGGGCTTCCCCTGGCCAGCTAACCAAGCAGGTGCAATGTGTATGTGGGTATATGCATTACCAGGGATATGATGACATGCCCATATTAAGGTATGGCCAAGTGTGACCCAGACCATGTCCACAGGGTTTGACCAGGTACCATTTTTGACAATTTTAGCCTGACACACCCGGAGTATTATGTGTGGCCAGGTGGGACCCATTCCACGTCTCTTTCAGAGTCATGGTATGTGTTCATGCCTAATTTTAGATGTCTGGTCCAAGAGTTTATACTATGTATTATTCTTAGTAATATACTCTCCAACAATCACAAAAGAGGTGTGGCCAGGGGCCCAAATTATTTTTTTGCTAAGAAAATATCCCTGGTATAGGATATGTCTACCCTGAATAGTGAGTTTCATTTTACATGGTTATTTGGCAGTAAAGTAGGTACACACAATATTAACAAATACCTATATATATATACATATCATCCTATATATATAAAAATGAATATGTATGTCTGTCCTTCTATCCTCTGTTCTAGGATAATTAGTAAGGTCAAATGTGTTAGAAAAATAAAAGGCACTTCCTGAGGTTGAAGGTGAGTTAAATTTGGTGTGAGGGTACGTGTAGTGGCAAGATTGATGCCTTTGGTCTTAGAATTTTGCAAAAAAAAAAAAATTTCAACAGAGATAATTGCCATTTAGTGTAATTTTGACCAGTTTTTGGTTAGGAAAACTCACCACACCCACTTAATCTCTTGTTGTTGTTTTTTGTGTCTGGAGTCCCCCCCACATTCCCATCATGTTGTTTCAACACTGCCCAAGTTACTCAGCTGGTCAAGTTGTGTTTGCAAGCAAGGAAGTCTCTATGTTAAAAAGTTTGCCAGTATATTAGCCACATGGGCAAGCACATTCTTACAATTTTGGAGTTTAGCAAAGTAAGTTCTCCAAATGTGAAGTCACAATCTCCACTGTGACAATGGAAGAAAGTCCACCCACTGCTATATACATATAGAGAAAACCACATCTCTCCAACTGTTAACTTATTTATTATTTTTTATTTATTTATTTATTATTTTTTTAATTTTCCCTGAAGAAAAAACCTGTCTGTCCCAGATCTGAGAGTTATGGGATCACATAGCCCCAGGCCTTAACCATTCCACTACAAGGACCTCCAGTGCACAAGAAAACTTTTGGTACCTAAACATGCTACAGAAATATGGCAAGAAAATGCTATATAAAATAAGGACACTGCTGAGTAGAGATATAAGCATGGCACAGAAAGGCTCTGCAAGAAAGCAGAGTGCTGGGAAAGCCTCATTTAACCAAAGGAAAGAGCAATTCATCTGTCCTGTGTAACACTGAATTATTTTTATTTATGTATTAATTAAAAAAAAAAATTTTAACTTTAGAATATATATACATAATGAAAAGACCTGTCTGCCCGCACATCTGGGGACTATGGGTTAAGGAAACCTCAATCCTTAAGTATTCCACCATAACAGCTAAGATACTGTTAATTGAAGGGCCCTACTTTTTGCAGAAGATAATGAACACAGGAGATATAGATATATAGACATGCCACACAAACATGCCATGAAAAGCTGCAAAAACGGGTTACTGCTGATAAAAGGGCCCTCTGTTTAGCAAAAGAAATTGAGCTAAGGACACCAAATCACCCCAGTGCTTACAAAATCATAGAAGTTGAAAACATTCGACAGAAAACATGTATCTGAAAGGCAGAAACTAAGGTGGCATAGAAACACAGCCTGGAAATATACTCCCCATTGACACAGCTGTAGAACAGAATGAGGCTGTGCTCTATCCAACTGACTCACCTAGATACCCTGGTGCCCAGCAGAACACCATTACAGAGGCTGACACTTGAGATTGGAGCCCCAGTCATCATTTTGAAGAATTTAGATCACCCTGACTCTGTAATGGAACAAGGGGAGTGGTCAAATGACTTATGCCAAACTGCATCGAGATTCTCATTGCCACTGGGCCCAGGAAAGATAATCTGGCCATGGTCCCTCTGCTCCCCATCATTCCATCAGACACTGGCTTGCTGATAGAGTTTAAGAAGATCCAATACCCGATTAAGTTGGCAAAGTATGGTCATTGTGGGACAGAATCTGTTAACCCCACAACTCCACCTGCAGTGGTGTTCCTTCCTGTGTTATTCCTGAGGCCTTTAGTTAAGGAATCAAGATTTAGCTGTATAGTTCATAAGATCTACAGTCATGGCCAATTCTATATTGGAGTGAGCTGAGTGAGATCTCCTTGAGGCCTCTTCATCTTGAGTAAGGAAAGATACAAGACACAATATAGTGTATCAGGAAGTCTTCACCAGATAGTCACCAATTGTAACCACCAATTTTTGGTGCTGAAAATCACTATAATAAATGTTGTGAACCAAAATTGACTCATAAATGTGCAACGAATTTTTACCTGAGAGTATATACATCCACACTTTATTAATGTTCTATTTAACCCGGGTGAGAGTGGGTACTTTTGCTTGTATCCACATATGTACGAACCAGGAAGAAGTGGAACTTGGAAGTTTTCAATTGGTAGATTTTTGCCTTAAACACTTATCCACAGATTATTTTAATGTTCTCCAGGCAACACATTCTAAATATATATGTATAACTTTCTAGATCCAATGTTTTTCAGAAGTACCATTTTTGGCATTTCAGCCTTACACAGTATGAGAAAGATGTATGGCCATGTGAGACCCATCCTATTTTACTCCCAGAGTCAATTTGTATATGCATGCCTAGTTTAAGTATGTAGTTCCAAGGATTTGTCATCCAAATCACAAATTTTTTGGCTCTCTTTTTGGTCCTGACAAGAATACAGGAATGTTTGCTATCATGTAGATACACCTAAGATGTTCCCCAGATGACACTGATTCTAAACATATATGGGTTCGTGGGTATAACTACATAGATACAAGTGCTTTTCGGTATCACCATTTTTGGTATTTTTAGCCTTACACATCAAGCTGAAAAGGTGTGGCATCCAGCACATATAGCAAGTCACAAACATGTAGTGACTTTTGAGACAACACTTGTTTGTGGCTTGATTTAGTGTCAACAGAACTTGTATCTGCCACAAGTACTTCCCTCTGGTGGACATTACTACGTCAGTTTAATTTTCACCTCTGCCCACATACACTAGTCCATCCATCTCTATGCACACACATCCATACACACCTCTCCTGGCCTGCCCTGTCTTGTCCTGTCTTATCCTGTCCTGTGCTGTCCAGTCTTGTCCTGTCCTGTCCTGTTCTGTCCTGTCCTTGCACTGCCTTGTTTGACTCATGGCATCGCAGTTGTGCACCATACAGACGTGCACCACACAGACGTTCATTATTGCTTGGTGGTAGGAAGGAGGGGACATAGAAAGATAATGCTGTGAGTAAGTATAAGTTCATATGAGGGTTGTCAGATATGGAGGAACTCTCACAGCCAGAAATGAAAATTAAAAAGCACAGTCTTAGGATAGAAATTTTTTTATCACAAAACATGCATATATATATATGCTAAGATACCATTTGCATCCTTCCAAGCATCCAACCTGGACTCATGGCCAACCTCTCTCAACCTAGTATTGAGAAGAAGGAAGAGGCTGACCACACCCCAGATTAATTAAATATCCAACAATAGTTTTATTTTCCTAAGTTTTTTTTCCCCGAAAATATCAAGCATGTCTATCTATGTAGTTATTTAGTCCAATTGGAGAGAAAATTGAAACAGCCTAATTAGCAAAATTTACTTGAGAGAATAAAAAAGGACAGATTAGGACAAAAAAAGACAGACATATTTAATGCTGAAAGTAGCCTGCTAGAAAATTAGTTTTTGGATAAATTTTAGTAGCCAGAATTTTTTCCTGTCCTAATTTCATTTTCCATTAGTACAGTTTTTGAGTTTTCTGGCCATAAAATATGACAAATGGCAATCCTGCACTGGTGGTGCTAAGAGATGCCAAGCCTGGGGGGGGGGGGGGGGGAAGGGTGGTGGGGCTGAGAGAGTCCAAGCCTGTGGGGAAGGTGGTGGGACTAAGAGATGGCAGACCTGGGCCATATACTGGTTAAATTGCACATGCACTTCCAAGACAAGGAATGGATAGGGGATTTTTTCTTACTTTTTACATAATTGCCTACTGTTCAGGAACACCAAGGTTGATTGCTGTTACAACTAGTTGGTTAGAACAAGTCATTTTACTGTATGGAAACACTGAAGTAGTAAATATTGCAGCAACTTTAACCCTTTCTGAAGTGTTCTAAACAATTATTTGCCTGCTCTTTTAAACACAAACTTCCTTCGTGCTTGTCTGCATTGCTGTCAGGAAAACTTTTGAATGTTGGATCATAGGAACACCATGCAAACTTTATTCTACACCCTCAGTGGTCCTAATCCTGTGGGAGGTCTTCAAATTTCTTTAAAATGACCAACTACAAAGTTAGATGACAAGAAAAAGTTAGAGGACAACTAAAAGTTAGAGGCGAACTAAAGCCTTTTCTTTCAACAAATTTTGTCTGTAAAGTAGGTAAAAAGTCGACAGCATACCCACCCACACTCACTATTTGTCAAATGGCTAATAAAAATGCAAGCAAAAGAAATGAGGAAAATTAAATTTAGCCTTCTGTGCAGCTGAAAATGAAAAACTTTTATTCAGCTGAAGCTTATGCTAAGTAGCTCTACTAACAGCTTTGTACCTATAGTCATTCTTCTTAGATATTTGAGGAGTAAGTGGAGTATAACCTCAGAGTCAGTATCCCTGAGTGTGGAAAAAGATCAGTTAACCAACAGCAAAGCAAAACAATTTAAGTGCAATGGATAGTGACCCCTCCCATGAATGAATGCATGGGGTTATTAGTAAGGAAACTGTTCCTTCCTCCACAAATATTAGACCAGCAATTTGAAAACATGGAAAAAGAAAATCTACACCACTATGAGCAGTGACCAGGACTGGACACATTGAAACTGACGATGCTGAAGAAGCACTGTTGTGGAAGATGTTAATCCAACAAATGCAGTTACTTCCAAGCGGAAGAATTAACTTGAATCCTTTCTAATGCCCTTTTAAATAATGTCTAGGATAATGTTTGTTGGGTAAAGTGCCTTGATCATCGCAAGTGAAACAGCAAGTGGGCCTCTGGTAATTATTATAGTAATTATTTGCCACAGCTCATAGTGCTGACCGCTCTTGTTCCTCTTCCCACACAGATTTGCACAGCACCTTATAAACCACCTTAATGGTGGAGTAATGAATCCTGAAGTTGTTTAGGAAAGAGTATCTGCTGAAGTCATTATGACTGCAGCTAAACTATTAGAGATGTTAGATATAGCTGAGAAAATAAAGTTATTGCATAAAACCAGCATCATTTACTATGGCTAGCCCTCAACTGTACTCCCCATGTGTGTTTCCAATGAATCGTACTTCAAGAAACAATGCAAAATAAGTTTTCTTATTTCTTATTTTTGTTGATGGTGTTGAACATAATACACCACACAATATAGTCAATATAGACCATAATAGTGTTGATTTTGTCCATGAGGATGTGGTCAGCATGAGGTGAGGTGGGTGTGGCCTTGTCCTAGTCCTATATTCCCAAGCACACCACACATGTAATTAGTTTATGATGTGTCCACTGCTTCTCTGTCTCCTGCAGCCACTGCTCCCTCCTCTGGCCTGTACTTCACCTTGGGAGGTGAGGTACTCTTCCCTGGGAACCATGTGTTCATCACTGACATTGAAGACAGTAGCAGTGGTGGTAGAGCACCTCTGGCATGTGAGACAATAAATGTCAACATGAACTGCTGTAGAACAGTGGATGGAGGCAGAGTGGGAGAGTGGAACCACCCTGATGGAACTATTGTCCCACGTAATGCTGATGTGGACTCTTCAGTGGATAATGTTTTCACAAGGTCTGGTTTCACGCATGAAGTTCGCCTTAACCGCAGGGCCAATGCTATGGGGCCTCTAGGAGTGTACTCCTGTATTGTCCCTGATGGAGTGACTGGAGAGGATGTCAGTGCAAGCATTACTCTAGTGGACCAGATACAAGGTGGGTGACGTTAGGGGCATCTCTGTAGCACCTGTAGCACCTTCAGTGTCAGTTGGTATATGCATAGAGGGGTAGACTAGCTGTACTATCATAATGATAACTTCTGTATTAAACAACAAAAGTGGACAACATATTCTGATTGTTGTATTGTTGAGGGTAAATTATCAATATCAATAACAGATTGACCCTCATGAGAAGATTGGTAAAGGGTTTCTTGTGTTCAAGTTTGTTCTGTTTGAGACCCAATTTGTTTGGGTTGTTGTTGTTAAGTGATATGGGATAGGTGTTTTTTGTCACAGTGAATGAGAGACCATGATTATTGCAAGGTGTAACCTTCATCCAGGATGAAGAGTAGCCTCTGTGGCTAGTCCATTGTCCTAAACACTTCCTGCTGTAAACACAGCAATATAAACATCACAGTGCTTGTCCAGCATTTTATGTCAGTTCTTTATTTATTTTATTATTGCTTGTGGAATGTTCTCCTTTAATTAATGGTGGCAACTACTTATTAAGTCTCACATTAGTAAAATTTTTTTTTTTTTTATTTGTTTTCTAATCATGACAGTTCACAGCATTTTGGATCCTCTTCTGTGGTAAATCTAGAGTTCAAAAGTTTTACTACCTGGGGTGGGGTGGGGTGGGGGGGGGGGGGGGATCGGTGGTAATGGTAAATGTATTCTGTGAGGTTGACTGATGTTCCTCTGGCCCACTTGAATCTACACCATCAATTCTAATAATCCTTCCAATCAAATAATTCATTTAGTTATTTATTATTATTTTAATTTTATTTCATTTCAAATTTTGTTTCATTTAATTTTATTCCATTTTTTCCTGTTGCATCCCAGGGCCACAGTGAACATTCATGTAGAGTGTCATCAAAATTGGCCCACACAATTGCCTCATTCAATGCTTTAATCAGATGACCCTTTACCAGAAATTTCTAAAATGCTGGAGAATGCTTGACCTAGCTGTAACTCTTCCTTGATACAAATCAAAATATTTCCCTCACATAATGGGACCATAGGGCACATAAATGCAAAATTTGATCATAATTGCTACAAATTTCAGATTCTTGCTAGTTTTTTTTACTTGTGAGGAAAAATATATGGTTAATAAAGGTTCAGGGTTCAGTAATGAACCAATTAGCATTTTAAAGGGCAATGAGCCATTTTTGTTTCTCACATGAGCTGTGATTAGTAAAAGAATGTATTAAAGTTGTATTGTTGGGGAATTGTTTGAAAAAGAAGAAGAAAAATTACCGAATCCTGATACTCAATGTGGTTTGGAATCTCATATCATAGTTTGCAAACAGGAGAGGAATTGTTTGACATCCTGTATAATTTTTTCATTTATTTATGAATGCATATAACCCAGAGTTGTGGCTGCAGCAGCTGTTTTCTTCCCCCCCCCCCCCCCTCCTTGTGTGAAGAATTGTACTTGGTGAAGTGTGGAAGGATAAAGAGAGAGAGAGGGGGAAAGAGAAAGGAGAACACTGCAGGCTGCAGCTGCATTTCTAAATTAGAATAAAAAATTAAAACATTAAAAATTAAAAAAACAGAATGAAAAAAAAACTGACTGGTCTGGTACTCTAACAGACTTATACTTTATAGGGCATTCACATTGTTACTTTCAATATTTTTCTCCTATTTTTTCAATTTATTAATTTTTTTAATTTTTAATGGGTAACTGAACTGAAAAAATATATATATATTTTTTTTATTGTCTTATTTTGTTGTCCTTTTGTTGTCCTTGATGCATAACATGGTATAAAAATGTTTGGAAATTTTAGTATTACACTCCTATGGAATTGAATTGAAGAAAACTAGGCTTAAAAATTTTTCTTCCTGTTGAGGGTGTAACTAGTTATTAACGTCACATGGGGGACAGCTTCAGCCAGAAATGAATGGCGGTGATAAGCTATTTCAACAAACTTCAACAATTCTTGGAGTCATATGCAACACCAGGGCTTGTATTTTACCAAGTTGATTTAATGTAAGGGTTGTCATGTGGAATGGTACACTATCTTTGTTAGAACTATCTCTGTGTGTACATGTATCTGTGTGCCACCTACTGGGGACCCTGAAGAAAACCCTTCATAATTCTACTAAACAGGAGCTATAAAACTCAAAATACAATGCAATTGACTTGCTAACCTTATATGAAAGTTATTATATGTGTATAAAGTGCTATAATTAGCTTTGTGTTTAAAAAAAATTCCCTGAATTAAACTAATGTACTTCTACAAGAACCCTGTGAGTATATAAAGGACTGCAATCTGCTTGGTTTTTGTCTGCTCAGGATCTGTTCCATTGTAAACCCCACTAACCAGAATGCATCAAAGTAAACCAAATAAGGTCTGTCAAATTTACTAATTAGACTCAATACAGCAAATTCCAATCAAATTTATGACTTCATGATGTTATATTCCTTTATATTTGTCAGAGTGTAATTGTTCCTGGCAAGCCAAGTTCCCATGCCAAGAAGTGACAGGCATATGTCATAGTTCTGGGATGCTTCGTGTCAATTATAATGTGAGGTGTGGAATATGTCATGATGTTATCATATGTCTGTGGACCACCAGGTCTCTCAGTTACTGCACTGTCCACATTATGCATGTTGCCGATTCCTTCAAGACAGGCACCTCCTGTAGCTTCACTCCTCAAGGCTTGCATTTCTCTGCCTCCTACACTACTAGAAGGTACATGTACAAACAGCTTCATCGGTCCTGTGGCTGAAAAGGACTGGGCAATCTCACCTTCTGTGAGATGTATAAATTAGTGATTGTAAAGAATGGTGCTTTCTTATTTTGTAAGAGAAAAATAATTATTCAATTGTAGAGCAAGCAATGCAGTACAATATTGAATCATTTAAATATCAGAGGAACATTAATGATTTAGTGTTTCTTCTACAAGTATCAATTAATAGCCATTAGTGTCCTTTTTTTTTATCAATAGTACAAAATCATTTGACACACAGTTCACACAAGCTGGGTTGTCACAGCTGCACTAATTATGCTGGTCACAAACCCTTACAGTACTACTAATTATGAATATGTTAGCTCAACTTGTTACAGTGATGCTTAATTTTATTAGTATTTGATAACACAGCAGAAATCCACATATGAATAGGAATTCCATATTATTGGTTGATATTGCCAGGGAAGATGGTATGGAATATGAGAGATGGAATCCATTAGTGTGGAGCTCTATGACTGCCATGAATTCTGTGGTTCAATCTTTGTATATCTCTCAATGGACAGCATCTGGGTGACAGACTATTAAATTCCAATTCATAAAATCATTCAATTTTATATGATGAACACTGTCTAACAAACCATAGCAAAATAGCTGAAGTGGAATAGATGATGTTATATAAATGAAATACAGCATTGTTATGTCATAAGTATAATGACAGCCTATACAGGGGACCTGGCTCAAGCTAGAATGAATTTACCCTTGTGTTGGCATGTCAAACTGCCATGTCACGTGATTTGAACAGGTGTGAACAACAATCTCAAAGACTTGTAGTATTTACCTTCACTGCAGCTCTGGTGTATGCCTATATCCACAGCCACATGCTCTGACCAAGGTTCCTCCTGTAGCCTTGACCTTCACTGCTGCTAACTGGTGTGTGCCTATATCCACAGCCACATACTCTATGCTAAGTGAAGGCTCACCATGAACTATCTGTTGAGCCACATATCTATTGTATGTCATGAGGAATATGACATAGTCACATGCAAATGCCTTCCTCTCCCAACATCCAGGATTGTGTACTGTGGCAACATTCCATGCCCTTAGCCAAGGGGAGGGGGGGGGGGGGGATTAGACCGAATGAACACCCTTCTGGAGATAAATATATATATATATATATAAATGATTACCCAGTACCCATGCGTGCAACATCAAGAGTTAGTCACTCAGGGGCCTCCCCCCTTCTGTTTGGAAGTGTATCAGACTATCAGATTATCTTAAGTGGTACTGACCATCTTGTGTTGTAGTGTGTCACTGTGTAACTGTGAATAAGCCCCTCCTACCCCTTCCCTGAATCTCTCAACTCCCTTGTGTATAAGATGGAAGCAAGTCTTGCTGGGAGTAAGATGGCTGCTATCTGAAGTGTTGGTTTTCTTAGATACTTCAAGCTGGAGAATTCACTTCCTATGTCTACCACTTGTGATTATGGTGTCTTTGATGTGAGCCATGTAGCTATGTTCAGTAATTTTGGTGGCACTTGTGTCAGTGATAATCTTAGGTTGGGTCTTTCTGCTGGTTATAGAAGTTTAGATCATCATGATGTAAATGGTTATGGTGGTCCCAATATTGGACATCTAGTTAAACTTTATATGGAGGCCAGGCTTGCTGGGAGAAGAGGGCAAATTCCAGAAGTGATGGTTTTCCAAAGTACTAGAAGGCACAATGTCCACTGCCCATTTCTATTGTCAGTAGTGATGGTGTTGCTGATGTGAGGCATATACCTGTAATTAGTACTCTTGATGGTAGTTGTGAAAATCTCAGCTTGGGATCAGCTGCTAGTTGTGCAAGTTTGGACCATCCAGATGGTAATGGTGGCCCTGACACTTTACCTCAAGAAATTTAAGATGTTTATTTTTTTTCATTATGCCTAAATGACCTATCCTGAAGTAATTAGTGTGGTAAATTCTTTGGATGAATATCAAATTTTTTAATTTTTTAATCATTTTGTTTCTTCTGAAACTTTTCCTTTTCCTAAGGACTATATTGTATAACTGTTGCTTTTGGGTGAAATGGCAATAAAGTATTCTTGGTGGGTATATAATATGTATTGATTGGATGATAGGTTTTGTATTTTTTTAAGTTTATTTGTAAAAGATAGGAGTAAGTATGGAATTCTAGTCGATACATCTTTTTAAAAATGGATCAATGTACATAAGATAGTAAATAGTTATTCCTCTAATCTGTACCATCTTATAGCAATGGCAGATGCAAGTACTTTCGTCCAATCTGTGTAAAGTCCACAGCACCATGTAGATGTATGTATTACTTCTGCACTGGGTAATACTGTTGAGGAAAATAGACACAATTCATTATTCTGCCCGGTGTATTTGATATTGTAGACAGCCAATGCCTAGCACTTAGGGGAGATGGTGGACCATGATACAATGGTGACCAGGAAATTTCTTAGCATTAATGAAGTTTTTTTTCAATTGGCTATGCATAACTCTGTCATAAATGCTCACCTTGAAAGACCAAAGCTAAAGAATACCATGTATGCATCACCACATGAACAAGGATGTGATATAGCATCCAATATGTCCTGTGAGTGGATTGAATTGCAAATTGACTGACTATCCCTATTGGTAATGTATAAAAAGCTATCACCATCACAAATATATTTCTGGCCCGGCAAAACCTGATTATTTATAGTGTTTACTGGAGTAATATAAAAAAATATTTAAAATTTAAAAAAAATTAAAAAAAACGAACTAAAACCAACACACCTTGTATTTGCTGCACCTATAGTAAAGAATTAACACAAATGCATTTTGAGTGTTCCATCCTTTTATTTAATCGGTAGCATACATTGTATTGAAGCTTAAGAAACACATTTTATTTTTTATGACTCTACATATATATTTTTTATTTTATGAATACTGGTGAAAAATCCGCCCTACGGGCTGATTTTCAGTCCACATAGTCACAAAAGTGTCAGCTTTGAAAAGATTATATAGGATTTTTAAAACATAAGTGAACATATAATTAGGTCAAGGGTTTTTTTTTTTTTTTATCTACCATTTTCAACATTTTTAGCCTTACAAAGAAGAGGAGGTGTGTCCAGATGAGACCACCCCTTGTTATTCACTGTCAAGTTGTGTCTGCATGCCAAAGTTTTAGGCCTGTAGCTAAATTCTTTTATCTGGCCAAAGTATAATTTTTGGCTTTTTTAAGTATAGAAAGGGGTGTGGTATATAGACATGCATATAACATTCACATAATGATAATAATTATAATATATATATATGGGTTTGTGGGTCTAACTTCAGCTATTCAAGCATGAATAGAGGATGCGCAGACAGACAGGCAGACTATTCGTACATCATAGTATAGTATTACATTGTAGAACTTTGCACCACATGAGTTGTTGACATAGTTATCTTTCTAATTAATAAAATGAATCATCACTCTGATTACTCAAAGGGTCCAGTTTAATGCTGAATTACCTTTGCACTACAACAGAACTCTTCCAGTAAATATTGAAGGTCTGTGTTTACTGTAGTCTGCCTCAATCTATGATCCACCTTTAATGAAGATTGCCAGGTGGGATTCATCTTGTGACCCTATATGCAATATATATATATGTAAATTTATCACATTATGCAGGACTTTTTACCATTATGTATGGCCATATTTTTTAACAATATTTTGTGAAATTTATATGTTACTTCTCAATAATTGAGAATGTGATGTGGGACACTTAAACATGTCATAAAGTATATCATTGGAAAGCATTTGAACTATACTTTCATTTGGCAATAGGATTAAGGGTGGGGGAGGGGGGGGGATGAGTGACAACATAGTAATGGTACATATTATATATCTCATGAAAAATTAATGATATAAAGTTATTACCAACCCCCCCCCCCTCTCTCTCTCTCAAAAAAAAAAGAACCCCCCTTTCAAAAAGTTTGGCTACGTGCCTGCATTCCCCATAGCATGAGTTACTGTTCCATCCATGTGGTGCCTGAGGACTTATCAAATCTGAATCATTATTCATTATTATTGCAAACCTTTTGTACTTTTTTGTTTGACCTTCTCTTCCCCTCCCTTTAATATATTCAGTTTTTATGTAACCCCGCCCCCACCCTGCCCCCTGTAAGTGTTAAATGTATTTCTTCCCTTCCCATATGTACTATAATGATTTGAATTTTAGCCCTGTCAGTAAATGAAAAATATTTTTCTCTATACTCTCAACCTTGCAGTTCGTCCTCCCTCCTCTGTGATGGTGGCCTCTCCTCCATCCTCCACCTTAACTGGCTCCAGTCTCACCCTCACCTGCTCCATTACCTTGGAGGAGGACATAGTTGATTATGTGACTGTAGAGGTGGTGTGGACAGGACCAACCAGCTCCTCCCTCACAGATGGGACCACACCCACTGGTTCTGGCACCTCCTACACCAGCACCCTCCCCCTCTCCAGTGTGACTGCCTCTGATGCCGGCCCCTACACCTGCACTGCCAGACTCACCTCCTCTCTGCCTTTCCTCTTGTCTAGTGATACCAACAGTGACTCAACAACAGTCACTGTGCAGAGTAAGCTTCAAGATTACCTGTAGGTGGTTCAATTTATAAGTTACTGTTATTGCTGGCAGATTTCACGCAATAATTTACTTGTCTGTGTTTATGATTATACTACAGCAGATCAGGGCAGGTTATCAATGAACTTTTATTGAGTGTGATGAGGTGATCATTACCTCCAGTGACAGATCACAGTGCCGGGAGTAGCACTTACTGAAGTGATTTTATACCCTAGTTTCCCTCTCCCTCCCCACATCTCCTACCAAATTGAGCTAGATTTAACACTTATTATACAAACACTTAAATAAAAATTACAGGAAGTAAACATAGGCCTATGGGAATATGGAGACAAGTCTTCTCATGTGGACAACAAATTAGATTACCATTAACAATTAGAATCAGATACAGCAATCAATGTGCTGCATTAGACCAGTAACAATTAATGCATCTTACTTAGATTGGTTGTGTCATCAAATTTGTGTTATTTAGGTGGTTTAATGTCATTCCCTTTTCTTAATATCCTATAACTGTATTATTAGTAGGTCTATTTTTTCATTCTTTCTATTTTATGTATAAATCCAAGTCATCTATTTTTTATGTTATTATTTCAGCTCATTTATAAACATAATTATGATTTTATTTTTATACTGATCATGATATCTGGTTATTCCAGTTATTTGAATTGGAGGGTCAGAGGTACATACATATGGATGTCCATGCAAGTGTGTGTGGTGTGTGTGGTGTGTGTATGTATAGGTATGCGTAGCCATGTAGATAGGGCTGTACCTATAGGTTGAGGTGGCTAGTTCCATATAGATGGATGTGTGCATAAGTGAGTATTGGCATATTGTTTGGTGGGTACCAGACCATACACTCAGATATTGGTTTGTTTGTTTGTTTGTTTATTGGAATAGTCCATTCATAATGACATTGCAACCAGAAATTAGAAGTTTGTAACAAAGGACTATCAAAATTGCAAAAAGTATCCAGAATATTAATTTGGGGGCAGGGGCAGGAGAGGGTATAGATTTTTTAAGCTATTCACACTGATTGGATGCAAACCCTAATAACTGCAACTACAAGCTAAACAAAAGTATCTAAATATAATTTTTTATTTCTTTGACAAAAATTTGTCAAGGGGTATCAGCTAAACAAAATATCATCTAATTTGACTGAAATAATATGACTAACTCGACTGAAATATGACAAACTCGGGAAGGTTTCAAACTAACTGCTGAGATGTGGAGGAAATTTTGTAGGCATATCATGGAATAATTATTGAATAACGATAATGAGATGAAGATGATGATGATTTGCTAGATTGTGGTGACAGACAGTTAATTACTATGGCAGTGCAATTATGACAACTACATAAAAAACGACAAGGTAAAGCAAACACACCAGAACCAAATACAACTACAGCCTCTCACATAACTTGACAATTCAGTAATGTGGTTTGAGGGAATTTTATAGGACATGCCAATTAGCCTTATGTAGATGTGTGAGTGATCCCAATCTCATATTCAATTGTGTTTAGTGTAAATCTTGATTTTCTGTCAGGGGAGATCACATTGTTATATACTGAGGAAATATTTTAATTTCTTGCTCACTAGTTATCTCTCTGTTTGTGCAGGTGCAGACCCCCCAAGTGTGGTCATCAGTAGTTCCGGTCCCTCAACTGCTGGGGAAACTCACAGTCTCACTTGTGATGTTGCCTTGGCACAAGACTTGAGGGAGAGTCCTGTCATAGAGTGGGTGGGGCCAGAGGGACAAATTGAAGATGGTGCAGTAGAGGGTGTGACGTTGTCCAGCTCATCTCCATCCACAACAATGACTCTCACCTTTGACCCCTTGCATACCAGCCATGGAGGTGTGTATTGGTGCAGGGCTAGTGTTGTGGATCCTGAAGCCACCCTCTCCATCAGTGCCAACTCTTCCTACACTGTCACTGCCCAGAGTAAGTGAACTAATTGTTTGGCAGAACCGGGCAGAACTAGCATGCCTCACTGCCTTCCTTGTCAAGTGTGCTAACATTGCAGTATCTCTGGGCATGGCCATCATGGGTTGCTAAGTCATATGCGCAGCTCGGTAATATTGTCCAATTTTCAGTCTTGTAATTTGTGTTGTGAAATTAAAAGTAATTCCTTTATTCAGCCATTGTTTTGTTAAAAATGAATGCAACTTATCATGTGATTTTGATAATGCCTGAGGTCTTTTGGACTTTCTTCATCATTATTTAGTGGTGCAACCGCAGTATCTTCACTTTTTACATATGTTCTCTCACCTCAGTCTTCACTGCTCCACTAACTGGCAATCATATACCTCCTTATTGATCAACAGTTATGTCACTTTAGTCAAGTACATGTAGCAATCTTCTCTCTGCTATTCAGCTCCCCTTCTTCAGTACCTCCCCTCTCTATGTTTTCTTCTCCTAGGAACATATTGATCTTTCTTTTATGGTGGACCTACAATAGTGAAATATGTCTACATTGTCTTGCATAACATCAGTGCACCACTACTACACAACTGATATTCCTTGTGCAGCTGATATCTTACTGACATTGCATAAAATCCATTGTTTTCATGAACATAAACTACTTTATTAGTTTGTCAGGAAAGTCAGGTGCGACTTATAAGATGGAATTCTTCCAGATATTAATGGACTTTATATATTGTTGATTGCTTTTATTAATGGTATTAAAACCTAATGCATGTATGAATAGTAATATTACTTGCTTTGCTTGTATTATTATACTAGAAAATACCCGTCATGAGGGCGGTTTATCAGTTGATCATTGGCCTCCTGTGATTACAAACTTGTTCTATTTAATTTACTGTTTTGTGAGGCTGGTCTTAATTCCCCTACCCCCCCCTCCCACAAAAAAGAGAAACTATTTGGGGAGGGAGATTGAATACCCATTGTCTCACCAAATTAGATGGAACTCCTAAACAATAACAAAAAAACCCTTTGGTGGTGGGAGGGGAGGGTGAGTTGCGAGTAATAGAGCATCCATTCCATCTCTCTCATCATAGAAAAAGTGGAGTCTAAAATTAGAGCCCTCTAATCCCCCTTCCCCAGGAGGGTAGGAGAACCAATAGATTTTACCATATTATTTGGAATAAACTGATACCTCAATTTTTTGTAAATCAGGACATAATAGTACACATTTTCCTTTTTCTACCCTAGACCATGTGTTGACTATTTGACTGGTCCCAAAGGAGAACACACAAAATTTAGTGGAGCTACTCCAAAAACTGTGGAATGAGTACATACCCCCAGAGGGGGGCTAAGGCTATAACAGACCATGAGGGCCCAATTTAGAAAACACAACAGTGCCATAGTGGTAGACCTGATCCCAAATGGAAGCCTACCAAGTTAGGTGGGGCTCCTCCCAAATGTGGGAGGAGTAGTCAGACAAACATATATACATGTATATACTAGCAGCATATACCCAGCATTGCTCGGCCAATGTCAACATGAACCATTATAGAAGCCTATCAAATTTTGGCCTGGTTGGTCCTTTGATTAGCTTTTAGCAGCCAAAACAACTTCCTGTGTGTGTGGCTTATGACATACCACACACATTGCCATACCTACATGTGGTTAATAATGCTCATCCGGTTATTTGGAGAGCACATGCCAAATTTCGGCCCTTTGGCTGAAGTATTTGACCGTGATGCCCAGACATACTTACATACATACTTACAAATCAAAAAATATATTTAAAAATGTGTCAGTGGATCTAACTCCATAGGTCCAAGCATTAGTCATAAGTATTTTTTTTTTTTTTTTGGAACTTTTTCACTTTACACACTGATGGGAAGAGGTAGAGCCAGAAGGGATCTCGCCCATGTTACTCCCAAAGTGAAGTTGTGTGTGCATACCATGTTTTAAGTTTGTTGCTCCATGGGTTTGTCTGTACCATTTTAGGCCTTTTTTGGGGTTTTACATGAAAATAGAAATGGGTTTGGTCATATATATGTACTTAAAACATCCCACAGATAACATAGATTCCAAATATAATGAGTACATGGGTTTAACTTTCTAGGTGCATGTGTTTTGCTGTAATATCATTTTTGGTATTTTTAGCATTACACCGGGAAATGAAGAGGTGTGGCCAGGTAGGACCCAGCAAATGTTACTCCCAGAATGAAGTCATATATGCATACCAAGTTGTAGATCTGTAGCTCCTATGACTTTTCATGCAAAAATATCATTTTTGGCTTTTTCTTATTACCATGGTACCAATTTTCTGGATATTTTAGCCCCTGTTTTAAGATGGATTAGAGCCTATCATTATGCAAGTTTCAGAGAAATCTACCCACAGGTTTGGCCAGAATGATGGTCCAAACATACAGACAGACAGGCAGACAGACAGACAGACAGACAGACAGACGGACGGACGGACGGACGGACGGACGGATGGACGGACGGACGGACGGACGGACGGACGGATGGACAGGCAGGCAGGCAGGCAGGCAGGCAGGCAGGCAGGCAGACAGACAGACAGACAGACAGACAGACAGACAGACAGACAGACAGACAGACAGACAGACAGACAGACAGACAGACAGACAGACAGACAGACAGACAGACAGACAGATGGATGGACAGACAGACAGACAGAGAGACAGACATCTCCTTTTATATACATAGGAGATGTATATATATATATATATATATATATATATATATATATATATATATATATATATATATAAACAAGTGAGGTGTTATAAATCCCTTGAATACCTAACCTTGGCATAATTACATGACATAGTCTAATCCGTTGTTTAATAGAAATTATATTTTTTGGAAGCAAACAAATGTTAGTATTTATAGAGTTACTAATAGCATATACCCGGTGCTGCCCGGCCAATGTCAACATGGGACATTAATAGAAGCTACTCAAATTTCAGCCTAGTTGGTCCTTTAATTAGCTTTTGGCAACCAAAACAACTTCATGTGTGTGTGGCTAATACAGAGCAACACACATTACCACACCCACATGTAGTTGATAATGTTCATCCTATTACTTGCACTCCATATGGCAAATTTCAGCCAAATTAGTCCAAAAATTATTTCTTGAAAAGCATAATGACATCCTATGGGTGTGGCAATGACCAGACTTAACCTATTGACATATGCACATGTGATTAATAATTCTCACTCAGTTGCTTGGAAACCATATTCCAAATTTCTGTCTGGTTGGTTGTTTGATTAGCTTTTAATAACTAAAACAACTTGCAGTGGGTGTGGCTATGGACAAACCATGTCTATATCTGATTAATAATGCCTTCCCTGGTACTTTGCGACCATACACCACATTTTTGCCTGATTGTTCACTGATTAACTCTTCAACCAATATCACTGTTTGTGGGTGTAGCTATGAAAAAACCACACCCATTACCATGCCCACATCTTCTTAATAACAAAATCCTTGGTTCTTACAGTGTATATGCTGAATTTTGGCATTTTTAGTCCAAGTGTTTAGCCTTGAGGTGTATATGCATGTAATACAATGCAAAATATGTGTGTTCATAGACCTAACTCCTTTGGTACAAGTGTTATTCGGAAGTACTTATTTAGGCACTTTTCCTCTTAACGCACCAATGGGAAGAGGTGTAACCAGGAGGGATTCTGACCATGTTACTCCCAAAAGTTAAGTTGTGTATGCATATCATGTTTTGAGTCTGTTGCTCCAAGTGTTTGTCTGATCAACGTACCATTTTCGGCCTTTTTTGGGGCCTGACGTTAAACAGAAATGGGTGTGATCATATACATGTACTAAAACATTCCCCAGATTATATTGATTCCAAATATATGGGTTCATGAGTCCAACTCCCTAGGTCAAGTGTTTTTGCTGATATATCATTTTTGGCATTATTATCCTTACACAGAAAAAAGAAAAGATATGGCTAGATGGGACCCAGCCAATATCACTTCCAGAGTGAAATCGTATATGCATACCAAATTTTAGATTGTAGCTCCAAGGCTTTTTCTGTCCAAGTACCATATTTGGCTATTTCTTATTACCATGGTAACTATTCCCCAAAATTTGTATCCCATGTTTTAAGTTGGGTCATGCCAAGTTTTAGAAAAATCTACCCACAGGTTTGGCCAGAATGATGGTATAAACATACAGGCGGACGCACAGACAGACAGACAGACAGACAGACAGACAGACAGACAGACAGACAGACAGACAGACAGACAGACAGACAGACAGACAGACAGACAGACAGACAGACAGACAGACAGACAGACAGACAGACAGACAGACATCTCCTTTTATATATATATATATGGAAGATGTATACCTGTTGAATGATATCATACATTTGAAATTATTAAGTGTGCATGGTATGTACTCCCCACAGTCCCTCCTCCCACCATCACTATCACTGGCTCCCCTCTGGATGAAGGCTTCCATATTGGCCTCCTCCTCACCTTCACTGGGAGGGCAGAGTTCAACCTTGCTGTAGATACACCTCTCAATGTGTTTGGTGCATGGAGCAAGTCCAACCCAGTCTCTGACCTCAGCAATGCTAACATAACCACAGCAGTGCAAGTGATGGAGAATCCCACAGTGTATGAGACAAACCTCACACTGAACCTGTTGGACACTGAGGGGGACAGTGGAGACTATATGATCACATTTAACACCTCCTCAAGTTCCTTCACTGCAGGCACTACAGACACCTACTCTAGACCCATCACTGTGATGTGTGAGTACGGCTATCACTATGGACATGTGTATGCACACGCAGACACACATACATGCATGCATGCACACACACATACGCATGCACACAATACACACACAGGTAAATGGCACTATGGGCACCTAGTTATGACTTGTCCTTCCTTTGCAGTGTTTTCCCCTCAAGTAGTCGTGATATCTGCTGTAGATGAAGTGCCTACTGCTGGAAATAGATACAGCTTGCAGTGCAACATAAGCAGAGCAGAGACTCTGGACTCCTCCATTCTGTTAGAGGTGGTCTGGCTGGACAGTAACAACAACATCATCACATCTAACCCAAACATCTCCATCAGTGAGGACACCCACTCCACTGGCACCATGCTCTCCAGCATCCTCATGTTCCCACGCATAAGAACCTCACAAGGAGGGAGATACTCATGCACTGTCAACATGACAATACCAGGAATTGTGGATGATCACAGGGTTGTCATGACAGTGGATGTGTCTGTGATTAGTAAGTTGATGATATATTTGTATTATATTGTGATGACAATATACTTGACTCTCTTCCTACTTGGCACTGTGTGTAGTTCCTCCAGCCACTTCAGTGACTCTGCAGCCAAGCAGAGGTGTCCCTCACTATGTGGGCACTCAACTCTCACTAACTTGTGAGGTGGAGTATGACAGAGAGATAGTGGACACACCTGTCTCCTTCACCATTGACATCAACAATGGCCCAGGCAACACTAGAGTCAGTACTAATGTGATGGACAATGTGGGAACTGCTCTGTTCAGTCCCTTGCTCCCTAGTGATGATGGAAGTGCCTATTCCTGCTTTTCATCCATCCTGCCGGTCAGCGAAACTCCATTTGTGAAGACTGTAACTAACTCACTTTCTGATAGCATTACCTTAACTTTGACAGGTACAAGATAATTTAATTATTGTATTGATGTAGTCATATAAAGGTGCTGCTTGTGCATAGTCATTTCCTGGATCATTATTATACACATGCTCATAATTCTTGCCATTGGAACAGTGGTCACTGGGCAGATGCTGCATACTGAGAGAGTTTCATAGGCCTATTGTATTTGTACATGTATTCTTGCAATCCCCTTTATCGCCCCTTCTATTTTCACTAAAATAGTTGATATATTTGCTTCCACAGTATTATATAATGATCAACATGTCTCTCTCTCCCCCTCCTCCCTGCTAGACCTGCCCCCTCCTGACGTATCAGTGGCCTCCCCTCCAGTGACTGTGGCTGGCTCATCTCTCGCACTCACTTGCACTGTTTCTGTGATAGAGAACCTAGTCATTGAACCTGCCATCATGTGGCTGGGGCTTGATGACTCCCCCATCTCTAGTGAAGGCAATGTCTTAGTTTGTGTGCAGCCAGATGTGAGTGGCACTCTCTCTACTTGTGTCCTGCACTTCACATCTCTCAGTACCTCACAAGCAGGCCAGTACCACTGCAGTGCCAGTCTAGCTATTCCAAATTGTCCTCGGATAAACGGGGTGGCAAATTTCATCATTCGAGTTCTCTGTAAGTTTTTGATGTCTCTGTACAAAACCGCATTGTGTAACTGATTGTATATGTATGTGTGTCTGTGCAGTGCCTCCACCCACTCTGAGCATAGAGTTTCTGGATGATGCTGCAGTGCAGGGCACAGTAGTGCATCTGCAGGCAACTGCCACTCTGAACCCAGCAGTGAACTCTCCCCTCACCGTGGTGGGGGAGTGGAGCAGACAGGACATGGCAAACCTGCCACAGTCTATTTTTATATCAGACACTAGCCAGACCTCACCCTACAGCCATACCCTGACCTTCAACCCCCTCAGGGACAACAGTGATGATGGAGGTGTCTATGTGTACATGCTCACTGTCTCTCCACGAGACAGCACCTACATTGAGTCTGCATCAACCAATAGAAGCATCATGATAGAGGTCCAGGAATACCCTCCACTAAAAATTATAAGAAATGTGACTACCAGTGTATGTGGGGAACAAGAACAGACCTCACTGTTTGGCAATGTTTCTCTCCTCCCCAACACTGCCTTGAACTCTCTTACCTATTCCTGGACAGATCCACATGGCCAACCAATCTCAACCTCCACTGGTGGCATCTCTGTAAATAAAGACAACCTAATACTAAGGAATCTTACTTTGAAAATAGGTACATACACTCTCAAGATCTGTCTCACAGTTACTGATAGTGGATTAAGTTATCACTGCAGTTCTGCTCCCTATTCTCTATCTACTACTGGTAAGATTTTTTTTTTATTTTTTTTTTTAATTTATTTATCACTAATTACTTATAATCATATGTATGGATGTTCATGAATAATGCATATGCCCACACTTTCTATTAAACAAAAAATAATACATTTAAACATCTGTTTTAATATATTTTATGCCTCAGTACACAGAATCCTATAGAAATATTTCCAATGGAACTAAGTAGTCTTGGAGAGAAAAGTAGCTAAATTGCTTACAAGGATATATCTTTTGAATATAAAAAAGCTACTAATTGACGTTAATGTTCAAGATTCCCTTGGACAGCTGATTGATCTCAAAGAATGACACTCTGGATACAACTCAAGATATTCTAAAAGACTTAATTCTGTATTGTTGTAGCTAGTGGTTGCTAATAATTTCTAATTGTTGCTATTAATGGTTGCATGCTTGATTGCTGTGTGATCATTAATCATCACTTATGTGCATTTATTCCTTAAATGTACCAACCTCTTGTCTAAAAGAGTTCTAAGGTTATTAAGGAAGTATATAACTGATTTCAATCTGCGAAAAAGCCTTCTGATTGTGAGATCTGGGAGTAGTTTATTGGTATCATGTGGTTGAACGGATCTTTGGAGTAGCAGAGTGACTTGACTCAGTGGAAGGGTTAGCAACCACCACATTGTCACAGCCACAGAGCCTGTTGTTGTCTGATATATTAAATCTCTTCTTAAACCATTGAGAGGTCAATTATATATTCATTCTGACAGATGGACATGTTGTCTACTAGCAACATATGCCCAGTGTTGCCTGGGATATAATGACATGCCCTCATGAAGAGTGAGCCCTAGTGTGGCCCAACCGATTTTCCTTCCACATTCAAGTTGTGTTTGCATGCTCCTAGGTCTCTTGGTCCATGAAATTGACTGTCTATAAGTACCATAAGAAGATTGCATCATTTTTGGCATTTTTTCCTGAATTACCCACAGGTAGATATATAGAGAGGTAACACTTCTTTTTTTTAGCTAATAACTATCCACTGTACAGGATGTGCCTACTCTGAAGAGCGGATTATTATGGTATTGTGGTAAGATAGAAAAGTGGTGTGGCCAAGTGTGACCCAGTGTATGTCCAAGAGTTGTCAAGTAAGACTTACTGCATTTTAGCCTCACAAACCTTCAGGAAGAGGTTTGAATAGGAATGAAAACACTGAGTAGAGAGCATCCAATCAAATGTAATTCAAGCTACTTCATTCCCAGATGTTTTATTGAAAAAAGCATCACACAAAACCAGTGTTATCAGATGGATTCAGCTCAAAATTACTACTTTTAATCACTACATATCTTAGCTACCTAATAATTCACTATAAAAATACTAACAAAGATAATATATAATATTCAAACCACATATTACAAATTTATATTGGAGCATATTACAGCTTTTCCTTCAGACCACAGCCTTAGTATTTGCCTTATGCATCACATACTATCTGCATTCTGAATAGGAAGGTAGAACATTTTCAGCACAGTCAGGCCAAACAGTTGCAATGGAAAATTCTCCACTGGATCCTTGTACGAGTGCACATCCAGCCAGAAATTCTCAGCATTGCTGGTGTCCCAGGCCAGCTCCTTGATCATAGGGCACTTAGATTCCAGCTATCCCTGGGATTGTGGACACAGATATTCTCTCTTCAGGTGTAGCTTGCAAGAACAGTGACAATTGGAATGGATCTGTCTTTGTAAGAAGCTTGACTCTTTCCGTAGCCTTATGAATACTTTTCTCAGAAAATTGAATGCATTTTTTCCAGCCTCCTCTTCTGCATGGGAAGTTGGCTATGATTTAATTTTGTATGGAATCCCTGACACCTGCTGTTAAATTTGCTCTGTTTTAAGAGTTTTATCAATTGCCCAATAAGACCTTTTCTCTCTCAATTTCTTTCTAATATCTCTAATTGTGGCAACACTGCTTATGACTATTCCACATTCTCTTAAGATTAGCCAGTAGCTTCCTATAAATTTGTTGTCTTCTCACCAATGAAGATGACAAATAATGTAATCTATATATATATATATATATATATATGTATATATATAATATATATATATGTATATATATAATATATATATATATATATATAGAAGACCATGTAATTGACTATGTAACTATGTTGGTCCGTTTCTCAAAATCCCTCTGTTAGATTTTGACCAAACTTTTAGGGATGGAGAAGACCCACCCTAAGATGGTTTTATGCCAGGTGGCATGTCTGGGAATAAAGAGAATTTGTCTCTCTGTTTGTCTGTTGGTATGTCTGTATGTTTGTACCATTATTCCAGCCAAACCGGTAGATGGATTTCTCGAAAACTCAGCATGATGATACGTTTTGACCCAACATAAAACATGAGCTAAAAATTTCGCAAAATGGTTACCATGGTAATGAGAAAAAGCCAAAAATGGTATTTGGGCCAGAAAAACTCTAGGACTAACATACCACTAAGACATGTTCAACTACTGCATTTTAGCCTATATTGGCCGGGCAATGCCAAGTATATGCTGCTAGTAATAAATAATTTAATGACCAATAACCTAATTATATAGATGTACATGTGTGCAAGTATGCTTCCTCCTACTCGGGCCAGTAATCTACATGTAATAAATCAACTCATTAGATTGAAAATCAAATACATGAATAACAAATCTACTTAAGTCATGATTTACAAATAACAATCAATTCTGGTCCCTAATGCAATAATTAATGAAGAAATAGTGTCTGCATGTCTGATTGTTTTCTATTTAATCCACTAACTTTTTTTATTATTTTAACATTTAACATTTGAGCCATCGGAATTTGAAGGAAAAAAAAAACAATAAAAAAACAGGAATACATTTGAAAGAAAGGAAGGAAACAAGGAGGAAAAAGGAAGGAGGTAGAGAAGGAAGGAAAGAAAAGGGAGGGGGAAAAGGTAGGAAAGGATAAAGAGCAATCTAGTCCAGGTTAGAACTACTGAATTTCAGGTTGGAAGATGTGCTTTAACCACTGAGCTCATTTTTTGAAGGCAATTTTATAATTGGAAATTTAAATTCCTCCCCCCCTCTGGGGTTGATATTTCCAAAATTTTGTTGTTGTGAAAACTGTAGTAGGCACCGAAGGATCATGTCAGCAAAGTTTCATCAATATCCATTCAGCTATTTGACTGACCATTGAGCCCACACACACATGCCTTTTCACATTAATAGATACTAGCGAAAAACCCGCCATACGGGTGGTTTTTCAGCCCACCTTTATAGGGTTGTAGTTAAAATAATTGTCTACTTTTAAGATATATGTTCTAGACTTTAAAAATAAAACTGAACATGTGATTAGGTCGAAAATTTTTAAAGGTACAATTTTTGACATTTTTAGCCTCACACACAAAGGGGAAAAATTGTGGCCAGATGGGACCCATCCCATGTTATATGTCAGAGTCAAGTTGTGTCTGCATACAAGGTTGTAGACCTGTAGTTCCATTCTTTCTTCTGATAAAAATACCATTTTTGACTCTTTTTTTTCTTTTTTTTTTTGGTATAGAAAAGGGTGTGACTATATAGACATGTTTGTGACATTCCCCTGGTGACACTCATTTCATATATATATGGGTTTGTGGATCTTGCTCCCTTTTTTTTGACTGGCAAAATCACCAAAATTTCTATTTTGTGCTTTTTTTTATACAGAAAGGGGTTTAGCCATATAGATGTATGTGTAACATTCCTTTGGTGACATTGATGGGACCCACACAATCTTATTTGCATAGTCAAGTGTGATGCTTGCCAAACTTTTGGGACTGTAGCTCAATTTTTAATCTGTCAAAAGTATTAATTTTTAATTTTTTTAAATACAGAAAGGGATGTGACCATGTTTAGGATGTTCCCGTGGTGACACTATTCTAAATATATTGGGTTTGTGAGTCTGATTCCTTTTTTTCTGGCAAAGTACCATTTATGGCTTTATTTTGAATACAGAAAGGGAGGTGGCCATATACACATGCTCATGACGTTCCCCTGGTGACTCTGATTCTAAATATACATATGGGTTCATGGATCTAACTTTAAAAATTCAAGCGTGAATTGCGAATAGACAGACAGATAGACGGACGGACGGACAGACAGACAGACAGACAGACAGACAGACAGACAGACAGACAGACAGACAGACAGACAGACAGACAGACAGACAGACAGACAGACAGACAGACAGACAGACAGACAGACAGACAGACAGACAGACAGACAGACAGAGAGACAGACAGACTATTCACACTTTATAGAATGGAGAGATGTCAGGTCTGAATTTAGTCATGGTACAGGGTGTACCTCAAATACCTCCAACTTAAATATTTTTTAAATCATTTTAGCATTTTGATAGTAGTGATTGTCCTGTGTTCAAACTTTTCTTTTCCTCCAGCAAATTGAAATAGTAACGACTAGAGGTAAAAATGAACCATTAACACACTCATTCTATCAATCTTTAAACAAGACCACAACAGGGAAATGAACTGTAACATACACAACTTGAACTCCTTATTACATAGGAACAGTTGGTTTAATAATAATATAAGTTTCTCCAGTTAGCTGTGTACCATGTACATATATTTTTTTTCCCTCTCTCCAAAAATATTCTTCACATTATGCAGCACCTGGAGTTAACCTGATGTGTCAAGCAGTATCATCAAGTGAAGGACTTGGCCTCTCTGTGACTTGGAACCATCCCTCTCTGAGCACTGACTCTGTGGTACTGTATGAGTTGACAGTGGAGCAGTATGAACAGCCTGGAGATGCAAGCACCTTGACCATTGTGGACTTGCCAACACCCTTTAAGCAGACAATCCCTGCTGAAGGAAGTCTAGAGGCTACAGTGACCACAGGAGTTCGTGAGTGTGGGACTTACAAATAATTACTCTGACTTTACCTCTTCCTTCATTCTATAGAGGAGTTTGTTCCCTATCTTGTAACTATGACAACCAGAAATTCAGAAGATTGTGGATTAGAAAGTCAGATCAAATGTTTTACCAAAGAAGGAGGTAAAAAAAAAATAGTATTTCTATTCTTTCTTTATATTTTCTTCTTTCCTTTTGTTATTGTAATCACAGTTTTGTATTTACTTACTCTTCACCCCTCTACAATCTTCTTAATTGCATTCTCATACTCTTCATCCTTCTCTCTTGCACTTCCTCCAGTACCCAATGTAGCCCTGAGGAATGTGACAGCAACTCTTGCTGAGAGTAGCACAGTACTGCAAGTGACATGGCAACCCTTGACTATAGTAGAAGCCAGAGGTTTCATTAACTATGTGGTAACAGCAAGGGAAGGAAATTCTATGAAAGTATTAACAAAGATTGCAATCATGAACCAGAACAGTGTTACGTTTGAGGGAGTGGACACATCGGCAGAGTATTCAGTATCTGTTTACACAATGACCATCAGCACTGGGGAAATTGGGCCAGGTGAGGGTGTGGCAGTGATTGTGACCCTAACTGCATTGATCAAACATAAACTTGTGATCTGAAACTGAGCACGAGTGTACAATGCATGTATAAATTAACTAGCACACAATTGCAGCCTTTGGCCACATTGCTTGCTAGGCCCACCTACGATGGGCTGTGGTCACAAATTTTCTTAGGGGAGTACATGTCTTGTGGGAGGACATGTTTTATGAAATACATGTCTTTCAGGATAACATGAATCACAGGAAGATTTGTCTTATGAAAGTCATGCTTTGTAGGAGGAAATGTCTTGCAGGAGTGCACGTCTTAGGGTGGCATATCTTTCAGGATGATGTGTTTTACTGGAATGCATGTTTTAAAGGAGGACAGATCTTATTTGAGGGTATGTCTTATAAAAAGTCATGCCTTACAGGAGTACCTGTCTTACATGAGTACATGTTATAAAGGATGGCATATCGTAAAGGAGGATTGGTCCTACAGGAAGACATGTCTTATAGGAGGACAGATCTTACTGGTGTGTATTTATTATAGGGAACCATGCATTACTTAAGGGCATATCTTACAGGTGGAAATGCCTTATAGTAGTACATATACTATGAGAGGACATGTATTACTGAAAGTCATGTTTTGAATATGGTGTGCATTAGGAGCTCTGAATTGTGTATCTCCAGCTGGTCTCACAAATCAGCCATTTTTGTTACTTTTTATGCCGCAGTCTAATTGTCTGCAGTGAATTTGTTTGATTAGAGATTTAGCGCTTGGGTCCCTTGCAGCACCAGGATGTCATGGACGCTATTTCTGAGTTCAACAAATTTTATTCTCCCTTTGAAATTGATGGTAAAATGCACTAGCGTTTCTTTGAACTAGTAATCTGTAAACACCTGTGAAATATCTTGTATAAATAAAATGGTTGACCACAAAGAGACTTTTTTTTGGCTTTTTTTAGTTCCTCCACTTGAGTAATGGGGTATGACAAAATGGGACCTAGCCCAGGTTACTTTCCCATACCTGAAGGTCATATTTCCCAACTTTCAAACTAATCCATTCAGCCTTTTGGCAGGTTATTGCACACACACACGCGCACACACATAGATATTTATACATATATACATATATACATATATATCCTATATATCCTATACATATATAAAAGAAGATGTCTGTGTCTGTCTGTCTGTCTGTATGTTTGCACCATCATTCCGGCCAAAACCTGTGGATGGATTTCACTGAAACTTGGCATGATGATAGGCTTTGACCCAATTAAAAGCATGGACTAAAAATTTCTGAAAATGGTTGCTATAATAATGAGAAGAAGCCAAAAATGGTATTTTTGCCAGAAAAACCCTTGAAGCTACAGATCTAAAACTTTGTATGCATATACAACTTCATTCTGGGGTTAACCTGGGCTGGGCTAGACCTTTCCCAGTGTAAGGCAAAAAAATGCCAAAAATGATATTTCAGTAACAAAAAAAACCCTAGGGAGTTAGACCCATGAACCCATATGTATTTGGAATCAATATAATCTGTGGAATATTTTAAATAGATGTATAAGACCACACCCTTTACTGGTTTATATCAGGCTAAAAGGAAGCCAAAAAAGGTACTTTGACCAGACCAACCCTTGGAAGAACAAGACTTAATATATGGTATGCATACCCAACTTAACGTTTGGAGTGACACAGGCAAAATTCCTCCTGGCTACTCTTCTTTCTATTGGTGTGTAAAGTGAAAAAGTGCCAAAAAAAAGATATTCTGAATAACGCTTGGACTAAAGGAGTTTGATCTACGAGCACACTTTAATATATATTTTTGTTAGCATGTGTAGGCATCACAGCGAAACTCTGAGACTAAAAAGGCTGAAATTTGGCATGTACTCTCCAAGAACTTGGGTGAGCATTATTAAAAAGATATGGGCATGGTAATGGTTGTATTTTTGTCATGGCCACATCCACAGACTATTTATGGACTAATCAGGCTGAGATTGGGCATATGGAGTCCAAATATCCCATGAGCATTATTAACTATGATTAGGTGTGAAAATGTGTGTGGTTTGGTATTAGCCACACCCACAGAAAGTAGTTATGCCTGCCAAAAGCTAATTAAAGGGCCAACCAGGCTGAAATTTAAGTGGCTTCTATAATATTTCATGATGAAATAGGTCGGGCAATGCCGGGTATATGCTGCTAGTATATACACATATATACATATATATCATGGATTCCAATAGTGTAGTTCTTTTTCTTTCTTTCTTTTTGACATACTAATCCAAACCACACCCATTTGGGAAAACCACACCCTTTATATATTATCTGTTTAAAGAAGGGGAGAATATAAACTTCTGGAGCTGTTACAGCTTCATTGCAAAATCAACCCACCTAAACTTGACAATCTATGCTATTATTTTTGCTAGCACAAATAAAATGTAAATAGAAGTATCTAACAAATTAGAATTTATGCCAATCTTAAGATATTTCTACTATTCTTCTAAGATGTTGAATTATACATATATATGCATATATACATATATATACACACATACATATACATATATTCACATATAAACACATCTATATATATATACAAATCTATATATTCACATATACACACATACATATCTATATACGCACATATACATACACACATATACATACATACATATACATACACACATATACATACACACATATATACCCACATATACACACACATACATATGCATATATACACATGCATATATACACACACATATATACACACATATACACATCTATTTATACATATCTATATATACACATCTATATATACACACATATATGCACATATATATACACACATATATATACATACATATATACACATACATATATACACATACATATATACACATACATATATATTATATATATATGTGGAGTTATCCTTTACCAAGTGCAAACCCGTACCTTATATTTATAACTACCTGCCATGGGACAGTTGATGGCAAACAAGTTATCAGGATCCAGAGTAGACGGTTCCTGAACTTTTATATTCGTTTGAATTAAGAAACAGAGATACACTCCTTATTGTTTCTCTTTACCATTCCCTACAATATTTATGTAGTTCCAGCCCTTGCAGTGGATATTAGAGGCTATCCCATAGACTCAGACTTCTTCACAGGCCTGCAGCTCAACCTCACCTGCACTATTCAAGTGTCACTGGAAATATCTCCACCAATGACTATCTTTACCAAATGGAGCAAATCTGGTTCTCCTCTCTCCTCCAACAGTAGAGTAACTGTGGAGGAGTTGCCAGTGCAGGTGGGGCCACGACTATACCAGACTAGTGTACTGTTCAACAGTTTGGATAAGATCAGAGATGAGGGAGAGTACATGTGTACTGTGAGTGTCACTCTTAGGCTGGAGGGTTATCAGGATGTAACAACAGGGTCTACTGCAACTCAATCCATCACTGTGCCAAGTAAGTATGTCATCATCGATGTATACTTGTCATCCATTGAATCACATACTAGTTAACTATAGTTAACATCTTAAATATAATATTTGCTGATTTTACTGTTACTGCTTGAAGTGAATAAGGGTATGATATTCAACACAAAAAAAAAATTAACTATTACTTCTAGTTATTGTTTTGATTATGCCTAAAGCATTGATATGGACCTAAATAGGCTCAATTCACACTTTTAATATGTAAGCTACTTTTTTACCTTCACATAATTTAATCTAGAAAGTCTGGTCTCCCTGTTCTATTCTCTATCTTCAGACAGATTTCTATGTTTCTCTTCATCATATTCATTAAGAGAAGATAAAAAAAAAATTCCTTTAGAACTTGGAACCTATGCACCATGACTGATTGGGGTCACCTTACCGGAGGAGGTTTGTATGAGAGTTCTCATGTATCAACTACTTAAGTAGTAGCAGATTACTATTCAACACAATATGTTGTCATATGTAATACTAATGCGACTCATTTACATCATATATTCACTTTGTTCAAGGGTAGAAGGAATATGGGATCACAATCTAATCATTTATTGTTGTTCAATTAATTACTTCTATGGTATATGTCATTATATTTGGTGATTGATTGAGTTAAGTTTAATTATATGCACTTTGATCTCTGATTGCATCAAGAGAAATTTAATTTATTATCCAAAATATTTAAACTCACTAAAAATTCTACTCACAAAATATTGTCATAACTATTGTCAATATTTTTTGGCTATTTTTTTCCTTCTATATTTATTCTATTTAGCTGTGTTCTTCCTATTAAAATTGACTGGTATCTACAACTGCAGAGAATGGAGGGTAAGTGATTAATATTTAGCATGAAATATGATTAAAGCCCTTTCATAACTTTAGGACTTGAATCCTGAATCTAAAGACATGGATATCGTGGAGGCTATAGTGAAGTTCATGGCTGTTAGATGTACCTGTGACTTTACTGCTGATCGACTCACAGACAGAGTGTTCCTGTGTCATCCATCTTCCCCTCAGTCTGTCACATACCAGGCACAACTACATGGCACTCTCCAGGCACCAGTCACAGACCTCATTACCATGATGGAGGAGTGGGCATCTTCTGGAGACACTATCCCAGTTCAATTCCTGCCTCTAAAATTGGAGGGTGTATGTGCATCTTTTGATTCAACAATAGTGGAATGTAGAGAAGAAAAGGAGGAAAGTGGAATTCAGTCCATCCCTGTCATAGCTGGAGTGGTGGCTGTAATGGCAATGATGGTGGTGGTGATAGTCATTTTGGTATCAATAATCATCACAACCAGAATACGAAGGGCAAAGCTGAAGCCTAAGGATGAGTCAGGGTAAGAGCATAGCCTGTAGCTACACCAATACAGTGCAGCATCCATTACTACAGACACACTTGCCTTGTTCTACAATCTCTGTTTGTGCTCTTTTTTTTACCTAATGTTTTTAGTGGAACTAAACTATACATACATCAATTAAATTAGCAATGGAAGTCATACTATCTGTACCTACGATGTTGAAATAGTTTGTTTTTATTTTATTGTGCAGTAATAATACATATTTAATATCAAAAAAAAAAATCCACTAATGATGATACTCTTTTTTTCTTTTTTTTTTTTTGGTTACATTGCATTCTAAATTTGTATTAATTCCTAAATTTTGGTAAATCCTTGTTCTGATCTACCAAAAATGGGATTTTCTACTGAAACTTTTTTGTAATAATTGGTGTAATTTTATTTTCCTTTTTTGTTATCAGTTATTGAAGTGCAGCTTATCAATATTAATGTATTCAGTCTAAAGTAGTAATTCAGATTTATGAAAGTTTAGAGTACACTACTTTGTAATGTTTTACATATAAGGTAGACCTAAGTGTTGACATGTACCAATCCATTCATGTTTACTGCAGGAAAGTGGGTGCCATCCCACTTAGTAATGTAGATATTGAGACATACTGCAGCCATATGTATGAGGACATCGAAAATTTTAAGCCTGCAACTGAGATAGTTGGTGGTGTAAACCTAGAGCCATGTACTGCCTATATGTCTACAACACACCAGTGAGACAGATATAAGCTAATGGACAAAATGTATGCATGTAGCTGGAAAACAATTACTAACACTTAACTTTTACTGTGTTTCATAGAATTAAAGAGGAACAACTGATGTTTATCCTTTTTTTGTTATATTTGCTGAATATAGTTGTAAATATCTTCTTTTTTTTAATTATGGATTCTATTATTGACATTTAAAATAAGATTTCAGTAATAGAGTGGATTTGTGCTCAAAATGTATGGAATTGTGCATTTTGTTATAAAAGTACGAGACAAGATGCATGGTTTCTAGCATCACAAAATATATGAACAAATGAACCCACCTTTGATTTGACGTTTGGTGACTTCAAACTTCAATCTTTATTGTACACAAATTAAATACTTTGCATTTCAATACAAAATAAGAAACCTTATACTTGGTTTCTAGACATATGTGATGCAGGCATTCTAAGAAATAGAGAGCCACTGATATGTAAACCTTTGAACGACCTGTTGAGATTGATGATTTGATTATCATATATCACATTAAATATGTTTTATGTAATTTTTTATAAAAGAGAAAGCTTTATATATTGCTACAGCCTACAAGCTACAAGAAGTATCTTAAGAAATTGAACTATATTCAGGAAACCTTTAGTAAATTTGATAATCAATATAATGGGATCTTCCCTACTATCCTAGATTAGTTATGAGAGTAATAGGTATATCTGAGTATTGCAGAATAATAGGCTATTTTTATGAGCATAACAATGTCAAAGAAGCTTCAAGCTGCTGGAGGTGCAAGCAAATAATGGATTACTGATTAGTAATAGTGTTGAGGTTTTACAGCAAGTTTAACTTAGGTTAAACATCAATATTGTTCAATCAGCTTGTTAATTGGTTATATTCATGTCATATGGAGTACTGTTGTTATTATTTCCTGACTTAGCTGTCAGGTGATAGGGAGTCACTATCATGTGAGTTATCCATTGGCACATTTTAAGTTTCTGTCATAATAGGTCTATAGTTGTACCAGTAGTGTTACAACAATTGTTGAACAAATAGACAAAGCTATTGATAATTTTCAAATGGGTGATTGCTCAGACACCATAACTTCTCTGCTAAGTAAACTTCATGTCCAGTGGCATCTAATCTCACAAATAAATTAAAGTAAAGGAAAGATTCCTCAGCAATATTCCAATAGGACTGAAATGAAGCAAAGGGGAATCAACAGCTGATCCTAAAAATGTTTCTTTATTGATTCATTGGAAACTTTAGGAAAAGGTAACTTGAAAGCCTTGAATAAAAGTTTGGTTTGCAGTGCATATCCAAAAACAATTATTTTAATATAAGTGTCATTAACTTGCTTATTAATTTATCTAAGCATTCTAAAGGAAGAGCAATAATGGTATGTAAATAAGAGTGTGAAAGGAATATTATTTGATATTATAAATACACATGACAAAGATGCACATCATGTTGGTGAGGGTCTTTCTGAAGATGTCTGTGTTAAAATTTACATGTCTATGTTGTCACCGCAAAAAAGGTTGACTGTTTTTTTAATCTTCCTTGTAATGCATGCATCTAGTTTGACTGCTAGTCAGCACATGACTGAGCTGATCTCAATAATTCATCAAGAACGGTAAAGTACAATTTAAAGCCTAGTTAAGCAAGTCTCTCTTATTTTTGATAATACAACTCATGTGGCTGAAGCAGTGGTGGTTGTGCTCCATTGATGATGGATGTGTCATTCATATGTATATACTGAAGCTAGTATAATCTCAAGTAGTTGATGTATGTTGCTTCAAACACACTAGAGTAATGAAGGGGAGCATATCCATAGTCCTGTTCTGGATGATTACATGAAATCTAGGGTTAATTTATTTTCCCTGAAGTCCAAAGAATAAGTTCGCCTGGTTATCTGTCTCAGGTTTTCATTGCACTTCATATTCTGAGACCTGATGGTGGTCTACATGCAAGATAATCAAGCAAATACATGATACCTTTGAAGATGCTTAACTGTTAACAGTAATAGTCTTCCACCATCTACTAAAGCTAATCTTAAAGGAATACTACTGGATCCCAATACAAATGCATAGCAAATGTTTAAAGTGGTAATAACTGTGGATGCTGGAGAGTTGATTATTAAAGTTACCTATGCCCTAGAAGGAGATGCGTCTCTAGCACTGATGAACTATGAAAAGATCAGTGAACTGAGAGATGCCATTCCTGTGATACACTACCCAACACTCAAACTGTAACATGCACTCTATCTTAAGGCAATCTTATTATTTACAACAGAAATTTGATTATACTATATCTGTATTCAGCCTTCCTGAACTATTCAATCCTAAATCTGACATGTCAAAGAGACACAGGAGGCATCAAACTTGTAATGGCTTGTAATGGCTCTAGCTATGTACCTCAGCACATTGTTGTAAGCTATAGATCCAGAGTAGTTGTACAGACTGTCATTCGATGTCCCCTTATTAATCCTCCTCTACTATTTATCAACCTCATCATCACTTGTTTAATAACAAAGTCAATCCATAAACTGGTGCAGTATTGCTCTCTGTGAAGCATGGTGAGATGCCCTTCACTGAATATTGATGATATAAAGAATGACTATTAGAAGGCAGGTTAAGACTTTTCATCATGTAGCTCTTATACATCTAGGAGAGATTAGTGTCAGGGAAGATGGTGCTTATGTAGCTGCTTTTAGGTATGCAATTGCTGTTTTCATCATTGTAATTGGGATGATTAATCCCAATCAAACAATTAAATGTGATTAATATCTGTGCAACAGAAACAATGTACCACTGCTAAACCTATTGTAGAAAAAGAAAAAGATTAACATCAGACAAGCAAACTTTAACATTTATTGCACTTATACTTTTTTGTAAATATACCCAATATGCCATTAAAAAAAGTATTTTAGAGTGGTCACAGTAAATTGTCTGTAACTATTTGCCCCCAAGCTGGATTAAAGAGAACATTTCACCATATTAAAGAGCATAAAAAAAAACACTTTCAGCAATACCAAATTTGTTTTAGTGACAATTTTTTCCTGGTTGGTCATGATTTTAATATTTCAAGATCTAAAATGACCGGCCTATATTGAAAGTAATGGATACTTCACTACTTCTGCATATGTACTGTTAGCACTGAACTTAGCAACAACAAATCATGGTGGTAATGTGGTCCCACATCGGTGAATTTTATTACAAATATACTTCAAATTTCTTGTTTCTGTTATAACAACAGATCACTTACTATTCAATACCTATGCACAGCATTGTTGATTAGAATTTAACTTGTTCTCTTTTTTAATACTACACTTTCAATGGTGGAAATAGGTTCACAAAGGATCATAGTAAAGGAAAATGGAAAGTAAAGGGAAATTAAGAAACCATACGTTGAAATTGAGACACATTTGCAACCCCCACTTAGTCCACCTAACACCCAACATCCTCCCACAGGATGCATTTCAGACTGATTAAATGTACAGAATAGCTTAATCATATGCATACACACACCCAACGAACACATACACACACATACTAACACACACTCACTCACACAAACAAACTCCAACTCATACACTCTAACATACACATTTGAAGGCACAACTCGAATAAACACAAACTTACAGCCATCAAATGAATGCTTCTACTAAGAGTTAGAACATTTTGAACAAATTAATCTTTAACTGCTGTTCCTGTTAGATCTGCAAAATTAATAAATAAAATAAGATTAGGCAGAGAAACTTAATGTTTCCCAGTTGTCTAAAAAGTGTATATTTGATAAAGCTATTTCAAGCTTCGTTTACTAGAGAGACAGAACTATGGAAGTAAACTCCATTAGAATCCTTAAAACTTATTCTTACCGAACCCTAAACTTTGATACTATGGTAATGTATCTGGAGTCCTTTGAAATACTCTCAGGCAGTCTTCATTATTCTGGCCTCCTACAAGAGTAATAGTTGTCAACAGGACTTCATAAGTTAAACCCTGATTGGACCAGAAAAAATCCATTCATCCTCCAGCTCTCTGGTACAAAGTAAAACTCACTGTAAAATATGCAACAAAGCATTAGCAGTTAGTCATCTAGGTTACAGAGATGTGCAGCAGTGCATTAATGGGCAGATGCACTTGCTGAAGGCCAAAGATTTTGACTCTAGTTGTCTCAGTGCTCAGTTACTGAAAAGGATAGCTTGACTATGAAAATTGTAAAGGCTGAAATAAAGTTTACATGTTTTTTGTTGGAACACAACCTTCCAATAGATTCTGCTGACCATGCTCTAGCACTTCTTTTGGTCCACGTTCCCTGGCAGTAAAGTGGCACAGTACTATAAGTCAGCTAGAACAAAAATAACTTACATAATTGATGAAGTCCTATCTCTTCATTTTTCAAAAGAATTGTTTGAAACTGTTAAACTGCAGCCTTATACTCCCTTGATGGCAGTAATACAAGGAAGAAAAGAAGCCAGTGCCACTGACTCTTTGGCAAATTAAAAACTAAGTTACTTACATTGTAACTGTTTACTAGAGTAGATATCCCTCCCCTCCCCCCCCCCCCCCCCCCCCCCCCCACCCCACAAGGTTGCAATGCTGTGGTGTTTTCTATTCAGTTGATGTGGCCAGAATTTTACAGCAGGTGTTTTATGTATGCACATTCGATGTATTATACACAATAATTGCTGACCATTGGCACCTGAGGTTAACAATAAAAAGAGAAAAAATTCTTTCTGTCTAAATTTGTTGCTGGAGTCAACACTTCCAGTATATTACAAGGTAAAGTTAATAATTATGTTTTTTTACAATATATATATATATATGGTAAGGATATGCCTGTTTGTCCATCTGTCTGTCTCTCTGTCTGCACCATCATTCTGGCTAAACCTGTGGGTGGATTTCTTTGAACCTTGCATGGTAAGTGTTGGATCCAACTTAAAGCATGGGCTAAAAAATCTGGGAAATGGTTACCAATGTGGGAGGAAAAGCCAAAAAAAAAAGCATTTTGGCCAGAAAAACCCATGGAGCTACAGATCTAAATCTTGTTATGTATATACAACTTGACCCTGGTAGTAACATAGGCTAGGTTCCACCTGGCTACAACTCTTACTTTTTAGCTGAAAATGCCAAAAATGATATTTCAGCAAAACACTTGAACCTATAGAGTGAGACTCATGAACCAATACATATTTGGAATCAATATAATCTGAGGAATATTTTAGGTACATATATGACCACACCCATATTTGTGTTTATGCCAGGCCCAAAACATGTCAAAATATAGTATGTGGTCAGATAAACCCTTGGAACGACAAACCTAAAACATGGTATGCATGCACAACTTAACTTTGGGAGTCACATGGGTGGGATCTCATTTGGCTACACTCTTCCAATTGGTGTGTAAAGTGAAGAAGTGCCAAAATATGAACTTTTGAATAACTCTTGAACCGAAGGAGCTAGATCCATGACCCCTTATAATATACTAGCAGCATATACCTGGCGTTGCCCGGCCAATGTCAACATGAAACATTATTGAAGCCACTCAAATTTTGGCCTGGTTGGTCCTTTAATTAGCTTTGGATAGCCAAAACAATTTCTAGTGCATGTGGCTAATACCAAATCACACACATTACCACACCAACATGTAGTTAATAATGCTCACCTGATTATGGATTAATCATGCTAAAATTTGGCATACCGAGTCTAAGTAAATCATGCTAAAATTTGGCATACCGAGTCTAAGTAAATGAGTATTTGGCAGGCATAATGTCTTATGGGTGCGGCCAGGACCAAACTACACCAAGTGACACACACATGTGATCGGTAATGCTCACCCAGTTTCTTGGAAGTCTCATTTCAAATTTCATTCTGGTTGGTCATTTCATTAGCTCTGAGTAGCCAAAACAACTTCCAGTGTCTGTGGCAAGACCACACCCATTTAGGTAAATAGCGCTTTCCTTGGTACTTGGAGACCATATGTCAACTTTTGCCTGATTGGTTTCTGATTAATTTTTTAAAGCGAAAATTACTTCTTGTGGGTGTGACTATGACCAAACTGCACCCATTATCATGCCCACATGTGTTTAATAATGCTCACCGGGTTCATGGAGAGTATGTACCGAATTTCGGCCTTTTTAGTTCATGCATTTAGCCATGATACCTAGACACAAACATATTTACAAACCAAAATATATATTAAAGTGTGTTTGTTAATTTAAATCCTATAGTCCAAGCATTATTCTGAAGTTTTTTTTACACACAAATGGAAAAGGTGTAGCCAGGAGGAATTCCACCCATGTTACTCCCAAAGTCAAGTTCTGTATACATACCATATATCAAGTCTGTCGCTCCAAGGATTTGTTTGGCCAAAGTACCATTTTTGGCTTTTTTTTTGGCCTGACACGAAAAAAAAAATGGGTGTGGTCATATAAATGTACTTAAAAAATTTCTCAGATTATATTAATTTTAAATATATATGGGTTCATTGATTTAACTCCCTAGGTTCAAGTGTTTTTGCTGAAATGCATTTTTTTGGCATTAGTAGCCTAACACAAAAAAGAGGTGTGGCCTGGTGGGACCCAGCCCATGTTACTCCCAGAGTGAAGTTGTATATTCATACCATGTTTTAGATCTGTAGCTCCAATGGTTTTTCTGGCAAAAATAACATTTTTGACTTTATCTTATTACTGTGGTAACTATTTTCCAGATTTTTTAGCTCATGTTTTAAGTTGGGTCATAACCTATCATCATGCCAAGTTTCAGAGAAATCCACCCACAGGTTTGGCCAGAATGGTGGTACAGACAGACAGACAGACAGACAGACAGACAGACAGACAGACAGACAGACAGACAGACAGACAGACAGACAGACAGACAGACAGACAGACAGACAGACAGACAGACAGACAGACAGACAGACAGACAGACATCTCCTTTTATATATATAGGAGATATTGGTTATAAGTATGTATGTATGTTTGTATGCATGTATGTGTCTCTATACGTCGAACACTTGGACTAAAGAGAGGCCAAAATTTGCCATGTGTTCTCCAAAAACTCGGGTGAGCATTTTAAACATGTGGGCATGGTAATGATTGTTGTTTGTCATAGCCACACCCACGTGAAGTTATTTTGCCTGAAAAGGCTAATGAAAGACCAATCAGGCCAAAATTTGGCGTGTGGTCTCCAAGTACTCAGGTAAGCATTATCAACAGCATATGGGTGTGGTATGGGCATAGCCACACCAGTTGAAAGTTGTTTTGGCTATTAAAAGCTAATCAAACAATAAACCACACTGAAATATGGAATGTGGTTCCAAGCAAATGGATGGACATTATTAATTACATGTGCCTGTGTCAATGGGTGTGGTTTGGTCATTGCCACATCCATAGGACATTATATCATGCCTGCCAAGAACTCATCTATAGACTAATCAGGCTGAAATTTGGCATATGGACTCCAATTAACCGGATGAGCATTATTAACCACGTGCAGGTGTGAAAATGGGTTTTTTTTAAATATAAACCACACCCACAGGAACTAGTTTTGGCTGCCAAAAGCTAATCAAAGGACCAACCAGGCCAAAATTTGAGTGGCTTCTATAATGGTTCATGTTGACATTGGCCAGGGGTGTATGCTGCTAGTGTAATATAAATGTGTTCTCCCAGATGGTGAATGTGATATTGCTGCTAATTTGTAATTTAAGTGAAGGCCACCAGCACTTACTTTCTAATTAGTTGCACAAAACTGCTATATTCCTGGTTTAGTCTTGACTAGTTGTAGCAAATCTTAAATCCTAACCCTTTTTTGATTATCTAAAATGTGGTTCCTGCTGCTACTTATTCAACTAAGAGGATGGGGTTGTGTGCACACACAAGCAGGTATGTTACTGAGCAGTTCTACTTTCATATAAGCTAACAAGCTAGCTTTTATTCTCTCTTAATTAATGCTTCTGCAATGACTTGTGATGAGGATATTATGTACATGCTGTAAAACAGGCCAAATATATTTATATAATATTGTGGCAATCTCTGGGAAGAAGGGAAAAAAAAGAAGAAAAAAAACTGTCTTGTCTCACCATGGACCCAAATATCAATGTGAGTAAGGCCATTCCAATTTAAATATTTGTTGCAGGGGATTTTTCAATTGTAAAATTGGGAAGTATCAGCTAGCTAAAAGCTGTTGGTTTGCCACCCACCTTCTCTCTCCACATGGCCTCCTGTTGGTTCCCAATGTTTAGGGGTAACAAGATTCTCTGGCTGGAGTGAATAGAATTGGAAAAGGTTAATGAGTTCTGTACTATAGAGGACCATTTGCCTGCAAGGTTGGAATGTCAGCTAAATTTTATTTTATTTTCCCCAACTAATCATAAATCTATCAATTGATAAGCATTTTTAAGTGCTCAAAATTTCCTACTCTTTAACCTGATGATCTGGTGGTGGTTATGTGAAAGTAAGAAGGGATGCCAACTCTTGCTGCAGCCATAAAAGGTTGCCAAAGGAAAGCTGGTTCTTCTAATCAAGCTCCTACTTCCCTCAGAGTCTGAGTCTGATCTCAACCCATCCCCCATCCACCTGTCCCCACCAAATAATTCCTTATTGGCATGCCAATCTCAGGGCTCCATTTCCAGGTTCCACATATTATTTGTGTTCTGTAAACAATTTATTCCCAAGAATGACTATTCTGATTCACCACCACCACATAACCACCTACTTACTCTAGAAAACCTAGAATCATTATTTTATTAATTAAACAAAAATTATTTATTTTAAAACATTTCTAACCCCCTCTAAAATGAATTCCTTGGGTCCTTCAAATTTAGCCCAGAGCAACAACACAACTTGCTCTTTTGTTAAGACTTTCAATAAAGATGTAATAAACCAAAGATTTAATACCCTAAGGGTAATTAAATCTATGAATAAACTATGGCTCCAATGCAGCTGCTTAATAGTTTGCCTGAAATAACTTACTGTTATTTATATACCCACAAATAAAGAGTTATTTATATATTGATACTTTGGTACCAAAAAAATTTAACTTCAGAGTAGAACACCCAACAACTCTAAAATTTTGAAATTTGGTAATACCTATATGCAATTGACCTAATCTGTCTACACATAAAGCTATAGGCTCACTTTTATGTGCATAGCTTCTAATGGCTGAACTTACTTTAATAAAATTTTGCAGACATAATGATCAGGAACTGGGATAGGTAATAAAGTAAATTGAAACAACAAAAATTACCCCCCAGGTGGAGGAACAAAGGATTTAAATTTTCCATTCAAAAAAAAAAAAAAAGTATGAAAAACAATAGCCACACTGTGAGAATTAGCAATGGCTAAGCAGCTGCCACTAATAAAAAGTGGTTGATAGCTGTTTATGCCCTAGAAAAATTAATTGATTAAGTTTTCATTGCTATTATTCTTTAAAATGCAATAGTCTCCCCTTCCACGGAGAGTTGAAGTGCCCCACAGTGACTGGCTATGGATTCTGGTTGTATATGAAAAATTCAATATTATTTTACTTAGGCAAAGCTGGGTAGCTATGCTGTTTAGAAATTTATGATAATTTAAAAAAATTTAAAAAATTAAAAAATAAAAAATAAAAAATAAAAAATAAAAAAAAATACATATATATATATATTTGCCCCTTTGAATTTGAGAAGCCACACCCACTGTTGGGAAGGAAAAAGAGGCCCCCTTTTTGAAATCCTAGACCCACCCCTGTCTAGTGTTCATCATGTTCTTGCTCCAGCTATCAGAACAATTTCTATTTTAGTATGCAGTCAAGTAGTAAGTTTCAACCCTCAATGGTGAAATATATGACAAACTAAAAATAATATTTCACCCAACCAAAAAAATGTTTTACCATCATCTGGTGGTTTCATTTTCAACCTAGTTTTTCATTTTTCTGAGTTGGTAGGTCCCCTGCTACAAGAAATCAAGTGGGTCTGGCCTAAGTATGGTTTACTGAAGATCAAAACATTTATTTGATAGAATATCTTCCAGCTAAAGAGATTTCTCTTCAGACATGGTTCAGAAAATCTTGAGTGCTCTTTCCTCTTTTTTTATAGTCCAGTATATGTGCTCATGATAGTGTATTGTACAAATATGTCAGCCACAGCTAGGAGTTTCTATGATTACCCACAGCTAAACTGATAAGTGTAGCTAATAAGGGGGTGGCCTGTCTCAACTAAGGGAAAACAGTTATGCTGATCACAAGAAATGTATATTCACCTTACTGGCTCTGAGGATATATAACTTTGCTAATTATGCACTCTTCTAAGAACTTCCTTACATTATTATGCTTACTTTGTTTTGTTTTGTTTTTGTTTGTTTTTTTTGTGTCAGAAAATTTTAATATTTTTCTTCACTCATGTTTCATGCCTTTTCTTCTTTTATTTTCAACCATCCAAATATTATCATATGCTTCTACATAATGTACTCCAACACTGGTTATAAATAGTGCCAAAAATATCTCATAAAATTGGTATAGGAATAGTAAAAATGGCAATTCATGTGTGTTATAGTTACTGATTTAGGAACTAGACATTCTGAGTGGTCAGTTTGTTGGAGATATTCTTTATTATATATATATATATATGGAAATGTCTGTTTGCCTGTCTGTCTGTCTGTCTGTGTCACAACATCCCTGAGTGGACCTTTAGTTCCTGTTTCTCATTTAACTGACTCTCTCATTACTTTTACTACGATCATCCAGGCATACTCTACTTAAGAAAGAGGTCAATCAAATATGTTATGAGATCATTTGAGGTCACATGTTGTATTTTTTGCAACTGTGCTTGTGTTGTGTACCACCCACCATATTAATTTTGACTATATTTTGGATGGGAAACAGGATATCAATAATGACTATGGCCTTACTAATAATTGCACCAAAGTTGGGGAAAAGAAGTAAGTTAATATTTGTCAGGCTATTGTCATATAACATTTGTTGAGATCCATTTCCTAAATTTAATTGAATAGTCAATTTTGCAAATACCTACTATTCAATTCATGTCATGATCAGTATACTCAGTAGTATTGAATATCTATATTTATCAATAGATAGATGATAGAGTCAGGGATGGATGGACAGACAGACAGACAGACAGACAGACAGACAGACAGACAGACAGACAGACAGACAGACAGACAGACAGACAGACAGACAGACAGGCAGACAGACAGACAGACAGACAGACAGACAGACAGACAGACAGAGAGGGATGGAGGGAGAGAGAGATAGATACTCAAAATTTCTATATATCAGTTAAAGGTGCCAAAACAGTGCCAATATGTGTTCTGGATTATTCATAATTTTATTAAAAATAATTTAACCTATCATGTGCATCAATAACATTACTACATTCACAGCAATTTTTTGGTTTCTTGTTAAAAAATTTTTTTTAAAATAAATGAAATATTTTCCTTAAATAAAAAAAAATTAATATCAAAAGTAACTATGATTTTTGTTTGATTTTATTACACAAAAACAAATACCAGTAGGTTTGGTGGCTGATTAATGTAGAAGGAATACTTAAATAGTTGCAGTGTAAAATAAGATGGTAATGGACTTTGGTTGTGATGGGTATTGTTTCACAAGTTTTCTCAAACTATCTATTAAAGAGGGGACACACACCAAACAAACCTATTTGAGCCAATAACACATCCTTAATTGGATATTATGAACAATTATCACCAATTATATTTACACACACTTTATAATTTGGACAGCAGGCACACAATAAACACATCAATCATATCAATCATCAAAGTTAGGAATACATCCACCAATACACAGTCCCAATAACAACTAAGACTTTGCTTACAATATGTCCTTATAAATGTCTAAACCTTACCTGACATGAAGCTTCAGCCAGCTATATTGATTATAAAATAGAATTATTGTATCCATTTCCATACAATGTGTAATGTTTTTGTTTGTTTTTTTTCTAGTGTGGAGTGAGGTAGTTTGGCAAATTTAATTCAAGTTGTGTATCTTCAATTCCTTTTTTACAAAGTATAAGCTCAGTGGTATGGGTTAGAAACACCTCCCATCACTTAGTGTTACACATGATTATATTTGCAATCATTCTCTCTAAAGAAGTATTGTACTACATATTGGCCATTTATCATACATCAAATATGCTAATATCAAAAAGGTTTCTATTCACTGCATCTTTATCAACCATGGCATCTGCAACTTCAGCTACACTCAGCTCACTATTACCTGCTCTGATTGTAGCAGTGGCCAAGATAGAATGTTTGTATTTATGTTGCTGCATCCTAGCTACTCTATTATTGTGTTGGTAGATGGTGACCTCACAATAAATATATAGTGGAAAGAACTACTGTTATAATAGCTTTTAGTGTGAGTACAGCTTCATATTTGTATGACCCTGGAGATAGGGTTCCCATGGCGGGAGGATAGACACTTTGGAGTATCACAGAGATGTGTTGAAGTAAATAGATAATCAGTGTGGAGGATACATTCGCTAATAGATAATGTTGAAGAAAGTTCTGTCATGCATTTAGTACCTAGACAAGCAGGGTTAATCATTTCATATTCACTATGAAAATGATGCATAATTTTAGGAAAATTTTAGTAGACTTCATTTTACTGCATGCCAATGATGCATCATTTTTTGAATGGATGATTCAGGCAAGGGAATATATTTCCTCTGCAACTATAAATGAAATAACAATAGGGGTGTCAGTATATACTTAGGTAGCTGACATAAAATTGAAATTATTTGGGTTTTCAATACACACTGATAAAACAATTGATACAATGTGAAAATGTATAGATCAATCTGCTGGATTTATTATCATATAATATTTGTGAAGATATTATCGTGTTGTTTCAATTGCAAGATAGAAATTCTTTGACAATCTTTTCTTCAATTAACGATATTTTTATAAGATGTTCACTTCCTCTCGAACAGTGTAATGGCCAAGCCGATGACTGCTGTGGCAAATATAAGCAGAAAATATAAGCAGAAAATATGAGCATCATGAAACAAGATATCTAAGTTACATTTGATGTAAATATATCTTTCTATGTTCATTGCTTTGCTCATAACCTCATTTGAGTACCTGTGATATGACCAGAGATGTTTGAAATTTTATTCATATTATAGTGAAATGAAATAAGGTTTTCCCCAAAATGATAATTATTAATTGATTCTCTGAGGAAAAATATTGGTTTACAGAATGATAAGGCTCAAGCACCTCTGAATCCTGAATCATTCACCAAAATAGATGGACAATCAGGCATATATATATATATATATATATATATATATATATATATATATATGTGTGTGCATCCTCACAATCTACAGTATTTAAACTGCATTTGAAGAAACTAAGTGCATAGTGATGAATATGCAGCAATAGCAGATGGTTTTCTCACATGTATGAAAAATTGGACTCATTTTTTGGCTTTAAACCTAGCTACTGTTTTCTTCTTCTAAATAATTTTCAGGAAAAAAAATTTTTGACACATTTTTTGGCTTTAAACCTAGCTATTGTTTTCCTCTTCTAAATAATTTTCAGTCAAAATCTTCAATCATTTTATATCAAAATTTGGGGAGCCTAGAGTACAACTAAATCATTGGCTACACATTCAAAACTCAATTTTTTGATACTTTTCATGATGGTATATATCGAGTGAGTGTCAGTTTATTGAGCACTGTATGGACAATACTGTTACATTTCTTATTGTTCTACAGCTCTTAACTTCTCCTTGAGTGGTGCCTTCTATCTTAACAACAGTGTGGTGGCTCTGGATGCCATAGGGAGAGCTGACAGGGCCTTATTTTGCCACACTAGCTTCACCAAATGCTGTACAACTATTGATACTACTAATGGTGCTGCTCTGGGTGACTGGAAGTATCCAGATCAATCTAAAGTTTTTGGTTGAGTACTCCGACCTCTATTTCTGTATATAGAACTAGAGGATCAAGTGTAGTCAAACTTCATCGAAGAAAGAATGCCATGGAGACCGCTGGAGTGTTTACCTGTGAAATTCCTAATGACCGGGGTGTGCTCAGATCTCTCTATGTCCTCATCCATGTTGGACAAGCTTCAGGTGCACATAAACATGTGACATGTCATTAAATTCTACTGGCATATTATAGAGAGGAGGGGTATGCACAGGCAGGCATATAGTGGTGATTGCCACAGAGTAGACACACGTGCCACATTAACCCAGTGACAGACTCTAGGCATAGAGGTACTTGTGGTCTCCTTTGACACTTCAATATTTCACCTCACTACAGCTGAGAGTGTGACTGTATTTACACAGCTGGACAGAGCCCTTATATGAATTTCTTAAGAACTGTATATAGCTACTCACTATATATGTATGTATGTGTGTGCATCTAAGCATAATAGCCTAACCTTTTGACCAAATGGAAACAAATAATTTCTGGGTTTGCACCTGGCATAACAGGAATGGTTCTAAGCCAAAAAAAGTGGGTGCCACTATCCCCTTGTGGGAAAGGAGTTCAATTTTTCCGTATAAAACATCTTAAAAATTGGTCATTGTTTGAAATCTTCCATGGTAATAATACTAACAAAAAAGCCTACACAAAACATGGTGCAATGGTTAAGGCACAGGTCCACTAAGCCAGAAATATTAGATTCAAATCTTGGACTGGGCCCTTTTTCTTTCTTTTTTCCTCTTCCTTCATTCCTTTTTATCCTTCTATTTTTCTACCTTGAATTCTTTCCTCTTCCCTTTCTCCTTTTCTCCTTTTTACTTGGTTCCAAATTTTTCATAATCTACCTTTCAGCATTATACCATCCTTCCAAAACAATTTGACCATTCTGAAAAATCAATGGATATGCTGCATGCCTTTTTATGAGCTGATTTTATTTAGTGAAGTATAGGGTCGAGATGTGGTATTTGCTTCTATCATGTTTCATGTCGACATTGGCCCGGCAATGCCTGGTATATGCTGCTAGAAGTATGCATTTCTATACTTAGGACAAACTCTTAAACTTAGTGATTGGCAAGCACCACCATCATCGATTTGGGAACTGAGTCCCACCAGATTGTACCTCGTTTTCTGGGAATTTAAAAATATCACAATGATACTTGGACCATGTATGTGGCCATAAGTTGGGTCACACCTGGTCACACCATTTTCCTGCTAAATCACCATATCAATTGAAACCTGGCATTCAAGATGACATATGTTAAACCAAGGATGGAGTTTAACCAAAAATTTTGATTTAGCTGACCACACTTCTTCCTGTGGGTGTGTTCGACAATATCCATGGACGTGGATGTCTAGAAACATGCAAACACAACATTATTCTGGTAAGGAGATACTCTAGGTCACATCTTTTCTCTGAGTATGTCCTATTCTGGGAACCTATGGGAATCTGTGGCGCTAGTAGATAGATATAGCAGTTATTCATATCTAGCAACTATACTATAAAGTGGGAAGAGTCTGTCTCTTTGTCTGTCTGTGTGTCTGCTATCCACGCTTGAAGTTAGATCCATGAACCTATATATATGTAGAATCAGTATCACTAGGGGAATATCATGAGCATGTCTATATGGCCACACCCCTTTCTGTATTAAAAAAAAAGGTTTAAAATGTTACTTTTATCAGAAAAAAGATTCGAGAAAGACCTACAAACTCATATGTATTTAGAATCAGTGTCACTAGGGGAATGTCATAAGCATATCTACATGGCCACACCCCTTTATACATTTTTAAAAAATGATATTTTACTACCAAAAAATGGTATTTTGTAACAAAAAAAACAGACCTAAAACTTTGACATGCAGACATAACTTGACTCTGAATAACATGGCATGAGTTCCATCAGTGTCACCAGGAGAACGCCATAAGCATATGTATATGGACACACCCCTTTATGTATTTTTAAAAAACACCAAAAATGGTACTATTGCTACATAAAAGAATGGAACTACAGGCTGAAAATTTGGCTTGCAGAAATGACTCTACTTTGCAAAATAACATGAGGTGGGTCCCATCAGGTCACACATCTTCCTCTTTGTGTTTAAAAAAAAAAACATTTTGACCTAATCACATATTCACTTTTGCTTTAAAAGTCTATAACATATGTCTTCAAATCAAACATTTTTGTGACTACAGCCCACCAAAGGTGGGCCAAAAAACAGCTAGTAATTTCATATAAGGTGTATTCATGTGCTGTACCCATGTGCTACTATACTGTGTGCATAACTATATTGTAACATATAGACATATTGTTCTCATCCCATCATTCACAGGCCTTTCCATCACTGATCTTGCCTACAGTCCAACTTCACTCAATCTCACTTGCACTTCCACTGGAGGACCCATTGACTCAGTCACATGGTCAAAGGATGGACAGGAGGTCAGTGGCAGCAGTTCTGAGTTCCATCAGAGTCAGCACATCACAGACAGAGTGACTGCTACTTACCAGCACACCCTGTCCAGTGAGAGTAAAGCTAATTTTGTGGGCCAGTTCTCTTGTTCGGTCAGAAATGGACATGGAGATACTGCAACTAGGACTCTGGCACTAAATGGTGCGTTTGTAGATATCAAGGAGATATTACACACATGAGTATCCTATGCCTTAAATGAACACCTTAACTGTAATAGTCTGACTACAGATTGGCATATTGTTTGTAAATGTTTTGTGTGTTACATCTATAAAAGTATAATTTGTACCAGAGGCCCATTGCAGCTTCACTTGCAATAATGAAGGCACTGCTATCCAATGGAAAAACTATAATAATATTTGCAATATTTATCCTATAACTTACATGAACATGCTCACAGATTGATGTAGCCTGGTGAGACCAAGTCCACGTTACTCCCAGTGTCAAGTTGTGTATGCATGCCAAGTTTCATGTGTCAGGAATAAGTGAAGTAAGTGAAGTCCTTTTCTAATTCACAAAACACCTCCTTGCCACTGAAGAGGAAAAAAAAAATGGAGAAGAAATGAAACAAAACAAACTGAAGGACTTTACAGTTCTTTTCTTTAGTTTACCTACCTTTTAAGTGAAGATCTGCTCAAATTTACTATAAGTGAAGTAGTGAAGTCTCCCCTGGAAATCACTGATAGTGAAATCTTGCTCGAGGTACAGTTTTAAATTGTTGTATTTTTTTTTTTTTTTTGGTTTTGGTTTTTGTTTCATATCAAATAAGGGGGTGATTTCATTGTGAACCCTTGTGTGTGTGTGTGTGTGTGTGTGTGTGTGTTTGTGTGTGTGCGTGCGTGTATGCATGCATGTGTGCATGCATTTTGGCTTCATTCTAAATGTTGGGGTGAGGGTTGGTTGTGTTGTAGATAAAATGCAGGAGTGGTTGCATAGTGGACCCTTTATTGATATTAAAGTACTGCATTTGATTTTTTCCCTAACTTTTTGGTTCGATCTCTTTGGGAGATTCCAAGACCTTCCGTCAGGTCAGGACTACACAGAGAGTAGAATAAAACACCAGCGGTAATTGTAGGACCCGTGGTTTATTGGAGGACATATATTACAGGATTAAATGTCTTATAATATGACATGTTTTACTAGAGTACATGACTTACATGAGGACATATCCTACAGGATTGCATGTCCTACAGGATGCATGTTATAAAGGAAGACATAATGACATGTCTTATGGGAGGACATGTCTTATGGAAGGATATCATACAGGTGGATATGTCTTATGTTAAAACATGAATAATGCGAGCACATGTATTATAAGAATTGGGCCAAACATGTCTTATGGAATAATTTTCGTTGTGGGAGTACATGTCCTACATGAGGTCATGTCTTACAGGAGGACATGCCTAATGGGAGGACACATCCTATAGGAGGGCATGTCTTAGGGAAGGGCATGTCTTATAGGATGACATATCCTACAGGTGGACAGGTCAGGCACAAGAACATGAGGACATCTTATGAGATGCATGTCTTATGGGTGGACACATTGTATGAGATGACATGTTTTATGGAAGAACATGTCTTATGGGTGCACATGTCTTACAGGGGGACATGTCTTTGGGATTACAGTTGAACATGTCTTTTAGGAATACATGTTTTATAGGTGGACATGTTTTATGGATGGACACATAATAGAGAAGGAAAAGTTTTATGGGAGGGCATGTCTTAAAGGAGGAAACGTCCTGCAGGGTGTTATGTTCAACTGGAAAATATATCAAACAGGAATTAAATATAAGCCTGAAAGTATTTTTTTGGCTTAGTCTTTTGAACATATATATTTATTTTATCTTCTATATATATATATATATATATATAAACAGAGATGTCTGTATGTCTATCTGTGTGCCTGCCTGTCTGTTTATTTGTGTGTCTGCCTGTTTGCTCATCTGTGTGTCTGCCTGTCTGTTCATCTTGTGTCTGCCTGCCTGCCTGCCTGCCTGCCTGCCTGTCTGTCTATCTGTCTGTCTGTCTGTCTGTCTGTCTGTCTGTCTGTCTGTCTGTCTGTCTGTCTGTCTGTCTGTCTGTCTGTCTGTCTGTCTGACCCATCGTTCCAGCTAAACCTGTGGGTGGATTTCTCTTAAACTTGACATGGTGATAGGTTTTTGACTGAACCTAAAACATGAGCTAAAAATCCAGAAAATGGTTACTATGATAACAAGAAAAGCCAAAATGATAATTTGGCCAGAAAAACCCTTGGAGCTACAAATTTAAAACTTGGTAAGTATACACAATTTGACTCTAAGAGTAACATGGGCTGAGTTCCACCTGACCAAACCTTTTACTCTGGTCATGCAGGTTAAAAATGCCATAAAGGTACTTCAGTAATAATATTTGGACTTTGGGAGTTTGACCCATAAACTCATATATATTCATAATCAGTTTCATCTGGGGAATATTTTAAGTACATGCATATTGCTGAACTTCTTCCTGTGTTTACGTCAGACTTTAAAAAAGGCCAAAAATTGTATTTATACCAGACAAATTCCTGGAAGTATATATATATATATATATATATATATATATAATTTTCTTTTTTGATCAGTTAACTTCATTTTTATCCCCGATAACAAGTTCACAACGTGTTCACTGAGTCTAAATTTACTTTGGTGGGGTTCTTGTTCTTGTACTTGTTCTTGTTGTGAAACTTCCTGTCACCACCAGTGCAGAGGTCCCTGGTTCAACTCCTGGTCATGGTTGAGGTTTTTTTTCCTTTTTTTTATTTATTTATTTTTTTCCAATTTTTTTTTTTTTTTTTTTTTTTTAACCCACGATTAAGTAAAACATTGAATCATAAGTGAGTGATATTTTAGCTGGAAATTTCCTGTCCTGTTTATACTTTTTTTATTTGTGTGTTTACTTAAGGAATCTTTTTACTTGTGGCTTTTGAAGTTTAAGTTGATGCCTCTGGGTGTTTTTCATCTGTATCACTTAATGATTTAATGTGACCAAGGAAGCATTCCTCCCCCCCCCCCCCCCCAGTAAATTCAGAGTTAACTGGAGTTGAAGCGTACATTCGTCTGCATGCATGGATGGTATGTTGTGGGGATTTTTTTTTGTTTTACAAAACCTCTTTTTTTTTTGAGTGTAGAGATTATTTTTTTATTTTAAGTTTGTTCCAATAAACACGATAAGATTTATTTATTATTGTTCATTCTTTTACATATTTTTTCACTTACTTTTGTATTATAGCTGGAATAGACAAGATAATAGTAATGGTAGCCTACGAAAGGGGTTGCCTTAACCTCCATAACAACCAACTATCAAACAAAATTATGGCTAAACAAATTTAAGTCTGGTCAACTAATTAATGCTGAAACCATGATCTTTATTTTCCTTGTTTAATTTTATTTACTTTTTTTCCTTCCTTTTAAGTTATTTCTCAATGTCTGTCTTGTGTAGTGGTCTAACATATTTTTTAAATCATTATGTTTGTGGTTGTTTTTTTAATTATAGAAAAGCTCCAGTTTTCATGTATTAGTTTATTAAAGCTGCTTTTGAATTGCAGTTGTGATTGGGCAAGACAACAGTAATGATAAGTCCAGCTGTTACCACACACAGCTAAGATTGACTTGAAATCATTGTTTAATACTTTACCTATTAATATCATGTATTTTCAATGGTGTTAAAATTCATTAACATTGCTTAAGAATGGTTGCATGTAAACACCTAATGCTCTCTCATTGTTGAAAAAGGTGGATTTAAAGAGCCTTTTGGGGGGTTTCTTTTAGCTCCTACACTTGAACAGATGGGTGTGGACAGATGGGTGTGGACAAATGGGACTTAGTCTAGAATTATTCCTTCACCTGAAGATCATATCTACCTATTTTCAGCAAGTTTTCTTTATATTTTTGACCAGTTGGTGTCCATATATATAAACATGTATGCACACACACACACATTTATGTAGGTAGGGAGGGAGGGAGGGAGGGAGCTATGTGACACTAGCTTTATCATTATAAGATAGAAGCACCATATTAAATTAAACTGACACTTCAGGGTAGATGCATTTTATAGCAAGGGTGGTTTTTAACTGAAAAAAAATTTTACATGCAAACTTTAAAAAGTTCGCTGTGTCTAAATATTACTTTTTTGGGAATCTTGTTCTTGTTCTTGATCTTGTTCTTGTTCTTGATCTTATTCTTGACCTTGTTCTTGTTGTGAAACCTCCTTTGACCACCTGTGCTGACATCCCTGGTTCAACTATTGGTCATGATTGAGTTTTTTTTTTTGTTTTTTTTTTTGTTTTTTTTTACCACAATTAGGTGAAAGCATTAAATCACAAGTGAGAGATTTTTTGGCTGGAAATATCTGTCTTGTTATTTTTAAATTTTTATGTTTCTGTAACCAAAAACCTGCAAAATGAGATACTATGCCAGCATGGGTATTTACACTTGTATAAGTAAAGTTGTACTCTTTGGAGTTTGTTTCCCCCCTCCCCCCCCCCCCTCCATAGCTCCTAAAGTTGCAAGTTAGACCACGAATTCATATATATTTGGAATCAGTATCACCATGAGAATGTTATAAGTACCTCAATTTAGCCATACCCCTTCCACTGTTCATGTCAGGCCAAAAAAAAGGGCCAAAAATGGTATTTTGGCCAGACAAACCTTTGGACCAACAAAACTAATACTTGGTATGCATACACAACTTTACTCTCAGAGTAACATGGGCTGGGATATACCTGGCTCACCTCTTTTTCTAGGTGTATAAAGTGATATGCACAAAATGGTACTTCAGAAAAACACTTGAACCTAAGACCCTAAAACTAGCATACAGACAGCATTACTCTGAGAGTGATACAGGCTGGGTTTCACCTGGCCATACCTCTTAATAGGGCATGTCAGGCAACAAAAAAAAAGTAACTGTGTCATGTTTATGTGTATCCACTTCCAGCCAAACCACTGTACCAAATACAAAATGCTCTTTAGGGTGGATAATCAAGTCCTATGGCAAAGATAGAATACAGCCGTAAAACTCTTTTTTTTATAAGCCACACCTCTTCCTATGGTTTGTGTAGCTAAAAATACATCAAAAAGGTACAAAGGAGAAACACCTAAACATATAGTCATAAACTTGGCATGCGCACATATAATGACTCGGCCATCGAGATGAACTGGGCTTCCAATTACATAACTCGATCTTTATCAAGGGTAACATGCATCAATTAGGTATATTACATGGCTATATGCTGAGAAAATTATATCACTTTTCTTGATCCACCATTACTTGTTATCTCTCTGTTTGTGCAGGTCCACACCCCCCAAGTGTGGTCATCAGTAGTTCCGGTTCCTCAACTGCTGGGGAAACTCACATTCTTGCTTGTGATGTTTCCTTACCACAAGACTTGGAGGATAGTCCTGTCCTAGAGTGGGTGGGGCCAAAGGGAATGATTGAGAATGGTGCAATAGATGGTTTGAAGTTGTTCAGCTCCTTTTCATCCCCAACAATGATCATAAGCTTTGACCCACTGCATACCAGTCATGGAGGTGTGTACTGGTGCAGGGTCAGAGTTATGGATCCTGAAACCAGCCTCTCTATCAGTGCTAACTCCTCCCACAATGTTACAGTCCAGAGTAAGTGAATTAAATATGCATTACAGCTGCCCATGGCTCACTATTTCCTCTGTGAAATGTGATAGCGCCAAGTGTGGGTGAAACACACTAATTACCAGTGGAAACAATAGGTCCATATTTAAGATGAAACTATTGGAAGAACATAGCATATCTCACTACCCGCAGTGTCAATAGTATTACAATAGAATTAATATAACATTGCTCCTTCAAAACAACCATTGGCTTCGCTCATTGCCAAATCTGCTAAACAACTAAGTGTGGGTGGAACTGCAGTAGTTACCAGTGAGGGCTAAAGGTCATCTTTGTGATGAAGCAAAGCTGATTATGCCTCACTGGCTGACTTGTCAAGTATGTTAGAGCCAAGTTTGGGTGGAGCTACAGTAATTACCAGTGGGAACAGCAGTCAGAGTTTATGGTGGGGCTACTAGCAAAAATACTACTTTTATCCAGTGATCAAATGATGTCATATGAAACTAACTTCAGTGGTGTATCCAGAAACTTGATAAGTGAGTGTGGCAGTTTGTGCGTTACTGTACACGGAGTTATCGGTTAACATAATAAATATTAAGCTAAGTTTATGTGCTATTGTGAACACACTGCACACGGTTCATGGGAATTTAGTAACCTTTCACAAATGTTCAGTTCATTTTGTCGTGCATATAAAAATGCAGTTCATTGGAATTCCCACCTACTCAAGAAAAACTTGCTTTGTTGAAGTAAAACCACTTAATAGACTATATGTAGCTAATACAACATCTGTACTATAATTCATGTGGTGTGTGTCCATCCGTCTGTCTGTCTGTCTGTCTGGCTGTCTGTCTATCTGTCCATCTGTCTTTCTGTCTGTCTGTCTGTCTGTCTGTCTGTCTGTCTGTCTGTCTGTCTGTCTGTCTGTCTGTCTGTCTGTCTGTGCATTCATCTCTCCGTCTGTCCTTCTGTCTGTCTGTCTCTCTGTTTGTCTGTCTGTCTGTCTGTCTGTCTGTCTGTCTGTCTGTCTGTCTGTCTGTCTGTCTGTCTGTCTGTCTGTCTGTCTGTCTGTCGGTCTGTCCATGTATAACGCATCTCTTCCCAGATGCCTGGATATCGCCCCAAAATTTTCAGGACCACTGGCCCGGTTTGGGGAAAATGAGGTTAGGTCTAGGGCTAGGTCTAGGGTGTAAGGTCACTAAATAAACTTCATTATTCATAAGTTACCACAAGTTGTAATCTGAGGTGGTATAGGACATCTCTAGAGTAAGTTGTGTTCATGAATCTCACAGGAACTTTTAATGATACGAATTACCCTAAGTGCATTCATAAAACTATTTACTTTAGAAATGGGGTAATGCCCCAGAAAACAAACCCCCCCCCCCCAACTATGTATGACAGCAAAGAAGTGAAACCCAGGTGAGTAGAAAAGGACACTAATTTTAAGAGGTGATTCAATAATATTTAGTTCAGAAGCAAGTTACAAGTAACCCACTCCCTATGTAAAACATTAAGCCAACTGAACAAGTTACCTACTGGAAGCTGAAGGCCAACCAAAAAATTGCTTGTTGGGTGGGTTTGTTGCTAGTATCTCTAATCCCAACTGGAGTATTTGTGGATGGGCAGTTGACCATGCTCTGAGAAACAGTCATTCATGCAAACTATTGGATATGGAGTTACCCTTCTATTCTAGCAATATACACATACATATGCATTTTTAACATGTTGGGGCTCTTGTTGTTGTTTACAGAAAACAGATACTCAACACACATATTCATAATGTACATGCATTAGGCAAGCACTGAGCATGTAGCCAGAATACCTGCACTACACATGCACCCATGAACTTGTGCTTCATCTACACTTAGTTCAAGCCATCTAAACTATAGAGCCCATCAAAAGTTAGTTGCTGTGTCCACTGTGAATGACTATCTTGGCTTGCTGAGTCAAATCCACATCTAGACTGTATAAAAATAACGGCCATGATTAACAATTCAGTTTTGTCACACTCTGTGTTCATGAAATTAGAAGGAATTTATGTTCAAGTGTCTTTATTTTAGTTAAGAATTTAAGCAGCATAAACCAGGATATACAAGGGCTAGATATATAGGCTGGTAAATATCTAGTTTAGCTGACAATAGGTTTGCATTTCAATTGGCCCACCTTCATTGGCAATATTGATGACTGAACAGCTTTTATATAAGGGAAGTAGATTAACTCGTTAATTGGCAAGAAGGTAGCCAGTGCATAGCTCCACACTGCAAGAAGGTAGCCAGTGCATAGCTCCACACTGCCATTTCACTCATGCTAGAGCTATACTGTAATATTTGCTGGTAATTTACGTGACTAACTGACGACATCTACTCTTTTCCTTAGTTATTCTTCTTCTGAATATGCATTATATCTACCAGCATCAGAACTTTTCTCTTCTCAGTGCACAATTAATTGAAAAATAATCACTCCAATATTCTCACAGTGTCTGTACCCAATGCCCCGACATCAGCATATCTTTTAATTGCTTTATACTCAGGAAACTTCAGTTACTTTCTTTAAGAAGAGAAATAATTAAATAATATACATAATCTTGTCAGTCCAATTGATTGATGCTACTTTATATGATACTAATACTCAAGTATTTGATAGCAAAATAAATGATTTGCCTGTTTTATTATCATTACAAAAGTATTGAACATACTCCCACAGTCCCTCCTCCCACTATCACTATCACTGGCTCCCCTCTGGACGAAGGCTTCCATATTGGCCTCCTCCTCAACTTCACTGGGAGGGCAGAGTTCAACCTTGCTGTAGACACACCTCTCAATGTGTCCAGTACATGGAGCAAGTCCAACCCATTCTCTGACCTTAGAAATACTAACATAACCACAGTGGTGCAGGTGATGAAAAAGCCCACAGTGTATGAGACGAACCTTACATTGAACCTGTTGGACACTGAGGGGGACAGTGGAGACTACATCATCACATTTATCACCTCCTCAAGTTCCTTCTCTGCAGCCACTGCAGATTCCTACTCAAGACATATCACTGTGATGTGTGAGTATATCTGTCTATACGGATACCTATACATGACCCATCACTGTGACATGTGTGCATATGGCTCTAAGGACACAGCTATGGCCTATCACTTCAATATGTGTCTATATTGACAACTACACTACATATGACCCATCACTGTGATGTGTGTGTGAATGGCACTATGGATACCTATACTTGGATATGGATACCTATACTTGGATGACTGCTCAATGAAGTACCCTCATTGTGGACTCAAGATCCCATTATGAAATTATAGCCTGAGCATTTGTTGAATTAATTTGCAGGAATACTCCCCTTATCTTTCTTCTCTATTGTTGCCTCAATATTTACATAGTTCCATTATTTGCTGAGAGTATTAAAAGCTACCCAATTGACACTGACCTCTTTACTTGGAACCTAGAGACCTGAAATATGGTGTGCAAACACAACTTGATCCAGGGAGTCAATCTGGTCAATGTTAGAAACCCAGGGGTGGGGGTTGGAACCTGGAGGAGCTGCAGAATCCAAATAACTTGATCTAAATATGCTAATTTTTCATGCATATGTAATCACAAGGTGATTCTACAAACCAAGCATATTGCCTGATCACACAAAATTATTATAACCTAGTGAGTTCAAAAGAGACCTAGTCACTGACTGAAACTGTTTTATCCAAGCTGTACATCCACAACTCTGTTTAGCTTAGTGAACACATCATTTTATTTATGCTGACTTAGTTCATTATTACTGTGCAATTCAGTTAGAGAAAGTACAATAAGTGAAATCCAAAATCATCAGTCATCACCTGTCAAAGATAGAATACCAGTAAGTGAAAACTATGCTATAAATAGATCCAGTATGTACATCTATAATTATGGTTAGATAAATGAATAGCTAAATTTCTTCATTTTATTTTAAAGCATACATCAAGAGCTCCTTGTTCAGCATTACACCATGCCTCTAAAATATTCTGACCTTTCTCAATTATCAGTAGAAATGATGGGCTCTTCACTGATTGTTAGCAACCAATTTTTTTAAACTTGCAGCATTACAAAGTGAATTCCATAACATTGTGGCCTCTCTAAAAAGAAATCAATGGCCAAAGCAGTTATATGCCCACTTATGAGTTGTTATTACTTGATGAAGCCACAAGGTCTAAAAATGAGGCATGAGTGCCTTTAATCACATTTTATGTTGACAATGACCTGTGCAATGTTTCAAATACCATTTAGTCAGCTATATGTGTGTGTGTGTGTGTGTTTGTGTGTGTGTCTGTTTTTGTGTATGTTTTTGTGTGTGTGTGTTTGTGTGTGTGTTTATATATTTATGTATATATATGTGTGTATATATGTGTATATATGTGTATATATGTGTGTGTATATGTGTGTATATATGTGTATGTATATATATATGTATATATATGTATGTATATGTATATTTATGTATGTATATATATGCATATATATATACAGGGAACCTCCAAATAAAGGACACATTGGTACCCATTCACTTGTCCATTGTAGAGAGGTCTGCCAAAGATCATTGACAAAATATCTATTAATATCATAGTAGTAAGCTCTCATGTTACTACAGCTAATTCAATCAACTGAATCCATTGTTTTATTATCTTGAGTCTATTATACAAGCATTGTTTCTTTTTACTAATGGCTCTTCTTGCTAGCACCACCTGAAACACTGCTTGATGCCATAGCAATTTTTAACAACTTAGAAGAATGGACAGAGTGGTTGTAGCCAGTTCACTTTTGGACAGTATTGAAATTTGCTCTTATAGACTATAGAGATATTTTGGATAACTGTACTATTGCAGCAGGAGCGTAGCAATCCTGAAGATTCGAATGCAGATGCAGTGCTGGAGGAAGTGGTGGTTGTCTTGTCAGACATATGCCATGCAATATCTCTGGTACAGTGTCAATATAGCTCCTACAGTGTCGCTATTTTTGCAGAGAAAATCAATAGGGGATATACTGAAGTGACAGGCAGCAAAGTTAACTGGAGATACTGGTTATGGTCTGAAAATATCCTACACTTATTGACTGTATGGACCAAAAGCCTACATAGAGAGACTCAAAGAACTGGTCAAGAATCTTCTGAGTCATGAACCTCATTTAGTGTGCAAATATAGACTTCTCCCACTTCTATGTTCTCTTGCTTGTATGTTTGTTCTATTTCACAATAATTGGTATATATCTTTTTGTGGGATGTGGCTTTGGAGTTCAATTTTCACAGAATTTCTTGAAGCTGCCATAGCATTTGTCCTGCTGTTCAGAGTTGGGAGGATCTGTTTTGGGAGGCACCAATCTACAAGCTCTTGCAGGGAACCAATAGGAACCATACTATTTGTCCATTGTGTAAGGTTGTCCCTATTTCACAGAGTCCTTTTAGGGATGTTCCATTATATATATATATATATATATATATATATATATATATATATATACAGTTAATTTGTGAAGATCATCTACCATCCTCCCTTTTGTCAAACTTAAACAAACAGTACTTGAGGTTGGGAAAGAATCTGGTTCTAATCCAACATCAGTTTTAGTTCACTGAACAGAGCAGATTGTAGGAGACATTAACTATGGTACAGCCTTAAGGCAAAATATCTGTTGATTATCAACCTCTGAAATACAAATGAATCTTCCTCTAATTTTAACAGTGTAAGGTGTGTTGTCTTTACTTCAATCTGAAAGGGAACCTGCACTATCTTTTAAAAAGATTTTTTTAAAAAGGCAGCTTCATCTGTTCGACTTTTATCTTCTGGGAAAGCAGAGCAGCAGGCTTCATTGTTTACAGAACCACACAATCAGCTACCCACCCCACCCACATTCCCCAACCCCACCCTAAAAAGAAAAAGAAGTCAACAAGTAAATAGATATGCTGCTTCATTAAATTACAAATAGTTGAGCAATGAAGACACTATATTGATCAACCAAGCAAATATTCATTTACCACAGAACATATCCACAAACAAAAATAAAACCTACAAAATTCAAGTGATGCAATGAACATTAATATGTACACGAATTCCCTGACCACACACCTTCTAAATGAACATGGAATGTTTTATGAGTAGTCCAATACAAATTCAAAAAAAATAGAATTAAAAATTTCTGCATCATAAGAAAAGTTAGCAAAAATGTGAAGACTGGCTCACAGGGATGCATTGCATAAAAAACATCTCAGGCTACAAAAATGAAGAAAAGAATCCAAAAACACTCAATTTGAAGGAGCTGAGACCTCTATATATATACTGATGCAGAAAGAATGTCAAGAAAGAGATGAAATTCAGCAAGAGAGAATCCATAAAATGCTGAAACAAATCTAGCAAAGAGAGAATATCCTAAATTTAATGCATCAGAAGGAAACTAACTGCAATGCAAGTAAGGAATCTGAATGTATCACTAAACTAGGAAACACAAGATGTCATTTACTATGAGATATTCCAATAAGAGATTGCATTAGGTGCTATTACCAAAAGAATGGCAAAAAATATGAACAGACAAAAAAAAAGAAACAAGCTTAAATGCATCAAGAATAACCAGCTTTCATATTTGCCATTCATATTTTAGATATCAGGAGCAAATGTCACATGATGATACACACGAGCACATAAACTCTTGCTTACACACACACACACACACACACACACACACACACACACACACACACACACACACACACACACACACACACACACACACACACACACACACACACACACACACACACACACACACACACACACACACACACACACACACACACACACACACACACACACACACACACACACACACACACACACACACACACACACACACACACACACACACAACTATGTACATATATACACCCTTTTTTTTCTCATTTAGATATGTTCTTATTACAATTGACTGGTGTATCAAATTGTGAAGATTGGAGGGTAAGTATGAACACTTAACATGAAATGTGATGCACCTAAACATGTTAATCACAGACCTATGCTATTATAGACCATAGATACTGTGCTAAAAGACATGGACATAGTGGATGCCATAGTGAAGTTCATGGCTGTTAGATGTGTCTGTGCCTTCACTGCTGATCAGCTCACAGACCGAGTGTTCCTGTGTCATCCATCTTCCCCTCAGTCTGTCACATACCAGGCACAACTACATGGCACTCTCCTGGCACCAGTTACAGACCTCATTACCTTGATAGAGGAGTGGGCATCTTCTGGGGACACTATTCTAGTTCAATTCCTGCCTCTAAAATTGGAGGGTGCATGTGCATCTTTTGATTCATCCACAGTGGAATGTAAAGTTATTGAACCTACTGAAATGGAGGATGAAACTCTCAGTGAAGTCACGGAATCAACTGAAAAAGAAGATGTTACTCTCAGCGAAGTCACAGAATCAACTGAAATACGGAAAGGAACTTTTGATGGAATTCAGTCCATCACTGTCATGGCTGGAGTGGTGGCAGTGTTTGTAGTGATGGCGTTGGTGATAATCATTTTGGTATCAATAATCATCACAATCAAAATACGAAGAGTGAAGCCAAAACCTAAAGATGAGTCGGAGTAAGAGTATAGCCTATAGCCATATCAATACATTGTAATGTCCATTATTACACTCTCATTAGTTTTACAATTCCTCTCTGTTGGTTAAATAGTTTTAGTTGTTGTTTTTTTTTTTAATTGCCCACACATAAATAAATGAAGTGTAAATATGCAGCAATAGTCACATGATTTTTTTTTTCTATGTTGAAATGTGTTTGTTGTTCTTTTGTTTATATATTCATTCTATTTTTGAAGGCAACAAACATTTGAAATAAGTCACTATGATTATTTCCTCAGCTTGGGCTAATCCTATTCCCTATCTGCCAAGGGAGGGAAGAATTTAAGAATTTATGGTTTAAATTCTTTTTTTTTTTTTCTTTTTTTTTTTTTTAAACAAATCAATGATGCCTATTGTAGGAACATTGGTGCCATCCAACATCAAGGAGTGCATATTGAGACAGACTGCAACCATATGTATGAAGACATTGGAAAGTACTTGCCTGCAACTGTGGAAGTTGGTGGCATTCACCTTGAGCCATGTCCTGCCTATATGCCTACAACACACCAGTGAGACAGACTGAATATATATAAGATAGAAAAATAATAATTATTAACACAGCATATATTTTTTGGAGTGTAATAGCAACTATTCCATTTTTTCAAAAATTAAAGATAAACAACTGATGTTTTTTACGTTTATTTTATTGTAATCTATTTTGTTAATTTAGTTGTAGCTATATTATCATATTATAATTTTTAATTTGTCAGCATATCTGTCTATGCGTATATTCACTATCTCCTCCCAGATCCTGGACCGATGGTCATGAAATTTTTAGGGTTTATTCACAGGACCACTGGCCCCATTTACAAAAAATATGGTTAGGGCTAGGGTTAGAGCTATGGTGTATGTTCATTTAATAAACTTTCCTATTCTAGAATAAAAATCCACTTAGTTGTAACAACAAACCTTCTAGTTTCCATAAGTCAACAATTTGTTAAAAATTCATTCTTGATGATGTAGATATACCCCCCCCCCCTACCATTTCATGTGTTCCTGGACCTGTGTGCCATAGGTAATTATTATGTGATAGTTCATGTATAAACTGATCCCATTCAAAAGGAAATTTCTATATAAAGTCAGTTTACAAATCACACAGAAGTTCAAAAGGTCACTAATAACTAGAGACGAATCATAATATTTACTTTAGAAATGGGGCAAGGCCTCTATATCTCTCTTCCCTCCCCCCACCCCCAACCTAAGTGTATGTGTTTATATCTATTCACTATCTTCTTGCAGACGATTGGGCCAACCAGGCTGAAATTTTCAGGAATGATGGGGGTCACCATGGGGTTGTTTAAGGCGAGTTTTGTGAAGATCTGAATAAAACCCAACCCATAGGCCTGGGCTTTTTTCGTTTCTTTTCCAAAATATCCTTGGTGGAGGAGACTCATTTCTTGAGCATGTAACCACCATAGTACTACATACTACAATATTTATAAACCCTTCTTAGTGAAAACCAGCCTCCCAAATCTTTTTTTTTCTTCTTCTTTCCATGAGCCCTCTATTTGACAGGGAACAAAGAAACTAAAAAAACAAAAATCATAAATTATAGTAAGATATTTTTGTTGTTTCCATCCATAGGAAGGGTGCATTCCTAGTATAGAATAATTATGCACTCAATTTAACATTTAAATATGAATATAATTAGTAATAGGTCTAACATGCCCAAAAAAATTTTACTGCAAAAATAAACTGATCAAATATATATATATATATATATATATATATATATATATATTTTTTTTTTTTTTTTTTTTTTTTTTTTTTTTAAATATAATAATATATATATATATATATATATATATATATATTTTTTTTTTTTTTTTTTTTTTTTTTTTCATTGTTTGGATATAGTGCTAATCACATGACATCAGGTATATCAGTCAATAATAATAGTTGAGAGGCAGCAAACTTGCAATGTCCTGCTTCAAGTCTTAAACTTCCTGATTTCCATTCTTTGATCGCAAAACAACAAAGACGTCCTGCAATTCAACACATAAATGGTAATCACATTGACACGTATCACTAATACATAATAATGACAAGATTAAACACATGCTTGGGAATTAAAATATATAAATTTATGAATGATAGCATAAATTAGAAAATACTTTCATGGCTACTAAAATTTTGTTACATGAGAGAAAAAACAGTAAAAGGTGAGTGTTGGTAAAAGGTGAGTGTTGGTAAGATGATTGTTTAACAGAAAAGCATTTGTGAACCTGACCATTTCCCATGGACACCTATTCCTTGTTAAGACTTGTGTAATGTAGCATAGAAGTATATGCCAATAACTCAAGCATTTCTACAATCAGATATGATTGAGCTGTGTCCACTCTTCAAGCATTCCTGCCAAACATAATTAACTGGCCTACATACAATGCAACTACATCTTGATAGCACATGTGGTGGATATACTCTTGTCCAGGATAGCTGGTAAATCAATGGCAGACTTGGGTGAGCTAAAGTAGGATTAATATCTCCATGCACACTCACTGTAGTTTAATAAGGAAATAAGATTATTTTCTATTTATTAACAATTTATTTTTCAAAGTCAAATAGGTAAGGTGTTAAAAGACATTTCCACCCATCCCGTAAGTCAATTATTGTTACGTCTGGCAGGCAACCCTCTCCTGTTGTAATATTAAACATATTTTGTTTCACTCACCGGCAGAGAATAGTTCTTGGGAGACGTAAGGAGACCAGCTGTGGCCTTGTGGCTCAAAAGAGCAGAAAGTGATACTTCATTTGGATTTGAACAATCCACTTGCATGAAAACATCAATTAACTCCGTCTACAGGGCATATTTGAATGGAAAAACTATATGTAAAATTATTTTATGAAAACAGGCAAGGTCAACAAAATTTGCTATCTCCAACCGCATGTTCAATATAGGTAGTCTGCCATCCATTCATTTAGGGATTTTGTTACAATTTTCTAACAGTATTTAAGCAAATTTGTAGTTCAAAGATTGTCCATATGAACCACACATTTAGAAAATCTAATAATAACAATCATAATCTTCAATCTGTGTGGATTTCTCATGACGCCTCTACAGTGCTGCATTACTAAGTCAGCACTGTCACAGGACATTGTCATGTGAAAAGATTATGGAAATAATGATTATATCTACTGCAGACCACAATATAGACAATGAGATATAGATGAATAATACATTTTTTATCATATGCATAAATGATAAATGTGTCTTAGTTGAACTGGTAGAGATCATGAACTTATGCAGATATCAATATAGAAAATTTTATTATATATTATATATATTATTTTATTTTATTTTTTTTTAATAGGGTTCTTGTAAAGACTTTCTTATTTTTTATATTTTAAATGGTCCATAAAATATTATTAAAATTGTCTATATTATTTTATATCATTACTTGCACAATTGTCTCTTGACAAAAATGCTTTTGTGTTTGTATGCATCTGAGTGGGTGGGTGGGTGGGTGGTTGGGGGGAGAGAGATAGCTGCATAAATTAAGTATGGTTATTATATTAGAAGCAATGTCACTGCTTTAACTATACTATTTATCTTCTCATTGAATTCTCGATATAATAATGTATCATTCAAGGAATATGAAAGGTTTTAACTCTTATAGCATTACTAAAATATGTATAATAAATGTTTTATAGTATAATAATTGTCAAATATGTGTGTGCATGTGGTAGGTGTGTGTGTGTATGTGTGTGTATGGTTGCTAGTCCTTCTGGTCACTAGCATCTACATCATAAAGATAAAAGAAGCACATGTTTACCAATATATCCCAAGTAGAACTATTTGTGGTTGATTCTGACTGATGCCCAGAATTCTCAATATTTGCTGAGTTGTGGGCATGTGTGCATAGCTAAGATATTTTGGTAGGAACTAATGCTTTAATCCAGTCCTGTCATGTCTCGTCTTGTCTGTAATCTAAGTTATTAGCTATTATACTAGAAAATATTCCAGAAACATCTATTCTCATAATTGTTCTGCTGCTGTGGTGCATTTGACAAAGTAATTTCTTAACACAAGATGTGTGTAAAATGCATTACTTAAGCTGTATTGCATACATTTTACCACTCAAAATTTGTAGCTTTATTTTGTCAGTCTTCCATTTCATTTCCAATGATCAAAAACTGGTCAGTTGTGTGCATTTATTAGAACATCAGGATTCACGTGATGGCTACTATTATTATGACAACCAATACACATATGTTATGCATGAGAGAAAACAAGGAGGAAAGGAGGATAGTCAATGGAAGTAAGGACTAGTAGTGAATGGATGTGATATTGGACTTAATCAGCTGAAGTGACTATTTTGCTATGTAGCTGAAAACTATGAAAGTAAGTTTTAGCTTAAGTTATTAGTAAGCTTGCCATTTTTATAACTTGGGGCATTTCAATATGGAGACTACCATTGAGGCTACTCTGCAATACACTTGTAATAACAGTTGCAGCTCATTCCTCTCAGTTCAAACTATGGCACTGCAGGCAGGAATACTTGGACAAGGTTACTGATTAAATACTGGATGAAGCCTTATTAGGTGAGAGTACACTAATTAATAGCAATGGTGGACACCAAGATGATTCTCATCATGTTATTTCATCACATCATTAATCTTAGAAAAAAAATTATTCTGCTTTATCTGGTACGTATCATAATATACCATGTGGAATACATTACTGTTTTATGCAGCATGACTTCATATCACTTATGACATGGTCACATCAGCACATGTGGACAGGTTACATATTCAGGTAATAATACGGAATTGTAGGTATACTTTTTGTACTAGTTAAAGAAAGAGACAAAAATATGACTCACAGACTACTATCAATATACATATATGTCAATTGGTGGAGATGTCAAATGGGTAGTTTCTGATTATTATGATTATCACTTAGTGGCAGATGGAAACATAATGACTAGTAGTACTTTTTAATCATATGATAAATTATAAAGGGTTCATTTCATCTATATTCAGCTATTCATCCCCATGAAGCTAAGGTATCACTAACCATGGTTATCAATCCCTCAGAATCATTGTAGGTTGCCCAGGTGAGGACTTTGTGGAAGTCTTGCAGCAACACAGTCACACTTGGGTCAATATCCTGCATATTTCAAATAATAAAGTATCATCCATATCACTTACTCAAGCATGCAATGCACACATCACACTACACCCCACCATGCCACAACACACCACACCACACCACACCACACCCACACCAACACACACACGCATGCACGCACGCACGCACGCACGCAGGCACGCACGCACGCACGCACGCACGCACACACACACACACACACACACACACACACGTTTGTGTGATGGTTAACAAATATTATATGAAGAAAAAGAAAAGGAATATATCTCATGATATTACCTTGTGTAGAAGAAGAGGAGTCTTAGTAACTACACTAAGTGCTTTGTAGAGACCATTTTTTGACTGTGGGTCAGCACACAAGTACAGCAACAAGGCATGGAAGTCCAGCATACCATCCTCCTCACAGAAAATATCAAAAAATGCCTATGAGAGGGGAAAAAAGGTAGTAGCATAGTAAGTCTACTATTATACATGACACCAGGTGTCTATTTTACACCAGCACATTGAATGTAGTACAATCTGGCAAAACACACACCGAAAGATATAGAAAGAAATAAAGGAACATGCACTCATTCATGCGCACATACCCATAAGACTCCTGCACACATATAACACAGACACACACAATGTTCACAGAGTAACTCCCCTCTTTTAAGCCATAGCTCTGATCCACTTTTGCAACTACTTCTTCCTTTTCTTCACGATTATGGTCCAACCAAATATCTGTGGCCATGAACTTCTCTTTACTTATCCTATTATTTCCTGAGTCATCTGCATTGTCCTCCATGATAGAGCAGGCCTCCACCAACTGCTGTGAAGTAGGAAGTGGCCAGGGCAGAGCGACACATAACAAGACTCTTCGCCAGTCCACAAAGTCCACATTCACCCCAAACAGGATCTTCACCACATCTTCCAACTATTACATGCAAGTATGTGTTTATACATAAACAAAAGCAAAGAAGTTTCATTCAACCCTGTGCTATGGTTGTCATGCATACCTCATGTAAGATTATAAAAATGGACATGCCCAACAAATTAGCATATTCTTATTTTAAAAAGATGAATAGAGAAAAAAATGAAAGAAAGGGTTAAGAGAGTGCAGCAAGGTTGAATTGATGGAAGGAACTTGGGAAGGAATGCTACAACTAATGCTAATGGCAGCATGATGACATAGTAGTTCTAAGATGATTGTAACATGTATTATAGGATTATTAAGTTACACACTTGTTTCTTGGATAGATCTCTCCAGAGTAGAGGGACAGAAGCATCCTTGGATGAAGATCTAACCAAACCTTGCAACATGTTCAACAAAGTTGTGTTCATGATGAACCCTGATGGGGCAGTCAGCAACAACTGCTGGTGCAGGTGCAGTAGCTGGGTCATGGTGAAGTAGGAGGGGTGTGGATGCTCCACAGGAGGCAGCGGTGATGGCGGAGATGTTGGCACAAACATTATGACATCCTGTATTTGAGGAGGTAAGTAAACTACTTAATCTTGTGGCATAGTTGTGAGAGTTAGCACGTGAAATACTAATAGACCAATTTACCACTGACAATAACACCCCAGAGCATTAGGGCTTATCATAATCGTTAATTTAATCACACACACACACACAAAACAAATTATGTGTCTGCTTTCCTGTCTGTCTGTCTGTCTGTCTATCTGTCTGTCTACCTGTCTGTCTCTCTGTCAGTATGTTTGTACATGTGCCTGACGAAAGCTATGTGAAAAGATTTCTTATGAGCATAGGTTTTGAACCAATTTAAAATGTTGGCTTAAAATAATCCAAAAAATGGCAACTGTTGGTAAGCAAAGGAATTCAAATTTCCATATATATTAGATGAGTTTAAAAATCATGGCCTAGTGGTAAAGGAACAGGTTTACTAAGCAGAAATTCTGTGTTTAAACCCAGAACTGGGTCTCCCTCCACCTTTTGCTTACCATTTTTACTCCTTTTTTTTTCCTTTCATTCTCACACCCACTTTTTTATTTTCTTCTTTTCACCATATTTTTCCCCTTCCTTCTTTTCTTCTTTCCTCCCTCTTTTTATTTCTTTTTTATTTTCTCACCCTTTTTTTTCCTTCCCTCCTTTAACTACCTGATAATCTTGATCACATTTGGCCAAACCTTTTCCAGCCAAGTACATATAACGGTATGTGTGCAACTGTGTATGTATGGCTGTGTGTGCATATTTGTGTCTATCCACTCTATTGCGAAAGCACTGATTGAGGTGAAATTTATTCCTCATGGTAAATTCCTGCATCCTACACCAAAGAGCATGTCAGCTGAAAATACTAGTAATGGTATTTGGACAAAACTGTTAGACTTGGAGACCTAACTTAGAGACCTGAAACTAGCCATGCAAACACGATTCAAGGAGCAACACCGGCACACTGCTGCATCCTAACTGGATATACCTCTTCCTCTGGGTATGTCAGTCTTTATTTGCGCATCCTCTTTCCCACTAAAGCACCATAGTAAATTAAAACCACTCTTCAGAATGGACACATCCTGCACCGAGGATGGATTTAAAGGCCAAATAATTTGGTTCACTGGCCACATCTTTTCTTGTGAGTGTGGGTACTTAGGACAACCCATTGGACCTGATATCTAAAACAACATGACTCTGGAAGCAACATTAGCTGGGTCCAAAATGGCACTCCTCTTCCTCTGGGATTATCAGGCTAAAAATTCCAAATATGGAACTAAGGCTAAGCTTTGGACATGGGTTGGGTCACATTTGGCCAAAATTTTTCATGTTGGCATGTCATTTCATCCCTGGCAACACTGGTTGTGACTGCTAGTAAATCATATACAGTGTTTGTTTACATGACTCCAATTTCATTCTAAAACTGACTGGGTCAAAAAAAAATTTTTGTCCTGAAATAGGTTTACCCATCAAAGAATACGGACTTCACCACCTGCAGCAGCTGCTACAATTAACTTTCTGGTTATTAATATGGTGGAAGGGGAGAGAAAAGGGAGAAAAACTCAAGACCTTGGCAAATTTCACCACCACAGGTGACTTCATAGGAAATTTGGGCGAAAATCAAGGTAGGAGACCCTTCATTTAGTCCTCCATCCACCAAATGCACTAACTTTTTTCATATTTTTAGGCTAGGGGTATTGCTTGAGCTCTCTATATGCATTTAAAAATATTTGTAATGATTTTTTCTAATAATTTATTTTTTCATACTTACTACTCAACGTCAATACAGGAAGAAAAAAATTACCATCTATTGGATGGTCAACCAACTCGTGTTGCAAAACTGAAGAAGGATCCAATAAATATTACAATAAATTTAGAATGGCTAAATTACTGGGGAAATGCATTTATGTAGTGATTAGGGTGATATATTCTGGTTCAAAGTAGGTTAACATAAAGATTTTATTTTTACTATAGTTGTGTATGTCTTGCATATTCCCTAAAGGATGATTCTGCTACTGCAGGAACAATATATGAAGGGGGAAATAGAAAGTCTACCTTGAGCATATCTATAGATGCATTTTGGGCATAAAAATGATCAAATACACAATTAATCAAAATGAAAATAATCTTAAAGAAAATATACACATTATCTCATTCTAAATCCTAAATAAGTTCACCCGAAAATTGTATCGAAATTGAAGCCTTAGCATAACAAGCACATGAACCAGAAGCTATTTTAATTTTTGGCTATTTCATACATACAAACATAGCAAATATAAGAAGAAAAGAAAGCTGAATTTTATCACGATATTCATCAACCCAAAGAAATTATCATGTGCCTGATATAATTTTGTATTTTAATATATATATAAAACAATTCTCAACAACTATACCTGCATGCCAGAATAGTGTCAGGCTAAATGTGAACCTGAAAGCACAATGCATCTTACCTCTTTTATAAGGAATTTTGTTCCGGGTAGAGTAATCTCATAAAGAAGTTGCTGCTCATTCTCAATGGCTTGCCTCAGCATGTAAGCCATATTATTCACACTAAGTATATTTGGTGAAATTTAATTAACATAACAAAAATATAGCAAACAGTAGTGTATCTTACCTTTCTATCTCCTGTGTATAGCAAGATTGCATCCAACTTCCCAACTCTTCATGCATAGCCTGTCCCATTCCCTACAAATCATTGAATTAGGTTCTGTGTAAATAAGCCAAGCTGGACACCATGCTTACAAGACATGGTAAAAGTTATGGACTATATAACTAATACATTCACTAGTTTTTAAGTATTATTATATCAACCTTCAGCTTGTCTATCATGTCTAGACACTTCAGACGCACCAAATCCAGTCTTGTTTTTACACGCCATTCTGCAAATGTATGTTACACATAAATATCAAGCTCCCTTTCAAATAAATGCAAACTTCCATCACTAACCTTCATTGAGAAGAACAGCTTTAAACTCCTTGCATTTGTGCATTGTACGATGTCTCTTCATGACCATCTCAGGTGTGATGGCAGGTGGCTTTAAAGTTACAGCTTCAGGAGGTGGCTTGGCCAATTTCTTCCCAGCAGAGCCCTTAACTTTCTTTTTTTGGATTGGACTCTGCATAAATAATCAACCAAATAAGGACAATGCAATGCAGTCAACTACAACCACTGAGTAAGTACTGAGATATGATATCAATAAAACATAAATGAAACAAAATTACTTTGGTCTTCTTCCCTTTGCCTCCTTTCAAAGGTTCCTGCTTATGTTCAGGCATGAGTTCATCTGGTGTTTTCTCTATGGAGGGAGGCCTAATGCTAGCAATAATATCATCCAGGCTCTTGATTTCTCCACTCATCTGTCAGTATAAAGGAATTGCTTTAAAAATTGAGACATTATATATCACTATAATAATTATGCACTAATTATTTCTCTTACTAAATTGTGTACTAGAGTAATGCTATGATTGAAGACATGGTTCATGAGTTGTTCATCCAATTCCATCCCAGATAAGTTAATTAGACCAGGGATAGGAATCGTAACAGCTGGTGGTGATTTCTTCTTTCCTACTTTCTCTTCTACAGGATCAGGAATGGCTTCTCGAGGCAAAAGTAGAACCCTGCATGCCAGCACTATCAATCTTAGTCTCTAAGAGATCCTAATAAACCACAATACCTTTTATGCTGAGACATATTTCCTGGTACAGTTTCCTCAATGTCTGCCTTATCATTACCATCAGCGGGCAAGGATTCTAGTGTGACAGAATGGGCAGAATTTGTTTGGCTAGGTGGAGGGTCAAAGGGATCTGTCATGGGAAGATCAATGAGGAACAGACGTCCAGGCTCATAGAGCTTATCAGGTATTTTATCTGTGAAATTAAAGAGAAAATATAGGTAAAGTATACTGATGAGCTACAATCATATACAAAGCATGCAGTGGAACAAAATCACATACTGTCCATAGCATTGTAGTAGTCCTTGATGAGCTGGATGGTGTCATGGAATCTGTCTAGCTCCACCTACAAGAAATAATTGAGGACTTTAAAGACATTCTATCACTTTTGAGAGATAGAAAACAGTCATGGTTTAAGCTCTACCTGCATGATACACACATAATGGTTAGAGAGGAGACCAATATGGTCTTCTAGCCACTGCTCCTCCAGTACTCTTCTCCTCTCCTCTTCAGCTTGGGTCAACCGCCGCTCACAAATATCCCACAATTTGTCCATCAGATCCTATGGCATATTTAAGAGTTTATCTTTTATGAATACACAAGAACAGAAATCATCAAGGCTCACATCTACTCTGTGATGGAGTTCCTCTTTCATCACATCTTCATGGCGAAGATGAAGCTCCAAACTGTTGTAGCTATCTTGCCACTGTGTGATGAACTCCTGCTTGTGATCAGGACGACACAAATAGGATGAAAACTCTTTCCTATGTACAGCATGAGACAAAATGAAACTTAGCATATACTACTGCTTAATATTAGCCCTTACCTCCGAATAAAGAAGTACTCACAAATAATCTTCCTTTCATGCCTCAACATCTGCAAAACACATTTGAGGGTGCCCATATACCTCGATTCAATGGATGGCCACTTTCTAGCCAGGCTGTCAGTATGATCTTTAGGCAGCGGCTGTTCATAATATTGCCAGTCTAAATCCCCTGGAGTGATATCTAAGTTGACTGGAGTCCAACTAGCTTTCTTGTCTATACACTTCTTTTCGATTGGAGATTGCTGTTCTGGTGGTGTCTTGCTGGAATCTCTTCTTACTCTCTGGCTGGCAGGTGATAATCCAGCAGAGGATGTTCTCCTATGCATATGCAGAGAGGAATGTGAAGTATCTGCCTTCTTTGAAGATTCTGTGACAAATATAAGGTTGCTTACAATGGAGGACAAAATTGAATATAATAAATTGCACGCTCTTTTAAGACAATGACTGAAATATTTTCAGGAACATATTTTTAAAAAAAAGACATTGGATGGACAAAGTAAAAAAAAAATGTAGAATAGAAATTTTGTTGTTAAAAGTTGGTCAAATAAAATAGTAGCCATGAATACTAATAATAGGCTGCCTAAACAACCTACTACTGTTATAGGAACTTCCAATGATCATCTTTGTTATTGCTATCATATTCATAATCATAATCATTGCCACCAATCATCAAGAAAACATCACATTAGTACCCAGATCCTGACCATATTACTACCATGGCCAATATGGACATTACAATAGGGACCAGTCACATACTGCTATGTTGCATCAAATGAGCTTCAGAAAATAGTCAAAATAAACACATAAAAACAAGACATAGTGGGACAATACATGCATTATGAAATATCCTTTTACTAGGAGGAAAGGGTCCTGGGTTTTATCTGTCTTCGTTCCTCTTTTTTTTTGGATATAAACATACTGTTTCCTATATAAAAGGAAATGCAGAAAGAATTAGTAGTCTGAACTTTGACTTATCTGAACATGTCGTTCAAGCAAATGTTACTCAAAGCTACACCTTTTGAATCAATATTTTATCAAAAGGTATCCTTAGCATACACAGCTTTTATCTGAAATAACTCCAGCAGTTTCACAAGCATGAAGAGACTGTATTGCACTTTATAAAGCAAGAATATCTTGAGCAACAACCTGATTTACAAACACCAAAGTGATTTTGAAGGCCTTTCTATTTAAACAGTGAAGAATAGAGTTGTAACTCTAACAAAATCTAAATTTAATGATATTTTTTGCATAAGCATTGATGACATTCGTTGTACATGCTCATCATACCTATGTCACATTCTATCATAATCAGTCACCATTCTTTAATGTTGATGAAAAGAGGATATTTTCCTGCAACTTCCATTACCTGAACATTTCAGAAATCCAAGCACTGTTGGTCCAAACCAGTTTGGAAATCAACTTCCTACATTAGTTATCTGATATAGTCTGCAATATGTCTGTCTCTCTGCTCATCTGTCTGCCTGTCCACCAGCCCATCTGTTTGTCTGTCTGTCTCTGTCTGTCTGTATGTATGTATGTATTTATGTATATTCTCTATGTCCTCCCAGATGCCTGTACCAATCATCCGTAGGCCCATTAAATATACTTCATGAGTACCCACCAAGTTGTATTGTGTAGTCTGATCCCATTCAAAGACATTTCTAGAGAAAGTTTGCATACAAACCACACTCATCTGATCACACAGGAAGTTCAAAAGGACACTAGTTACAAGAGGTGCATCATAATATTACTTTAGAAATATGGCAATGCCTACCATATCCCCTCCCCCTTCCTCCTATGAAAAACGGGTATTTTTCTAGCACTATTAAAAAGCTTGTTTACAGTTTTGCTACATAGTATTTGTACTTTCTCTCATTAAAGCTCAGGCTAGTAAACAAATTTATTTTTACTTACTTTGTACAAGGGAAAAATTCCTACTTGTGATCTAATATGAAATGCTAGCATCACTCATGTCAGCCAGCTCTTTAACCTGGGTACATCTATGTTACCCCTGGTAAGAAAATAACTTTCATTCTCCATTGCAGTATCTTCACTGGAATGCCAATAATACAATCTTCAAGTGAAGTGTGTGTAATGTAGACCTATTGTTATATTGCTGAAGTTGTTATGCATTAATTTTTGTAAAGCCATACTTGTTTCCTTATGATGCCCACAGCAGTAATTATGATAACATGGAGAAAAAATATATCTTACTTTCCTCTGATAAGCACAATTTCTTCATTGCTTCGGTTTGCTTATTCTGTATTAAAAAAAAAATTTTCGTATGGAAAAGGGTAAGTGCCATAATTAAACCAAGAAAAGAGACTTACGATATTGATGACTTCCTGTACTTCCTTTGCTGCCTTCTCACACACTGACTGTGTGTCCATCGCACTGTTGATGGAGGTTACAATTTTGAACCTAGAACACCAGCGATAGATCGAGCGCCAATTCTCGCAGTACATCATCAACCTCTCCTGAATCTGTTCCAACTTATTGCTTTCCTGTAGCCCTGTTTCATCTACATTGTTAACATAGAAATGTAGAAATACTCATCATATTATACTAGTGGACAGTAAACCCTGTACCAATTTAAGAAAATTACCTAGCATGCTTGCTCTCTGTAGAACAATATCAGTGCTGAGATCAAAATGAAGTAGAATATCTAGACCATTAGCTGCTTTCATGACCTGAAAAAAAAATTAATGTATATCAGACCTTGCATAGAGCATGGGTTGCATCTTTTATTCTCACATTTATATCACGCTTAGACTCTTCCAGCAAGATAAAGTCTCTTGGCATGGCTGGCACTGGTCGAGACTGACCCGTAAGTGATGCAAAAAGAAGCTGCATTCATAAAATAATATATTTAAAGATGTCTTCATTAATGTGATAGCTATTTCTGTCACTAACAATACCTTAGTTTGGTTCAAAGTTGTGGGAAAGTTGTCAAGGATCCATCCTGCACCTTCTGGCAGAGAACATATCTCATGAATAAAGATATCATTGAGGAGAGTGTCTTCCAGAGCCTCACCACTGGCCAATGAATTGTGTACCTTGAAGCCAAGGCTCGCCAAAGGAGAGAGCTATGCACATGTATGTACATGTAGAACACAGAAATATCACATGGAAAGCATGCATCAGTACATGGGACAGACATGAACAAAACCCCATGCAAGAATATCCCAGCATTTTAGTAAGGCTGAACTTCTAAACAATACAGTTAACATCCCATGTAGCATGCAGCGGTAGTACTTGGTTAAAGGTAGATTAGATGTATCAAATCATTGTCTACCTCATCCATTAGGTGCACATTAAATTCTTCTTGTTTGTCTTCATCTAACGGTGATTTGAACATGTCTACACTGATTGTGGGCTTGACTGTGGATGGAGGAGTCAAAGTATCACTGCCTCTTGTAATAAACTGATTCTCATCAGGTATTATTTCATCCATGTTGTCTTGATTACAAGTAGGGCTCCCTTGCTCTGATTGTAATTCCTTCCACTCATATTGATATGCTTCGATGGCCTTCTTTGTGATAACCTCCATTGATATTATAGTCACACCAAAAACTGCCAAAACACAACACATATTCAACCAAACATTAAAAGTGATGAAAGAAATAACAACAAAATGTAAGAATTATTTACAGTTTTGATGATAAATTCACCAGCTGTAATTAGCTATAATATAGTTTTTTTAATAAATCACTTGTTACTATTGTTTGATCATAACTAACAGCCCTTAAAATATATATCTGAGTAATGCTTCAGCCCATCGAATAAAAATAATTAGAGAGAGAAATTGTCTAAGTATATTACCTTTCTTAAGGTATTCCAGTGCTGTAGTTTTTCCAGCATAAGGCTTTCCGAGGGCGCTGGCACGGAGGATGAACCATGGCAGATGTGCTGAGATGGGAGAAGGCCTGGGAGGATCTGCTATATTTAACAATCGATACACAATGTGTGACAATATTGGATCACTTGTGAGAGGATATTCTCCAGAAATGTTACTTGGTGGACTCCAATCATTCACTCCATTCTGTAATTGCAAAATACATAATTATATAAGTCATTACTGTTCCCATGCCGACAGGAATACTTGTTTCTATTACATTATACTCATGGAAGTCAGAGTCATTCAGGAGTTGGTCATTAGTGACTTGTTGTCTTAAGACATCCGAAGAAGTAGTCATTGTTGTCACAATAGAGCTACCCTGGTGTAATGGGTGTGAGACACCCACATCTTCTTCATACAGTGGCCTTCCACGTATGAATAAAGTTTTCCAGTCAAGCACCATTTTAACAGGAACTTGGCTGCACAGGTAGAATGAACAAATTACAGAGACAGAGTGATAGAGTTTTATTGCTCCAACATGTAACTAGTAACATAAATGATCATATATCATAGATTCTTACTTTTTAGTCAACTCTCTGTAATGAACAAGCTTGGTACTGAAGTCCACGATTTGCATTAAAATACCTTCGCACACACTGTAATTGGCCTCATAGTGCAACTTAGCCTTCTTTGCTAGATTTCTTTGATAGAGATCATTGTGCTGTGCCTGCCTTCTCTTTCTCTCCTGCTCCTCTAACTTAGCATGAACCTGCATGTGATGACAATCATATTGGGTAACTTGGCACATATCATATTCAACCCACAGCTCTCCTATTGAGGTCTTCCATATATTCCTGCTCTCTTTGCTGGTTATACTGCTGCTGGCGTAAAATACGGTTGTTCCTAATAATCTTTTTTTCATTATAAATCTGCATAAGTTGAGTGGAAATCCTCCTCTCTTGCAGACATTGTCTGGTCAATCTCTCGACCAACATTTTTTCTCGCTTGGCCTCCTACAAATATATTTATTGTGAGAAAGATGTATATTATCACAGTAGAACACCAATTAAATTCTAACTAACATCTCCTCACTTCCTGTTCATAAAGTATTTTCATCTGTTCCACCAGTACTCTCCGCCTATGCTTCTCCCTCTGAGCTCGAGCTAAGTTACCATCAGCCACACGCTGACGGATTGATTTCATGTAATCTACACTGTCTTCTTCAGCCTGAAGCAAACATCAAATTTTAAGAGTTAATGAACTTTACTAAGCATGGACTATATACACCTATATATATATATAGCTATATATGTATAATATAGTAAAGTATATAGAAGTCAAAATTTATGTTGCAGCTAGCAGTCATTCCCAGAGTTGCCAATTACATGCCCACAGAAAAAAGTATGGCCATGTGTTACCTCAGCCCATGAGAAGAACTTGATTCAAATATCATTTTGATGCGTGTGCATGCCCAGTTTTAGACCTCTAGGTCCAAGGCTTCATTCTAAGCACTATTTTTTTAGCATTTTTACCAGTTATTTGAAAGGAAGGAGGAAATAGAGTGGGGAATAAGAAAAGAAGGAAGGAATAGAGGGGGGGAAAGAAAAAAAGGAAGGAAATCAAAGAAAAAAAGCGGGGGTAAAAGAAGAAATAAAAAAAGGAGAGAAAAAGGTGGAAAGTAAGGAAGGATAAAAGAGAGGAAAGATAAAATGATAAAGGAGAAAGGGGGGAGGGGAATGAAAAAAAATGGAAGGAATAATAGATAGAAAAAAAGAATGAAAAGAAAAAGGGGGAAAGAAGAAAAGGTGGATGGAATAATGGGAAAAGAATAATGGAAAGAAGAAAAAAAAGGGGGAAATTTAAAAAAAAATGAAGAAAAAAGGAGGATAAGAAGGGATGGAAAGAAAAAAGGTGGGATAAAACGAATGAAAGAAAAAGAACGGTGGGAAAATAAGAAAAGATGTGAAAAAAGAGGGAAAGAATAAAAGAATGAAAAAAATAAAGGATAGCAGGAAGGAAAGGATAAAAAAGACAAAGAGGAAAGAAGAAAAGAAGGAAAAAGGTGGAGGGTGAAAGAGAAAAAAAAATTGTTTTTATAACATAATTACCAAGTCCTGCGTTTGAACTTGCAGTTTACACTTGGAATACCTGTGCATTAACCTCTTTACCATGGCTTTTTTTTTATGCATTTTTTGGTATTGAAAATTTGGAATTCCATTTTTTTTTTCCACCAGAAGCATAATTTTCCAGGGTAGAGGGGAGGAGGGGGGGGGAGGGCTAACCCGTACTTCAAGTTGGATCCAAATCTATGATCATGCCAAGTCTCAGAGAAATTTATCAAATGTTTAGCCTGGCAAATGATACAAACATACAAACAGACAGGCAGGCACACGGACAAGTAGGCTGGCAAGTAGCAACAGGTGAGTGGGCAGGCAGGTGAGTGGGCAGGCAGGTGAGTGGGCAGGCAGGTGAGTGGGCAGGCAGGTGACCGACCAGGTGACCGACCAGGTGACCGACCAGGTGACCGACCAGGTGACCGACCAGGTGACCGACCAGGTGACCGACCAGGTGACCGACCAGGTGACCGACCAGGTGACCGAGCAGGTGACCGACCAGGTGACCGACCAGGTGACCGACCAGGCGACCGACAATCCCACCCACCCACCCACCGACCGACCGACCGACCGACCAACTGACCTATAGACAGACATCTCCTACTATCAATACTATTACAAACATTCACTACATGTACACTTGTAACTGCCTGGGAGTTGTGAACTCCATTGGTGGCAGTGGTAGCAGCAGACATCTCTTCATCATCCACAGGAAAACTTATTTTCTCTTTTAGAAGTTTCTCAAACTGGTCAATGCTCTCCCTTGTCTTCTCAGCAATTGAGCTGTTTGATGAGGATATCTGTTCATGGTCAGGATAATGGATACCAGAACTAGTAACCATTTCACTTTCAGTCAAAGGGTTCAACTTTTTATACATGCTGAGGTTATTTTTCTGGAAAGCTTGAGAAATTTCTCTTGAACCAGGACATATTCGTCTTTCTTGCACTAACCTAAATATAAGAAACAATATGTGTGTATATATATACATATACATATATATACATATACATTATATATATATATATATCATATTCGTGATTATGATAAAATTGCCTCTCTGCTCCTTTTTTCTTTAGCTCTGTCACTTTCTCTTCATAAATCTCATGTCTCTTCCTGTACTTCTGCACCAGCTGTTCAAAATTAAGATTCACTTGACGAGCTGTTTCCTGTTTGAGACGATACTGAAAGATGCCTGTCTCCACTTTCTCAAGACTGCCTTTCTGTGATGCCCTCACACACTCCAGGGACTGAGTGGTAAGTTTTCGTTCCTACACAGCATGATAGCAACTCCTTAAAATTACAGAAATGGTGTTAACCTCAGTTTAAAGAAGAAAATAGCTAAATAAATAGTAGCTGAGTTTCTTTTTCTAAATGTAAACTCCATGGCCATAATTACTCACCTTTTACTCCAGTTTACCAAAGTATCATATACTCTTATTAACACATCGCCTATTTTGCTACAAATTTTTTACGCAACAGAAACACATGCACTGTACTATAATAATTGCTACTGCTCATCCACACAAATTATATAAGTGCACTTTTTTTATTCGGATTTTCAGGTCACTATAGCACAAAAAAAAAAAAAAAAAAAAAAAAAAGGAGGCGAGAGAAAGAGGGAAAGAAAGAGAGAAAGAGAGAAAGGTGGAGAGAGAGAGAAAGAGAGAAAGGTGGAGAGAGAGAGAAAAGGAGAAAGAGAAAAAGTACCTTATTTCTATTGAGTACTAGGAACAGCTGATATATAAGACGAGTAGCCACTCCTGGACCTTGATTCATAACTTCTTTAACCTGTGATTGATATGCACAACCAGAGTTTGTTGCTATACTAAATTACTAACATGATATCACTCAGACTTACTATGTTGACAGTAAAAGGAATCTCCAGAAGTTTAAATGTTGGCTCAAGCAGTGTAAAATTGTTAACTTTTGCATCTGAAGTGCTGCGTGATGTTAGAAAAGTTAGCTTAGGTCAAGTAAACATAAGATCTATAGCTGAACTTACTTTCCTTTTGAAAAAAGATGGAAGTTAGGTTGGAAATCATATTTATTCAAAATTTCACCAAATGTGTAGCCGTTAGAGAACTTTTCAGCGAAGTTTTCATCTGCTATCATAAGACCAAATTACAGGTTCAAACTTCTTTACCGGTAGCAGTATTAGTACTTACCAAGTTTTGATACTAAGCAGACTTCCTCGTTTAGCCACTTGCACAATATGCCAGACATCGTTGAAAGCCAGTGAGCGTTACACTCGCTGCAAGTGAAAGCCTGGTTACACACAAGTTACACCATTTTTTTTTTACTATTTAGCAGTTGTTAACCGGTAACTAGGGTACCCCACAGACACACCCACCCTTATAGATTCAGGAGGGCGCGGTTAGGCTTGCGAATATTGAAACTTTCTAAAAAAAATTTGTGATCCTTTTAGCTAATCAATTCTTGTGGTCCTCCGATTTTCTATACCTTACCAATTCTTAGCTGTACTACTCATTTACTAGGGCTAGAAATTTGAAGACAAAAAATTAATGAAACAAATAAAGTAAATGACAATTTGATAACTTTTATCAGGAAAATTGCTACACAGACTGACCTGGGCTTATTAACAGGCATGGGATGACAAAGTTCTTTGGGAAGGAGGGGGATAGCCAGATTTCTCCAAATTTTCACCACATTCATCTTAATAATTTTTGAGCATTTTATTCCCCACAAAATTGATATCTTTTTCCTGTAGTGACATCATAAATACCCAAGATTTAAGTACACAATATAATTCAAGTTTGCAACCACTTACTCAACTGTTGCTACGGTTACAGAACTTATGCATCCAATAGTTATATCCACAAAACCATGCGTGGTTGTTTTTTTGTGTGAATACTTAAATAGAAATATTTATATTATTTTCGTGATTGCATGCAAGTTAGAGAAAGGCAGAAGTGAAAGACTAAGGTTATCTTATGATTATGAACATTTAAAAGCTTTTGAAAACCAATTTATAACTAGAAGGGAAAAACCCTCCTTATGGGCAGTTGTTTTGTTTTTTCAGTGACCTTCCACCTCCTGCAGTAACAGACCTTTTCAGTTTGTTTAATGTATTATCTATGCAGAGAATTTTTTTGAACAATAGAAATAGAAAAATGGATGTGGAAATCAAAAGTAATGGGTAAAAATAGGCCTGTCCAGACCCTTTACCAAAAGCTATTCCAGCATAGCATTTGGTAAAGGGTCTAAGACTAAAGGAATGTCTGGTCTGTACCACAATCACAGTATTGAGGTTGTGCAGGCATGCCATCCTTAATGAGGTCACAACATGTTGGAAATACTTTAGAGAGTGGACTGGACATTATTTTCTAGACAAAATCATTGCAATTGTCATGGACAAACTATTGTGTCCACAATACCTGCTCTGAGTGAGGTCAGCATAACTGAGCCGCAAACAAACAAATCAACTAATCTCGAATTTTAATAAGATGTTTTCATTGTTCCCATCCAAGTGGTAAGTTGGAGGGCTAAACAGCTCGTATGGTGAATTAGGCATCAGGGAACTGGAGTCAACCTATATCTTAACCACACCCACCCCTTGTCTCTATTTAGTGGAACTAGTGAATATGCATTGTATATAGTGCACATGCATACACACAGGATTCTAATCACAAATATATTTCTGTCCCGGGAAATGCCGGGTATAATCTTCTGGTATTGCATGTGGTAGAGTGCATGCGTCTTGTAAGAGGACGCAAGTGTGTGTAAGTACAGGACAACACAACAGAGGCAGGAGCAGTGCACTGCCTGGTCTCCACACATAGGGAAGACAAGTTATACAAGTCACAAGATAGAGCACTACAAAATGGCTGCAACCATATTAGGACTTTCTGGACTTCTGAATCTCATCTTCAATCAGTTGAGGGGTAAGGGTTGGTCCAGGCATCGCAACAAGGTTCTGCTCATTAGCAAGAATGCGATCAGCCTCCGCTAGATGGTAAAGATGCATCAGAGAGAGAGAGAAATATTTAACACAGGAAGAACAAATACTGTATTAGTAACATTAGTGAAATCAATTGATATATTTGACCCCCTCCACAACAACAAAAAAATCTACTTAAAATTATCACCGAAGATATCCATGTAATTCTGCCATGCATGTGTGTCAGGGTGTCATGTGACTCTGCCATGTATGTGTGTCAGGGTGTAATGTGACTCTGCCATGTATGTGCATCAGGGTGTTATGTAACTCTGCCAGGGTGTTATGTGACTCTGCCATGTATGTGTGTCAGGGTGTTATGTAACTCTGCCAGGGTGTCATGTGACTCTGCCATGTATGTGTCAGGGTGTCATGTAACTCTGCCATGTATGTGTCTCAGGGTATCATGTTGCTCTGCCATGTATTTGTGTCAGGGTGTCATGTGGCTCTGCCATATATGTGTATCAGGGTGTCATGTGACTCCGCTATGTAGGTATGTCAGGATGTCATGTGACTCTGCCATGTGTGTCAGGGTGTCATGTAACTCTGCCATGTATGTGTGTCAGGGTGTCATGTGCCTCTGCCATGTATGTGTGTCAGGGTGTCATGTAACTCTGTCATGTATGTATGTCAGGGTGTTATCTGCCATATATGTGCGTCAGGGTGTCATGTGACTCTGCCATGCATGTATGTCAAGGTGTCATGTAACTCCTATGTAGATGTGTCAAGGTGTCATGTGACTCTGCCATGTATGTGTGTCAGAATATCATTTAACTCTGCCATGTATGTGTGTCAGGGTGTCATGTGACTGTGCCATATATATGTGTTAGGGTGTCATGTGACTCTGCTATGTATGTGTGTCAGGGTGTCATGTGACTCTGCCATGTGTGTGTGTGTATCAGAGTGTCATACAAGTATATTTTTCCATGACCATGCCCACATTAAAATGCATCCTTTACTATAAATAATGTGGGCTCACTGCTACTATGAAAAAAGAGAGTTGTTTTGGTGGTATACAATAAGTTTCAAAGCCACACTCGGCACTACCAGGTTCAAGCTTCTCAGCATTTTCTTGCTTTACCAGTCAGAACTGCACCAGTGGAAGGGCCATTCAGTCAAATAAAGTTAATTAAGACTTGCCTGAGCAACAGGATCGGACACAGGTAATCTGGCTCAACTAATCAGAATAGAAGTGAAGGACCTGATCTTAAATCAGTGAACTTCAGTAAATACTAGACATTTTTAAAGAAATAAAAACAGCATCTATTCTCATTACTCATTCATAAATCCATACAATGTAATATTTTTTTGAACATTTTGTGGCACAGAGGGGGGGGGGGGGGGGGGGGGGAGGGGAGGAACTTCAGCTGTGGGGTGGAAATGCTGGGGCACACAACCTCTGTATGCCACCAGAGTGTCTTGTTAGCAACATGGTACAAGCCACCAAACCACAGAAGTTGCCAGAAAAATCAAGTTTTGGTAATAGCATTGTATCAACATCAATCATAGTAAAGGATGTGTTCAAATATGGGCGTGGTCATAACTAGATATCTTCCCCCCTCGCCCCTCACTAAACTCCTGCATGACACCCTAGATATGTTGGATATGTTTGTGTGTGATGTTGAATGTAGCATGAATTCACAATCTGCCCTCACCCGGATTTTTGCGTGAGTGCGTGCGTGAGTGCGTGCGTGCGTGCGTGTGTGCGTGCGTGCGGTGCATGCGCGTGCGTGTGTGTGCATGATTTATTATCATTAGACACGTGACAATAGTAACACATGCACCATAGCCTTCGTCCAATACAGTTGTACATACTCTCGGTCTATGTAGCCAGTTCTGGAACAGGTTGATAATAACATACCGATAATGCGGTCCATCTTGTTCCCTTTGGCCATGTCGTACTGATAGGCCAGCACAAAGGTCAGAGGGATAAGTGGCACCAGGACAGCAGGATTGTTTGTCTTCACAGTGCTATGGTGGGGAGGAGGAGGAGGGGGGGGGAAGGAGACTCACATGACAACATGGCCACATCACAGAAAAAGGTCATGTACAACAGTTTCCCTGTCTACCAATGGCCTATGGAATGTGCAGGAGATGTTTCAGGCCACAACCTGACATTTCCATATCTGACATTTTCATATAAGGTATGCATGACATTTAGTGTTGCATCCATTCTTGGCAACTTCTGGTTTGCTATCCCCTCCACTGACACCACACAGGTTTCAATATGGAGGCAATAAGTAGCCAAACATTGAAGCCAATAGCTCAGTAAACATTCACACCTTCTTAGGTACATGTGTATGCTTGTCTCACAAAGGCTGTCTAAGTGAACTCTGAACTCTGCACTAAGGATTTAGGTAGCAAGGTAAAGTGTGAAGGACCACATGTCAGCAGAAAAAAATACCAAAAAAAAACACATGAAAATAAAATGCAGAAGTGAACACCAACACACAAGTGAACACAACCACCACAAGCTCCACATTTTCAATAAATATCCACATGTCGCCCATGTAGCCCACACGTTAGGAGATGATTTACCAATTCAAAGTTGTTGAGGCAGATATTTACCTATCTTATGCAGTGGGATTAGTTTGGCATATACTTGAATTGGTAAAGTGTCATTTTACTTGTGGTCAACATAGGCGCAGTCTTGTTTGTTGTATTGTGGCACAAATTAATCAAACTATCTTGTTTCCATCGGATTAGCCCAGTCTTAGCCATAGCCAATACCACACCACGCCACGCCACGTCATGCCACGCCACGAGTGGCAGGAAGATTTACTCCAGACCCTCAGTTAGTGCAAATCACATATTGGTTACATCCTCCACAATACCATGTATTATGACACATCCCATATATACGTATATACATATCCCAGGGTGTGTCATACAGGATATTTTGGTGTGTGTGTGTGTGTGTGTGTGTGTGTGTGTGTGTGTGCGTGCGTGTGTGCGTACGCGTGTGTGTGTGTGTGTGTGTGTGTGTTGGGTTGGGGGGGGGGAATATTTAGTCATGACCATGCCCACATTCAAACACGTCCTTTATTATGACTGTTATGATTGATTTTTGTTCATTGCTGCTACAATTTAATGATTTTCAGACTTATGTGGGTTTGTGGTCTATACTAAGTTGCTAACAAGCCACACACACAGCACCATCACACACTTCTCAATATAAAGCTTTATCGTCTATTCTGCAGCAATGAAGGGGTGCGGGTGCAGGGGTCCAGGGGTGCAAGGTTCCAGGGGTAAGGGGTCCAGAGGTCCAGGGGTGCAAGGGGTGCAGAGGTGCAAGGGTCCAGGGGTGCAAGGGTCCAGAGATAAAGAGGTGCAGGGGTGCAAGGGGTCCATGGAAAAAATCAGTGAACTTCAGCAAATACTAGACTTTTTTAAATAAACAAATCAGCATTTATACTGATTACTCATTCATTAAGTCATACAATATCAATATTTTCTTGAAAATTCTGGGGGGGGGGGGGGGGGAAGAAACTTTGGCTGGGGAATGGAAATCACAGGGTGACACTTCCTCTGTATGTGTGACACTTCTTCTGTAAGTGTGACACTCCCTCTGTATGTGTGACACAATGATGACACATCCCATAATGTACTATGAAGCCCTTCACAGCTCAAATCCATGGTAGTTCACATTCTTAATAATCCTTACCTTTTCCTGAACAAGGATTAGAAACCTGGATCACAGGTCATTTACACCCAAACATTCCAAACTTGCCTTCAACAACAACAACAACAACAACAACAACAACAACAACAACAACAACAACAGTGTATCTCACTATACTATGATGTTGAGTGCACATCAAAACACAAGCTTTTTCTAGCTAAAACGATGTTTGCATTATTGAGTTTAGCTAATTGCCACCTGCACCATGTGCTTGAGGAGTCTTATCTGCAGCTGTGTTAGCTCTCAGTACAGGAGTACAACCCCAGGCATGAAGATACCAGTCCGAACTAATAAAGGCATGACCACAGGTAAAATTGGACTGACACGCAAAATTTCCAAAATATTGTCCATCATCTGGTGAGTGGGTGGGTGGGTGGGTGGGTGAACATACAAACAGATATCAGAAGGTTTGGCAGTTACACCACACTGACAGGGATATATGCATTGTGTGTGTATGTGCATGCATGTGTGCATGCGTGTGTGTATGCGTGTGTGCCAAGCTTAAACTTTAGTAATCAACTTCTTTGTGGTTAGGCAGTTGTATACCAGTACCACTCCTCACACCAGCACCATGGACAGGTTCTCCTCCTCCTTCACGGTGCCATACTTCAAACTCCAGTGATAGCCATGTCATACCCTGACTTCTCCTTTGCACTGCTGGTATGCCGAGAATACGCATGGCTGGTAATTAACAAGCCACACCCATTTTGGCACACTTCTTACTCAAGAAGATATGATAATCACTAACGCCCCCCTCCTCCCCCTCCTCCTCCTCCTCCCCCTCCTCCTACCCCTCCTCCTCCCCCTCCTCCTCCCCCTCCTCCTCCCCCTCCTCCTCCCCCTCCTCCTCCCCCTCCTCCTCCCCCTCCTCCTCCCCCTCCTCCTCCCCCTCCTCCTCCCCCTCCTCCTCTTCCCCCTCCTCCTCCTCTTGCCTGTTGTGTTTGGCTAGAAGCACTAGTGCCCATGTGCAAGCAGTGGTGAGTTTAATACCACAACCAGTCAATATGCCCCCTCACTTTCCAAAAAGCAAGCAGCTGCAACCAGCCAGCAGAGAGACCAGCTCTAAGGAGAAGGAAAACATGGCTCTAGACCACCAGCCTACAAGTATGGAATAGAATAGGACAGTTCCTCCCTACGTACACACAGAGTAACTTACTGATTACTGAAATTTTTACTTTTCATTCACTAGCCAGTGGAATCGCTTCGCTCGTCATCAGAGTGTCAAACTCACTTTACCTAACTCAAAATTGTATGTATATACTTACCTAATTCCCTCTAAAAAAATTCTAAGAGCGAGGGCGTAGTAGAGGGTTTGGCATGCAAATACAGTTTAAAAGCTGTACGACCTCCTTTTGCTAAACCCTCATAACTGTATGTGTGTACCACCATGTGCCCTAGCCCTAGCCCACCATGTGCCCTAACCCTAGCCCACCATGTGCCCTAGCCCTAGCCCACCATGTGCCCTAGCCCTTGCCCACCATGTGCCCTAGCCCTAGCCCACCATGTGCCCTAGCCCTAGCCCACCATGTGCCCTAGCCCTAGCCCACCATGTGCCCTAGCCCTAGCCCACCATGTGCCTAGCCCTAGCCCACCATGTGCCTAGCCCTAGCCCACCATGTGCCCTAGCCCTAGCCCACCATGTGGCTAATGCACTGCCAAACACTTAAACATAGGTACCTCAAACTTTGCTTGCATACACAACTTGACGAGGGGGGGGGGGGGAGTGACTTGGGCAATGTTAAAACCCCATGATAGGAATGTGGGTCCTCCAGACACAAAAAAAAACAGGAGATTAGGTGGGTGTGGTGAGTTTATTTTTGTCCAAAAATAGGTCAAAATTAACCTGAATGCTAATTATGTCTGTTGAAAATATTTTTAGCAAAATTCTAAGAAAATGGGCATTAACCTAGCCACTACACTTATCGTCACAACCTCAGACCTCAGGAAGTGACCTTTTAATTTGCAAACACATTTAGCGTTATGGACGGACGGACGGACGGACGGACGGACATACAGACATACACATTCCATTTTACACAGGATTGTATATTTGTTGAGCATTTCAGATATTAAAGTGTCTATTCACATGAATGATGTGTGTGTGTGTGTGCATGTGTGTGTGTGTGTGCGTGTGTGTGTGTGTGTGTGTGTGTGTGTGTGTGTGTGTGTGTGTGTGTGTGTGTGTGCATGCGTGTGAGAGTGAGACCACCATACTTGATTGCACCTGACTTGGCAAGTGAGGGCCAGAAATTGGTCCACATTTGAATGAAGTGATCACAAACAAAATAAAATTAGACTTGTCATAAATCCTTCGCAAGCCCTCCACCCCGCCCACCCTTCCCACCCCGCCCACCCTTCCCACCCCACCCTTGCCAGGGGAAAACCTTTACTATGATTATACATGTATGCCAATGTCAGTGGATCGGGAATAAACTACTGCAGGTGGCGCATATATAGAGAGAGAGAAGATGTATTAAACTCTTCACACAGTCATGCACAAACAAATTCACTTACCCCTAGCCCTAGCCACAGTCCTAGCCAAACACATACGAATCCACACATGAGCACGCACACACACACTCCCCCGCAGCTCACTGCTGTTTGCTTACCCAGCCACAAGGGTGACTGTAGCTACTCCATAGAAGGATGCCCACCAATTGAACAGCTCCCTGACACGACCTAGCTGCTGTGCAATCCCACGAGCTCTCATCTGTTGCTGCATCTGTAGCTGTCGTTCCAGCTGCAAGATGAACAACAAAGTTCAACACATCACCACAGGAGATAGCAAAGTACAGTCACACACAGAGACACAGACCAACAACACACAGTCCAATGCACATGTGCACCACATGTGGGCTGGCAATGAGGTCTGACACAGTCATACAAAAACATGCAGTCAGAAAACAATGCTTGCACGAAATGGGGGGGGGGGGGGGGGGGAAATAAAGGCCTTCTTTCATAGTCAACAGCTTCACCATCCCTCCGATTTGTAGCCATTGTGACACTTTGTCATTGTCTTCCAGCTAGTTGCAAGTGCTGTCATAGACATGCCAGCTCTACCTGTCTTTGCAGTTGACCCTTACCTCTTACTTATCATAATAACATACTTGATCAGTTAAAACTCTATCTTAGTTCTCCTCACTGCCTGTCAAGAGTGTATAGTTGTACAAGGCTAGATGACCAACAATGAGCCTTCACAAAGTCACACATGATCTGCATTTAATAAAGATAGACAATGAATTGAGATCCATCACGTCTTCACCAAATCTCAAATAACATATTTTCACCAAATATTAAATAGTTTATTCAAATTGAGTCATCCTACTGGTTCATTAAGCTGGAGGTCAGGATGGGTAGTTGGTCATACAAGCAATATACATGAGGCTAGAGACTTCCACAATTTCAAACCCATACATTATCACCATGCACGCAGGCAGGCACGCAGGCAGGCACGCAGGCAGGCAGGCAGGCAGGCAGGCAGGCAGGCAGGCAGGCAGGCAGGCAGGCAGGCAGGCAGGCAGGCAGGCAGGCAGGCAGGCAGGCAGGCAGGCAGGCAGGCAGGCAGGCAGGCAGGCAGGCAGGCAGGCAGGCAGGCAGGCAGGCAGGCAGGCAGGCAGGCAGGCAGGCAGGCAGGCAGGCAGGCAGGCAGGCACCCACCCACCCACACCCACCCACACCCACCCCCCTTTTAATCAAATGTAGCCATACCCACAAAAATATTGTAAGAAAGTTTGGCAAACATTAATACCAGATATCCCCACTGCAAAAGAACATAATTTTTTTTTTTTTTTTTTTTTTAGTTTTACCCATAAAACAAATTGAAACCACTTAAACTGCATTAGTAATAATTTTTCCCACAAGTGGAATACTTCTCCCTTGAGAAAGCCCAAGTATTTAATTAAATGCTTTTGTTGATGTTTATGTCAAAATGGAATCCCTGGGTTGGTGGGTGGGGCTTGGAGGTAGTTAAAACATTTCCTGGCAACAGCCAGCAGACCATCTGGCAATACTGTGTTGTTGCTATGAACTATTTTTAATATCTAAAAATTAGCTGCTTCACAAAAATATATAACATTTAGCCAGTACTTTTATCATATCAGGAAAGGGTTAATTTTGACATGGGCGTGTGTTTGGACACTCTACGATATCCTCCAGCTTCTACCACCTACCTGCAGCTTCATGGTATCCTCTTGGAACTTAAACTGTTTCTTCATATTCTCCTCCATCACCGACTTCATCGGGTTACCCAAGAAGCTACCCATATTCACTTCAGATCAACTTTCGCTAATTAGATATAATCTGGATCCAGCAAATAACTCCAAATAGCGCCCAGGCAGGTTGGTTCTTTGTTTACTTTTGTCCGGAGCAGTTCAGACTACCAGGTAAGGGTCGGTCGCAACTGCCAGTTGAATGGGAAGAATTACCTACCAGGTTGAAATGAGGTCCCTAAGGTTAGTCGGGAGAGGCAAGATTTTCAAGATCGGCTTCATTTTTATCAGCCTAACTATTTGTGGCGCCTATGTATGGTCACTCTTCGAGGATAGAAAGACTTGTAGTCCGCCAGTATGTCACACCATCTTGTAAGTACACAGCGCACAGATAACTGTAAACACAATAATTATCAACTGCTAATTTAGTAATGTTTCATTTTGACAAACAAAACATTTCTCCTTCCTCCTAGGAATTCTCTCACAAGAGAAATACAGCCTGGATCTGTTTCCACTTCTCTTCTAAAAAGGCCACCAAGCCATGCCTCACCTCACCTAGCTAAACAAGTGGTTCATCCTTCTTTTCCAGCAATGAAAGAATTTGAACCTTCAAATAATACGATAGGCCATAACCTGATTTCTCTGAAGAAGCAGCAAGGACACACCTTGTTCAATCATTTAGCCTCAAAACAGTCCTCACTTGCTCCCAACCAACTCGAACAACTTGCCTATCCTTCAGCTCCATCTCTGCCAGCACACTTCCATGGCCTCACTGAAGATGAGATCAAAGATGTAGAGATGTTTCTGTTCTTTATAGGGTATGGCAGGAGTGGGCATAGTATTGTGGCTAGCATCATGGATGCCCACCCAAATGTAGTCATTGCCAATGAATATTACCTCTTCAACAAGCTGGACTCACGTCGTAGATTGCAGACTAAACTGGGTCTGTTCAATGAGCTGTATCAGAACAGTTACACCAGCGCTTTGAATGGGTGGAGGTCACCAGTGAACACATCAAAAGGTTACAATCTCCATTTGAACAGAACGTGGCAGGGACAATTTCACAAGCTACAGGTGATAGGTGACAAAACAGCTGGAGCAACTGCCATGCTCTACAACCAGTCGACTACACGCTTCAGGAAAGTATATAGAAGGTTAAAAGGAATTGTTGGTGTTCCATTTCGTGTGGTCCATGTGGTAAGGAATCCTTATGATATGATAGCAACAGTGGCACTGTATCATGCATCAAGCATCCCTGACGTCAAAGTTAATGCCTCACCTGACAAACCTTTCAGGAACTTTACCTTCTTGGCACTTGCAGTAAATTTAGTGCTGACCAAGGCACGAGCTGTGCAAAGTCTCTCACTACATTACAAGCTCCTGCCTCTGGAGATATTCCTGGAGGACCTGATCAAGGAGCCAGCCACCATCATCCTTGAGATGTGTCGCTTCATGGGGGTTGCATGCACAGAGGATTATGTTACAGCCTGCACAAGAAAGGTCTACGGCAAGGCATTGAGGTCTCGTGAGACTGTGGTGTGGCCCAGAGCTCTGCAAAGGAAAGTTGAGGTGGCCATCAGGGAATTACCCTTCTTCAACAGATATTCATTTTCAGGAGAGTAAACCAATTATTTCATCTTTTCATTATTGTATTTTATCTAATATCAAAATTTTTGTTATATTCTTTCATAGCATATTGTCTCAACCACATCACTGCCTCTTTTAGCGCCAACATATATTTTATCTCATAGATGAACCATATCTGTACATCACACTGAATTGAACGTTAATGCCACAAACGTAGATCAGTTTACAAAAAGGGAAGTTTTGGGGTAAGTGTTCAGCTTGTGACTCTCCGACACATTGACTTGTCACTTGGTTCTCCGACACATGGCCTTGACGTCACCTTTGACCTTCCATAGCATGAGTTCCATGCATGCCCGAGAGTCCTCCAAGCTGTCATGGCCGTCATCTAAAGAGAATGAGATGGTGGGGGCAAAGTGAACAAGTATAATATGCCTGCCAGTGGATATCAGTAAGTCACGCACCAATGTCATTTTGGATGAACTTCTGAAGAATGTCTTTGGTTAATGTTTTGAGAGCTTTCTTGTAAGGAAGACCCATTCGGTGAGGGAAGACCAAAGCAGTGTCGACCACACGGCTGTGGATTAGCTACACACACACACACACACACACACACACACACACACACACACACACACACACACACACACACACAGGGGGAAGGATTGGTGTACTGAAAAATGTGTGTCTTATTAGGTCCTTATTTCAGAAGAAAGGGGAAAAAATATAGAAAAATATTTGATTTTGAAAGAGGACAGGTGCTAGGAACACACTACTTACTTTAAGTGACTTCAAATCACTCTCCAGACTGTGTCCAACCAGAATGGTCTCATTCGAAAATATGCCCAGAAGGTCCTCCTGGACATCTGACAAAGTCTTCTCTACGCCAACAAAGTCCCTTCCTGTCAGTCCACTGAACCTAAGGCACAAGCAATGGAGGATGGGTGCTGTGTGAACATCACAGTTCTCAGAGACACACTTACCTGGTGTTGTAGTCCACTATGGTGTGACTGGGGCGCACTATAGACTCATACACTGGATGCAAGGCCATGTCCACCACAGAGACCCTCGTGAGCTCCAGGCCCGCAGTGGTATAGCACATCTCACAGTCCAGAGCATACACCACCTGGCCTACATCACTGTTCCCTTCAGGTGAGGTGGTCATGGCATATCCTCCCTCACGGCCTAGGGCTGCTCCAGCGGTCACATGCAGCTGAGTGATCAACATGCAGGAAATACGATGAGAAATCAGATGAAGTCATGTTAGGAAAATATCACGTCAATCAAACAGAGACTGAAGCACTGAAATTCCAGTTTATCAGTACTTCTACAGCTTTAGTCTGACTTTAGTCTGACTTTAGTCTGACTTTAGTCTGACTTTAGTCGTTAAATTTCACTTTATATTGTAATAAAACTATCTTGAGTTCAGTTTTAAGAAGATCAACTACAGCAATGGCAACAATGGCAACAAGAATAGTAAGAGCTATTATTTCTTGAAAACATAATCTCTATACTCACTATTTTGAATTTTGAGTGCAAATACAGAGGGTGAATAGGAAGTGGGTGGGGCATAGTAATTCAGCTGGGAGTGGTTTCATGGCATGCAAGAACTGTAGGACACACCACTTGCTGCAGTAAGACATTCAACACAAGATAAGAAGCTGTACCTAACCTAACAGCAGACCAAGTGTTGAAAAACTTGCAAACGCTTGTCAGACATTCACTTCCATTGTCTAGTTTATTCTGATACCAAACCCGTTTATGTGGACAACTTATATAGCTGCAGTGTTAAATGCATTTGTATGGTTACTATTAGTACCTAAAGCCTCCAAATATAATTCACAAACTTTATAATTGCATTGAAATATATTTATAAGGATTTTATAGTAAACAAGGAACCCGTAATTGACCAGTGAATTTCTTCATAGCATACTTTACACTGTCTATGGGTGTCATCGTGTGAGCACAAATATTTAGTAAGCTTGAAAAGAGATATAATATTTGGGGGTATAAGTAGGTCCTTATTGAAAATTAGCCAAATAAAATGGCACCGGAATTCTGTTATGGTGAGTTTCTAAATTCTAATTACATTTATCTACTAATCCTATATATATAAAGGAATGTGTACGTCCATTCGTCATACCATCTAAATGTGTTTGCAAATTAAAAGGGTACTTCCTGAGGTCAAAGGTGGATGAAATTAGGTGTGACGATAGGTGTAGTGGCAAGGTTAACACCCATTTACTTAAAATTTTACTAAACATAATTTCAACAGAGATAATTAGCATTTAGTATAATTTCAAATAAAATATAATTAGAAATAAATGGAATAGCATCAAGTATATAAAGATCCAATGTTTTTTTTAAAAGCTGCATTTCAATTTCTTTCTGAGGATAGAAAAGAGATACTTGACATTACATGCTTGCAGGTGTACTGCACCACTGCTGCTAAAGGTATCATGACAGCAGGTTCAACACAATCACAAGGCAATTGAATCATCTGCTCTGACTGTCAGATCATTGGGCCAGCACATGTGCTGAGAGTATTGCAGTCATAATTGTTTGTTTGATCCTAGCACTTCAATGCTAGGGATCCATCTATCCATCACCTTCAAAGAAATATGTTTCTGTAACTAAAGTTTTGTCCCCATCAACAATTGAAGCAAGCTCCAACTGAAACCATATGCCCATTTGTTTTTACACTGTATAGAATGCAAAATATTTTGTTTTTCCTGAGGCAGGAACAATGTCAATCCAACAGTCAGCCCAACAGTCAGCCCAACAGTCAGCCCAACAGTCAGCCCAACAGTCAGCCCAACAGTCAGTCCAACAGTCAGTCAAACAGTCAGTCAAACAGTCAGTCAAACAGTCAGTCAAACAGTCAGTCAAACATCAGCAAACATCAGCAAACAGTCAGTCAAGCAATCAGTCCAAATATCTGAGGAGAAAAGAAAAGCTCTACAGAAACACTTTACCATCCCAGACTCACCTCAAACAGTAAGTGGAGGGGCAGACAAGCTATGTGCTCAACAGAATGATAACACATTACTATCAAAGGAAAGGAATTATTCAACTGTAGGAAAGGAGTGCTTGGAAGTTATGAATAGCATCAGAGATTTGAGTCCATTTACTGGAGTAACCATTGAAATGCAGACTAACCAAGGATGTACCATACATATACCTGGAAAATTTAAGGATGAGAATAGTAGATTAATTCCATGGTCTCTGGAGTTACAGCTATACAATTTCAAAGTGGGTCACAAACCAGGAGGATTAAACCTCAAGGCTTATCAGGACGGGCCTGGATTGAAAGATGAAACCCACAATACTGATACAAAATTAGGGGTGGGGGGGAAGGGATATCAGGGAGGCCTACCCTCTAACATTCCTGTTAAGGCTCCCTGACAACAGAACACAATATTATAGTATCAAAACTTTGCAAAATGAACTTTTAAATTGATATGGTTTTTGCACCTACTTGGTCGTAAATAACAGGAATCCAGAAGCACATAACCAGGATGTCTGTTAAGGATTTAAAAAGCAATGGTGTAATAATTTGGGCAGTTTCTTCAGCAGCTGTTGTTTTTTAAACTAAGTACTACTTCAACTTCTGTATAATTGTCTAACAGTCAATAGCATACAGTGTACTGGTTATGTAGTAATTTACACAATGGTCAACTTTTCATATAGAATCTGGAAACTTGTGACTAAGTTTACACAATGAACACAAAAAAAAAGCTGTTTCCAATTTTTTTTATTCATAAGCAGTTGCAAAAATTCAAGAATTTAAGGATGAGGATAGTGTCCATTAAAGAGATAATAATAAATATCTGCTGGTAATAACTGACAATAGAGGTGTAATATATATAATGTAGGTGTTACATATAATATAGGTGTATATGCACATAATAATTAGTCATCCAAGTCCTTGTTTTCCAGGTCTTCACTTTGACTTTTGATCAATTGCAACATTGTTGTGTGTGTCGTCAGCTCCTTCACACTTGCAGAGCTCTGTACAGGCTAAATTATGTGCCTTACAAGAGCACTGTCCACTACACTTACTGGCAACTCAGGAACACTCCACAAGTTCCACCACAGCCTCTGGTGCTGCTGGAACTTTTGAGACTACTGGGACATAATTATTATATACATATACACCTATATTATATGTAACACCTACCTTATATATTGCCATTTAGTACAAGCAGATATTTTATTATTATCTCTATAACTGGTAAAATATGACAATTTCTTATTTATGGAGGACATCTTGAATTTTTGCAACTGCTTATGAATAAAAAAATTGGGAACAGCTTTTTTTTTAGTTCATTGTAAACTTAGGAAGTGAAAAATCACAAGTTTCCAGATTCTATACGAAAAGTTGACCAAATTACACAATGACATACACTAATATTATCTATCTGCTTCACTAACACAATTTGCAAAAAGTAAAGGCTTTATTTCACCTTTAATTCTTTTATTGGACATTTTTTAAAATTTAAGACCTTCTGTAACCCTAGGACCATGTAGGAGCAGAATGAAATTCTACAAGCAGCAGGCACAAAGGCAGGGAGTTAGTGCAAATAACATAAGATTTTGGTTCATAAGTATAAATGTATGTATGTCTCTAGGTATCACAGCCAAATACTTGAACCAAAAAGGCTGAAATTTGGATGTGCTCTCCAAGAACCCAGGTGAACCTTATTAAACAGATGTGGGCATAGCAATGGGTGTGGTTTTGCTATAACAACAACCACAGGAAGTTATTTTGGCTGAAAAAAGTTAATCAAGGATGTATCAGTCAAAATTTGGCATATGGCCTCCAAGTACCCAGGAAGGCATTATTAACCACATATGGGTGTGATTTGGCCATAGCCACACCAACTGAAAGTTATTTTGGCTATTAAAAGCTAATAAAACAACCCATCAGACTGAAATTTGGCATGTGGTTTCCAAGGTGAGGATTATTAATCACATGTGTGTGTGGTCTGGTCATTGCCACATCCATAGGATGTTATTATGCGCCAAAAACTCACATATGAGGCAATCTGGGATTTGGCACATGGAATCCAATAACCTGGTGAGCATAATTAACCACATGTGGGAATGGCAATGTGTGATTTAGTATTAGCCACACCCACAGGATTTTTTTGGCTGCAAAAAGCTAATTAAAGGATCAACAAGGGTGAATTTGAGTGGCTTCTATGCTTGATGTTGACATTGGCCAGGCAACAGAGGGTATATGCTGCTAGAATATATATATATATATATATATATATATATATATATATATATATATATATATATATATATACAAGCAAGCATGCCCTTTGTGCCAGGGATATAATATTATAATATGCCCACATAAAGGTGTGGCCAAATATGAACCAGCCCATGTCCAAGAGTTTGGTGCAAGTATCATTTTTGGTAATTTTAGCCTGACACTCCCAGAGGATTGTGTGGCAAGGTGGGACCCAGTCCATGTCTCTCTCTCTCACAGTCATGATGTATGTTATTCTCAAGTTTTAAATGTTAGGTCCAAAGGTTTCTATATGTACCATTTTGGCATAATAGGCACACACCCAAAGGAAGAGGTATGACCAAGTGGCCCAAATATGTTTTGGTATTAAAAAAAGCACAGTTGGTGTAAGATGTGTCTATCCTGAAGAATTGGCTTCATTTAGTTTGGTGCTTGGTGGTAATGTGGATAAACACGGAAAATATATACATACATATCCACATATGTATAAATCAGGAAAAAGTGGAGTCTGGAAGTTTCTGATATTTAGAACTGTACTTCAACCACTTAACAATGATTCATTTAAATATTCCACAGGTAACACTGATTCTAAATATATATGAGTTTCAGGGTCTAATTCGTTCTGTCCATATATTTTCCAGAAATTCCATTTTTGGCATTTTTTACCATATATATACACACACACATATGTACACACACACATGCACACACATATGTACACACATACGCACGCACGCACATGCACACACACACACGCACGCACATGCACACGCACATACACACACAGAGAGAGAGAGAGGAAAAAAGGTATATATACACTAAGTTTAATATCACAAACTATAGTTAAATAAAAGATACACTCATAAACAAGTCAACACTTAATATTGTGTGATTGTAAAAATGTACCAAAGTAATTTTTTATGTAGGAAGATTTGTAATTAAATTGATTTCTAATGTGTATTAACATTGGTTTATGTAATCTTTGTGTATGGATAATATCATTCAACTTTGACTGTGGTCTGTCATTATTAATCCCAAGCAACACTTCACATGCATAAAGTGAATTTTCTAGCATGAATGCAGCATTAGTGCAGCTAGTGCACCTACTCCAGACATCAGCACCTCAACACATCAAACTAAGGAGAGAGTATTGCATACTCCCGTCTGGAATGTTGCTTGATAATATTATATCTACAGACCACAGGATTGTTCCAGAGAAAAGTATATTCTATTAGAGCATGATCCAGTATAGCTTCAATAGTTGGCACTAGATCATGTTTATTCCTAAAATATAGCATTGTTTGGATAAAAACAATAATGATATACAATTATGGTGTGCATGTTAACATATAGTACCTTAAACAATCAAATGTCTAACCAAATCATTAGAATCGGACTATTTTTTAAAACAGATATATTGATTGATTCTACCTGTATCAATGGTAACCACTTAAAAATATGCTAATTGGGTAGTGCTAAGCAATTCCAAAAGTGTGCTATATCAGGATGAGATTAGCATCTGCATAATGTCATATGCACCAAATTTGATGATTTCTACCAAAACTGCAATTAAAACACCTGAGACAACACACTATTCTAAAAAATAATGAAAGTTTTTCTCCTTTCTGCCAATTACAAATAGTGCATGAGATGTGTGTTCAATTTGTAAGAATTGTGCCTGCCATGATGATACAAGCATATTTGGTGCACAGTTGGGACATGTCTTTAGGAAGATTTTTGGACCAGGGATATTGCTGATTTGATGTTTAGTGACCTCTAGGTGCTAATTAACATTTGAAATAGGTTATATTTTTTTAATATAAAATATTTGGTCAAATATTATCAATTATCAACTGAAAGCTTACATTGTAAGGAGCAATATGAAACAAAAATTACATTTTTATATCTATTTCTATTCTAAAGTTAGGGTCTTTTTTTGCAGGTACCCATAATATATACCTGGGGACAATGTTCATTCCCTGTTAATGCTAGCTTCATAGCTTTTACATTTCTAGCTATAGTATAAAAATGTTTGGTTAGAAAGGTATTGCACAGGAAATACTTCCTTTATTCTCTTTAGAAGGCATTTCAAATCTTTCTTTTGTACAGTACATATGCTTCAGGTCATGCAAATGTGCAGAATAGGAAATACCAATGAGGTATATAGTGTAATGTGTCTCCATTAAACTCTGGTACTAAAAAATAAGTAGTAGCGGGTCAGGATCTTTCTAAAATCAGAGTATGAGCATATAATCATGTAACCTTGGCAATTTGGCATCCCGATGAGCCTGATCTTTCCTGGCAACAGGTATATCGTGACACCATACCTTCTCCGCACTCTAATAGCAGTAGAATACACACACAAAATGGATAGAGCAAGAAATGAGAGTATTACACTGTGAACACACACTCATCATCCAAACATCTCCTAACCTTTCATCTTGAAAGCTTTACCAAAATGAAAGGAACAGTTCTCAATAGTCTGATACTGGCCTCCATTAAATATGTTGAAAGACTTGTGGCAGCGGCAGCACTCATGTTTCATGGTATTGGGACCAACAGGGACAATTTTGGCAGGTACTCTATCACCATGGTTGATTGTCGCTACACCATCTTCTTCAGTGGGCCGAGGGTAGCCACATTCATGAAGCTGGTCCTCTGTCAACACATAGGTCCACATTTGGGCATAAAAGAGTTCACCTGCATATGGGGGGAGGTAAGATAGCAATACTGCACAGAGCATGACTACACAGTTTCTGTTTTCATCACTCACTGGTCAAAGGAGGTGGTTCTTTCTTCTTTATGATGCCATAATTTGAGCCACTTGAGCTCACCTTCTTTTGCTGAATCGGTGTAGAAACATTCTTTTTGAAGGAATCTTTTACAATGTGAGATTTTTCTTTCAGTGGTACCACTCTCTTCTTTGTGGGTACATTTTTTTTCTTGGATGTTGTGGACAAGCTGATGTATGGCCCAATGGGAGTGTGGACCTGAAGTGGTTGAGTAGCTGCAGCCTGATCTGTATATGGCCCAATAGGAGTGTGGACCTGAGGTGGTTGAGTAGCTGCAGCCTGATCTGTGCACTGGTTAGCACTGCTCTCTGTTTTCTTTTCGACTGACTGACATGAGTGCATTAGAGCCTCAGAAAGAAAAGACTTCTTTATTGTCAAATTAGACACTGTTCTGACCAAATTAAAGGATGGAGGCTTTTCCAAAATTATGATTGGGTAATCCGTTGTGTCTGGTGATTGTGTCTCTGCAGCAGCTTTCTTCACCTTTTTTGTAGTCTTCGGCTTGGCTGGCATCACTAGGTTGTTCAAGGCAGATTCAAAGGAAATATTGCTATTTGCTTTGCCTTCATCGGAACTATACTCTACAGTACAAGACTTATGGAAGGAAGCTAAAGAGGATCCTTTTTGTTTGACATCCTCTACAATAAAGCAATCATCATCATAATCACTCGTATTATCTGTGATACTCCATTTGGAATCGCTGCTGAACCGTCTAAACGATGCTGGTGAAACAGGGATGGAGGGAAGTGATGCACTCCCTTCACTGTCACTCCCGAATAACTCCGCTGTCAGGTCTACCGAAACTGGATTTAGCAATGATGCTCCACTTTTTCTGCTTGACCTCACTTTAGGCTCCTGCTGACCTAAAGGGTCAACACCAATATACTCAAATGATTTTGTTTGCTTATTCTTCAAGCTCAGTTTAAGGTTTGACAGCTTCACTTTCCTTACAGACGTTCTAACCACATCATTTCCTGCCTTCTGTGATTGCACTTTTCCATCAATTTTTGAAATCCCTGTAGTGACATCTTCAGTAGAATTGACTTTCTCTTCATTATGACGAGAATGTTCCTTCATGTGTTTCAAAGGTCGTGACTGATGTCTGTCTGCCAGAATCTCATCCATTTGAGATAAAACAGATGGTGATGGTAATGCATTTTTGGGGCAGACATTTCCCTGATCATTACAAGAGCTGAAACCCTTAGACTTTAGAGGGTCATTGTTACTTGTGGCAACATCAAGTTGACATTCCACCTGGTTTTGGCCCTCTTTCGGTGATTTACAAGGCTCATGGTGTGGAGACGACTTACCATAGAAAGACTTGGCCGTAGCAATCTTGAACCCTTTTGGACTTTTCTTGTTCTGCCCTACCTTAGCATTAGAAAGGGGAGCATCAAATATGGAGGATGGCACTACAGGAATTGACTTCACTGCCTTTAAACATTCCATAGTGGATTTCTTTGAACTCTGTTTGCTTCTGTGTTTATTCAACGATTCTGAAAGGTGACTGAGAACCGGTTTAGAAACAGCTTCTTTTGCCTTGATTTTTTTTTCAACTTTGAGGGGCTCAAGTTTTGAAGATGGAATCATAGGAAGTGACTTATCGAGTATGTTTGGAACAATATTGGGCTTGCAATTCAAGCTATTCACAATTTCTAATGGTTGACTGAAGACTGGTGTCAACATAGCTTCTTTCTTCTTCATTCCTTCAATATTGGAGAGATCAAGCTTTGAAGATGGCGTAATAGGAAGTGACTTAACGAGTATGTATGGAGAATTCTTTGGCTTGCTGTTACGATTATTCACCAATTCTGATGGTTGACTGGAGCCTGTCTTCAACACTGCTTCCTTCCTTTTCTTTTTTCTTCCTTCAACATTGGAGAGATCAAGCTTTGAAGAAGGTATTATAGGAAGTGTCTTATCGAGTATGATTGGAGAACTCTTAGGCTTGCCGTTGAAGCTATTCAACAATTCTGATTGTTGACTGAAGCCTGGCTTCAACACTACTTCTTTCTTCTCATTTTCTCTTTCAACATCGAAAAGATCATACTTTGAAAATGGTATTATAGGAAGTGACTTATCGAGCATACTTGGTGAATTCTTAGGCTTGCTATTGCAAATTTTAACCAATTCTGACGGTTGACTGACGCCTGGCTTTAATACACCTTTCTTCCTTTTTTCTCTTTCAATTTTGGAAAGATAAAGCTTTGAAGATGGCATTATAGGAAGTGACTCATCAGGTATGCTTGGAGAATTCTTAGATTCATTGGTGGGACTATTCACAAATTCTGATGGCTGATTGAAACCAGGCTTCACCACTGCTTTTTTCTTCTTCTTTCCTCTTTCAACATTGGAGAAATCAAGCTTTGAAGATGGTATTATAGGAAGTGATTTATCGAGTATGTTTGGAGAATTCTTAGGGTTGCTGTTGCGAATGTTCACCAATTCTGCTTGTTGACTGACACCTGGCTTTAACAGTGCCACTTTCTTCTTTTCCCCTTTAGCCATGCATAGAGTAGCATCAAGTTTCAATGATGGTATTTTAAGAAGTGATTTTTCCAGTAATTTAGGAGAATATTTAGGTTTGTTATCATAACTATTCACTAATTCTGGTAGTTGACTAAAGTCAGCTTGCAATTCAGCTTCCAGATTCTTCCAAGTATTTTTCCCATCCAATATTTTAACTTGCTTGCCATCCTGCTTGTCACCAACACTCTGAGTCCTCACTTTCTTTGTACTATTAATGTGAGATTTACGTTGGTACTTCAATAGAGAAGTCTCTCGCTCTCTCTCCACTCGCTCATCTGATTGACGCCTCTGTTCAGCAGTGTAGGTCTCCACCTTACCTTTCAGATGGCTGAAAGCACTATAACTTTTGTTGAGGTAGGCATTTCGACTTTTGGTACACTGCTGAAAGATGTCACTTTCTTCTTCGAGAGCCTAGATGATAAAAAAAATAATTCATATGATATTGTGTTAAACATATTTCTTGAAAGCTTTAAAAATAACTAGTTCATCTAATATTAATACCTTATTGAATCAAAATGATACAAATTCAACTTTTTAATAATAAACTAAATCCTCTGACCTCAAACATAATATCTAATTTCAAGGAGCAAATTTCTGCCTATTTTTTTTTCTAGGGTTCATTCAATAACTGAAATATAGTATCAGGTGAGCGCCAGTACATTATGCATAGCTGCTAATTTTGTAAAATGGAAAGTAGGGACAGATCACACTCACCCAAAGTCACACACATAATTCCTAATTATAATTCACCAAGTGGGGAAAAGGTCTAAAGCCAAAAAAAATAATAAAATGGCAAAATAGGAAAATAGCGCCAGAAATGGAATTGTAGAGCAGTTTGTTTTTTTTTGTAATATAAAATAAAATAATTTTTTTTTAAATCATAGTTAATAAAAATATATATATATAAATTCAAATTAAACAAAAAAAATAATAGTAATGAAAACATATATAGAAACATATGTAGCTAGCTATATATTAGGGAGTAACCATCAGTTATTTGATCTCAAAAGTAACTTCATTCATGAGATTACACTATCACAGTCAATGCTAAAAAGACAGAAGCTAGCTTCATATCTGCTACTCTGCTACTATGAAGACACTGCTATTTTATTGAGGCATTCGCAGACTTCCGACACAATGACATCATAAATTGCACTTTAACCTTACCTTGCCTGGTGGAAGTCAAACTATGGGAATTGGGACAGGAATTAATTTAAGGAGCAAGACTCTGCCTATTTCTATTTCTAGGGTCCATTCAATAACTATAAAATATTGTATCAGGAGAGAGCCAGTAGTTTGGGATATTATAAAATCCATGATCGTCACTAAGGGAACAAAAGTGGAGAGAGAGCAATTAGCTAAAATATTCAATGTATGTCACTAATCAAACTCAATAAAATTTAGTGCATGATTGTGGCTGCAAATGAGCTAAAACTAATCAGCATAAAATATCAGCAACAAAAGTTCACAAGCTTCTGGAACCAAGTGAGACCAAAAATGAATCAAAAATAAACTTCTACCACCTCCAGACTTGGCATAGGACTATTATACCATTTTATACCAGAAAATTTGAATAGTCTCAAAATAAAATCTCAAAATGAGGAAAAAATCAAATCCCTGTTTAAACAGGTGCCTTCCTTAGTGTCAAAAAAAAATCAGAAAAGCAGGATATGAGTTTGTGTCCAAGAAAAATTCAGCAAAGCCACGAGTGTATACTTATACACTGATATAATGTTCTATATTATATACCATTTATGAACAAACCATCAGAATATGAAGTATTTTATAACAAAAAATTCTAAAACTGCAAGTGCAACACACATGTGATTTCCTTTGATGAAAATTTAGTCTTCTTAACTCTGGTTCTAAGCTAACCTTGACCCACAAAACTGTACCCAATGATTTTATGGAAATGCATCTTCTGGTGTGGAGTGCAGCAGTAAAGACAAAAATCGACAGAACTGCCAAAGAAGAGCACTGAAGGGGATGGTCTTTACCACACTCTGTACCCATGGAGACCTACAAGGTGAAACTGTCTGAGGAGAGCACTGGAGGGAATGGTCCTCTCCACACTGTGTGCCCACGGAGATTTATCTGGCAGAAACCCCAGAAAATAGCAATGAAGGGGAGAGTTTCCACATACTGTAACCATAGAGGACTACCATACAGAATAGCAGGAGAGCACTGGAGAGGACGGTCTTCTCCACAGTGTACGCATGGAAACCTACAAGGCAGAACTTCCAGTCTAAAGTATTAAAAGGGGGTAGTATTCTCCACACTAAGTATCAATGGAGACCCACTAGGCATAACTGCCAGAGGAGAGTACTGGAGGGGATGGTTCTCTCCACACTCTTGCCCATGGAGATCTACCAGGGGGAAATACCACAAGAAAGGATTGGAGAGAATCTCCACAATGTGAAGGAGACCTAACAGACAGAAAGTCTAGAGTAGAGCACCACCAGAGGGTGCGGTCCTCTCAACACTGTGTATCCATGGAGATCTGCAAGACAGAACTGCCAGAGAAGAGCAGAGGAGGGATGTTCCTTTCCACACTGTGTACCCATGGAGACTTACAAGATCAAACTGCAAGAGGAGAGCACTGGAAGAATGGTCCTATCCACAGTGTACCCATGGAGACCTACAAGGAAACTGCTGGAAGAGAGAACTGAAGGGGATGGTCCTATCTACAATGTGTACCCATGGAGAACCATCAGGCAGAACTGCCAGTGGAAAGGACTAGAGAGATGGTCCACTCCACACTGTGTGCCCATGGAGATATGAAGGACAAGAACTCCTAGAAGAGAGCACTGCAGGGATGGTCCTATCCCAATTGTGTACCCATGACGACATACAAGGCAGAACTACCAGAGTATAGTACTGGAGAACCATCGTCTCCAAGCTATGTACCAATGGTAACCAACCAGGCAGAACTGTCAGAGGGGGTAGTTATCTCCACACATGTGCACCCAAAGACCTACAAAGGTGAAATGCCAAAGGAAAGCATTGAAAAGGAATAGTTCTCCACAGTGTAACCATGGAGACCAACCAGACCAATCGGTTAGAGAGCAGTGGAAGGGATAGTTTCATCCACACTGTGTGCCCATGAAAACCAATCAGGCAGATCTGCCAGAGATGAGCACTAGATAAATTATCCTCTCCATACTGTGTGCTCATGGAGACCTACAAGGCTGAACTGCCAAGAGAGAACACTGGAAGGGATGGTCTGTCCATGCTACATGCCAATGAATACCTACAAGGCAGATCCTCAACAGCAGAACATTGAATGAGATGAACTTCTCCACACTGTGTGCCAATGGAGATCTACCACATCGGAACTGACCAAAAGTACAGGAGGAGGGTACACTCCAAATGTGGCTATGGAGATCAGCCAAGCACTACTGCAAGAAGAGACAAATTAAAGAAATGCTATAGGAAAGCATTGGAAAGATTTTCTGTTATAACACAGTGTACTATTTAGACCTACCAGGCAGAACTGCAAGAAGAGAGCATTGGAGGGTATGGCTTTTTCAACTCTGTGTGCTCATGGAGATAGTGCAAGTACACATTTTATATGCCTTCAAAAGTCCCCGTGAAAGTGAGAGGATTTTTCATAACAGCAATGGCAGAAATATTCTGGGAAAATCCAAACTTTTGTTTAGCTTTGAATTTGCCACAACTGGAGACATTCTTAACAAGATAGATGGCAACCAGTGATGCGAATAAATTCATCACAACTACTGATATTGATAGGAGACAGTTACCAATGCTGGAAGGCATTCGCAAAAACTCTCCATATTGACAAGAGAGATAGTGACTACCAGTTACGGGAGTAAATCTGTTGCAACTCTTTTCACTGAAAAGAAAGAATGCTACTAGACTTGTGAACAAATTCACCACAAGTATCGATACTGAAGAAAGACAGTCTTCAGTTATGTAAACCAATTTGTCACAACTGTTAATATTGATAGGATAGATGGTTAGTAGTAATGTAAAAAAATTGTTCGCTACTGTCGATATTGACAGTAGAGACAGCTACAAGTGGATGTAAACAAATTTATCGTAAGTGCCTATATTGATAAGAGATTTGTAACAACTATACATAGACAGAAGAAAAAGCTACTAGCAATGTGAACAAACTTGTCATAACTGTCGATATTAATAGGAAAGACAGCTACTAATGATGTGAATCAATTAATCGTAACGCCGCCGCTGACATCATCGCTCGCATGCCAGTCACGGGTATATATACAGCTCTCACAGGTAGTTCTGGGATTCGACATCTGGGTCACGGAACACCTTCAGGATGCTAGGTGCCAGGTAAGTTTGGTATTCTGTCATAATGTGCTGCAAAGTTTGGGCCGAGTGCCCACAGGAACATGCGGCCGAATCTTGAATGCCCCAACAGTGGAGGGTTTCGGCAACATGCGCATTGTTTGAGTGTAGAGGTTCAGCCGGACCACTTGTTTGAATGGTAGGTCAGGTTCAGGTGGTTATGTCTGACTGGGAGGAGGGCTGGCACTGTTGATGAAGTGGGGACCTTCGATGATGACACGGTCATTCCAAGCATTCAGCCAATCAAAACGATAGGATGAGGCAGGCCTCATGGCAAAAGAATGGCCTGCGTGACTTGAGTCGTGGTGGGACAAGCATAGCCACAGGAGAGACGAGATTGTAAAGGAGATAGTCATGGCTATCTATGGTGGCAGTGGCGAGGCATAACCCTGGACTCGCTCCGAATATCAGGTGTAGCAATTCTGGCTAGCATTGAGAGGAAAATCATCTCGGTCGGTCGCATACATCCAGTAATGAGGCACATTGTGTTGTTTAGAGTAGCATTGAGTGTCTTTGTGTGTGTGCTACTGCACCAAACAGGCCACACACACTCGGCTGGTCTATAGAAGAGAGCAACAGCGCCCATCCACAGTGTAGGTGTCCATGCTCCCCAGCTGGAGACTACCAGGCATTGCAAGAGGCCATTTCAGGTAGTGCCCTTCTTTTGGAGGGCCTCTAGATGTTGCTTGCAGGTGAGTGAGCGATCGAGTATTACGCCGAGGTAGACAGGATGGTCATTGTTTGGGTGGTTGGCTCCATTCACGGTAATAGCCAGTTGGTGTCGGCTGTCCCTGTTATCCAGAAGAAATGCGGTTGCCATTGTTTTGGTTATGCTCAACTTCAGGTGCCAATGCCAGAGGTAATCATGGAGCAGTGTCATGTCCCTGTTGAGGGCGCTGTCCACTTCCACCCATCTTTCGTTCTCCATCAACAGGGCAAAGTCGTTGGCCTAGCCATACTGCCTGGATGATGTCTGCTGGATATCATTGATGTATATGTTGAAGTGCATCATCAAGAGTGTTGACCCTTGTGGCACACCATTCTGCAGATGTCACAGTTGACTCACTTGACTATCTCTTATTTGTCATTTGAAGCTCCCATTGGTTAGTGGCTCTATGATGAAAGTGACCATTGGGTGTCAGGCAGCAGGTGTAGCAGTTTCAGATGGAGTCCCTGCAGCCATACAGTGTCGTAGGCAGCAGTTAGGTCCATGAGCAGTTCAGCATTGATGCCCTGTAGTTGATGACAAACTTGGGGGCGATACGGTCTGGGTCCTGTGCTTTTTCACTCTAGATCTTTTTGAGAGCTACTGTCATCTCCCGTTGGTGAAAGGCATGGACAGTGTGCTTTTCTCCCTGTCTGCATTTCTTCTCAGTTTCTCTTTCTCCTTGTTGGAGTTGGAGTGCCATCCATTTTCAATCAGCTTGCTTACGATAGTGTTAGCGCTCACTGAGCAAGATGTTGGTTTTTTCATGTGTCTTGTGAGGTGGTTGAAGGTCTGCCAGGCTTTCTTGCTAAAGTGGCTACAGTATATGAACTTTAGTCTCAGTTTCCCCAACACTCCCGTCTCTTATAGCGCTTTGATCAGTTTGTCAGTTAACGCGATACACCCAGCATCAGGTGCTGCACTGGTGGAATCGTCGTATAGCCTTTGGTATTCATCATCCCAGGTTGGGATCAGATTCTTAACAGTAGCCGCAAGGGTTGGGGGATGGATTTGTTTGTAGCTTCTATGATAGCTGAGCACCTAGTGTAATAGGCTACGTCCGGTTCTGAGGTTGGGATAGAGCGTGCTAGCCTTGAGGTTCAGTATGTTGGTGAACTTCTCCCAGTCCACTTTCCAGAAGTTCCATCGCTTGATCGGCAGTGTTGGTATGGGGTAATAGATAATCATGTACAAACATAGCTACACTATGAATCTGATGCTGATGTATGCATGTGCATAGCCGGGGATGCCGACTCATGGTTGGTGGAATGCATTTATTAGAGCAGAATGGCTGATGGTTTGTGCTAATTGGCAAGGTGGTTGTTAACTTTGATATTGGCTTTAGTGAAACCTGCGCTCAGTTGAAAAATAATCATCCCTAGCCCTATGGCTGCCAAGGCAGCCTGCCCTAAAATGGGTACATGTTGCAGCAGGGGACAAGTGTAACTGACTGGAGAAATCATTCGCCTGCTGCTTTCACAAACAATTTACAAGGGTCGCAGCGGGGATGCTGACTTCTTGATCATAACTGTCCACATTGATAGGAATGATAGCTATTAGTGATGTGAACTAATTTACCACAACTTTCATATTGATAATAGAAATGGCTACCAGTGATAAAATGAATTTGCCATAACTGTCCACACTGACAAGAGAGATGACTACCAGATATGATAGCTTTGTCACAACTGCCCATGCTACTAGTGATGTGAATTAATTCGTCACTACTGACAGGAGACTACTAGTAATATGAAAGAAATTGTTACCTTGTCAATATTGACAGAAGAGATAGCTCCCATGATGTAAACCAATTTGTCACAATAATAAGATGGTTACTAGTGATACAAATGAATTTGTTGCTACCGTCAATGTTAAAAGGAGAGATAGCTACCAGTGATGTGAACAAAATTGCTGCTACTGTCAATATTGATAGGAGGAATAGCTACTTGTGATGTGAACCAATTGGTCACAACTACAGATATTAATAGGAGATTTGTCATAGCTGTCCCATACTGATAGCAGAGACAGATACTAGTGATGTGAACCACTTTATGACAAGTGTAAATATTAGTATGAGGCCCGTCACAACTATCCCATATTAATAGGAGAAAGCTACTAAGGATGTGAACTAATTCATCACTACTGTCGATATTTACAGAAGAGGTTGCTACTGGTGATGTGGATCAATTTGCCACAACTGTTGATATTAATAAGAAATAAAACCATCAGTGATGTCTTTGAATTTGTCACTACCGTTGTATTGACAGAAGAGACTAGCACAATGATGTAGATGAATTTGCTACAACGTTCAATATTGATAGAAGTGGTGGTCACTAAAGATGTGAACCAATTTGTTATAACTGTCAATATTGGTAGAAGTAACAACTACTGGTAATGTGAATCAACTTGTCATTTACTATCGATATTACCTAGAGATATAGCTAACAGTCTTGATAAGAGATTCAGAACAACTGTCCATATTGATAGGAGACGATTACCAATGATGCGAACAAACTCGTCACAACTGTCATTATTGAGAGGAGAGACAGTTACCAATAATGTAAAAGAATGTTACAACTGTCGATATTTATAGGAGATTCTTCATAACTGGCAATATTGATAGGAGATGGCTACCAGTGATGTGAACTAATTTCTTGCTACTTTCAATACTGAACAGAGAGATGTTAACCAATGATATAAGCTAACTGGTCACAATTGTCGACATTCATAGACACTCACAAAACTGTCAATATAGGTAGGAATTCGCCATTACCGTCAATATTGATAGGAGATCCAACACAATTGTCAATATTGACAGGAGAGACAGCTACCGATGATGTGAACCAATTTGTCACAATTGTCGAAACTGATACATTTGCCACACCTTTCCCATATTGCTAAGAGAGACAGCTACTAGTAATGCAAACTCAGTGGATATTGAGAGGAGAGGCGGCTATACAAGTTATGTGAATGAATCTGCCACAACTTTAGATATTGATAGAAGATTCGTCACAACTGTCCATATTGATAGGAGACTTGCTACCAGTGATGCTAATGAATTCGCCACAACTTTCAATACTGATGGGAAAGATGGCTACTAGTGATTTGAACCAGTTCATCATAAGTATCGATGTTGATAGGAGAAATGGTTACCAGAGATGTGAACCAATTTATCATTACTATCAATATGCTACCAATGATATGAAAGAACTCGTTATAACTGTCAATACAAGCACCTACCAATAATGTGAATTATTCTTTCACAACCGCAGATTTTGATTGGGGAGATGAGAGGCAAGGAGGAAATGAGAGATGGCTGATAATGATGTGAGTCAAATCTTAACTAGAGATGTGATTGAACTTGCCACAACTGCCGATATTGAGGAAAGACAAATTTTTTCACATCACTGGTAGCCACGATACTGGTAGCCATGATGGCTATCAGTGATATGAACAAACTTGTGCTTTACATCACATAGCATTATATACTCCACTCCGGATGTGACTGAGACAGTGTTGATGAAAGATCATGGACATTGATCATGGATGAATAAGAGTCGCATATGGAACAGATCACACTTACACATTGAGGACTGCTACTGCTTGAGAATACAATATGTGATCCCAAAATATTAGCAGTAATATTTTCTCTTAGAATAAGAGTGAATCTGATAGTATGGAGAGGCAGATAAGACACCAGATTCGTTCCCTGGTTGCAAACTTCTTTTTTCTTTGTGCAAGTTAAAATGTTTAGTGCAGGCATACCGCCTGCCAAAAAGAAATTAGGCAGAAACAGATGCACATAAGCAGCAATAAGCGTCTATTATAGACAAATACACTAGCCTACATTTGAATGTATATCATAACTACCTTGTTCATTATCATAACTATCTTGTTCGTTATCATAATTATCTTGTTCATTCGCATATCTATTATGGCTCTATCTCTAATAAGATTTTTTTTTAATGTAAGTGGAAAGGGAGGGAGGGAGGGAGGGGGAACAGGGGAAGAACATGCCATAAGAAAGGCAGGCACAAGAGAGGGTGTCAGGAAAAGAAAATTATAAAGAGATAGGGAAAATGTAGGGAGGGTAAGGAGTATACAGAAGTATCAAATAGAAAAATAGCATAGTTGGAGAGGTGTGAGAGAGATCACCAACTTTTTGGTATGCCTCTTGAGGTGGGACATCCATCTTCATGTGTTCATCAATGAATAAATCCAGGTACTTCTGACGAACTTTGGTAGCAATCTTTGCATTAGTAGTCAGTGGAAGCCTAGGTCTCTTTGCCGAAGGAGCAATCTTAATACACAAAATTAGTCACAGTACAAAATTTAAAAAAAGACATTACATCACTCACAGTCGAAAAATTTGCTGTTCTCTTCCTGCCCATAAAAAGATCTGCATGGTGTAGCACTGAAGAGAACTGTAAGGAAAACAAATGGTACATGCATAACATTTGCAACTGCAACAATAGCACCAGTTTTGCCCACATTAGGATCCACCACGTTGGGTTTTCCTACTCTTGGAGGTTCCCTGACACCGACATTCTACAGCAATAAAGCATATGCAGTCTATTAGTATCATCCTAATGTCTGTCGCCATCCTCTAACCTCTGCTTGAGGGTGTGCTAGTCTCCTCCTCTTTACCGGAACATCTGAATTATCTGATCCCAACTACATTAAAAAAAGAGAGAATTTCAAGAATTCAAACATGCTATAAGCAATAAGACAAGAGTCCTCTTCATCGAAAACTTGCTTACATGTTTGCCTTTGTGTGCAACAACCATCCCACCTATATAACAAGCACTTTACATCATTTACATTTAAACAGTGACAGAAGTAAAGATTCTTACCAAAAAGAGGACTGTCTTCCTCTATTGAAGTAAGCTTCTGAAATTCCTCTCGAGTTTTGTTATGTTCGAGAGTGTAACAAGTCCCATCACTTGAGCCAACCACACTCCCTTTACCATCATCACCATCACCACAACAACTATCACTTGACCCAGTAATACCCACAACTTCTTTACTAACTTCAATACCCCCACCATCATCACTATCAGATTCAACCTTTCTATCAACTCGACCAGCTTTTTCAAAAACATCACTTTCAAACTTGGCCAAGCTACAGTCTTCACTTGATCCACAACTACTACCTCCAATACCTGCATCTGAATCATCACACACATCACACTTTTCCTCGATTTCACAACTTGAAACAGAGGATTTTTCAATATTCCCAAGACTGGAGCAACTCGAACGATGAGGACTTCCAAAAATATCTTTTTCAGTTACTAAGACATTCTTCAACATCTGGACATTACCAATAGAGTGTGATTCATGCTGTTCAGATTTACTCTCTTCTTTGGGAAGCAAGACCCCACCCCTATTTGGTTCCACGCATGTCAAACTTTTTAAGTAGCCAGAGTCATTGGTACTGCACTTCTCTGGGGCATAACTAGGAACTTTCACATTTTCACCTCCCAGCGGTGCTCGAGATGCTCCAGCTATCTGCTCAGCTATCTCTCCCGCCAACCGACCTATAGTCTCATGGGATAACTGACCAATAGCAGTGCTTATGTTGATATTTCTATCACCACCCTCATTATCACCCAAAGAAGTTTTTACCTCAACCTCAGACTCACTAGTTGTAGACTGTACTTCCTTTCCATTTTTCTGATCTAGATGAGGATGTGTTGGCTTTACTGGCTCTGTGTTGACATACTGACAAGATGGTGCCTCAGAGGAGTCAAGGCTAGGTTGAATACCACCAAAATAGTTAGAAATTTGTCCAATAGCTTGTTCCACATCTGGTACAGTATTTAACAATTGATCTTCACTTTTTGCATCTAAATTTTTGACACACTTTGATGTTTCCAACAGCCCAATATTGCAGGAAGCAGTTGAAGAAGATGATAGCCCAGCTGCTTCTTTAGGTACTGTTTTACTCTGGTAGAGCTTTGTCTTCAACTTAGGAGGAAGCCTAGTAACTGATTTCACTACTCAGGACCAGAAAACAACAGGGGGTGGGGGGGGATGAAATACATCCTTCCTTATGATGCGCACCAACTAAGCACACGCATAAAAAGAAACTAAAACTTACCAGAACCAGGCTTGCTGTGCTTGAAGTGGCAGTGTGGACGGTGGCATAACTCATGCTCAAAGAAAGGACAAAGAACTCCACGGAAGTATCCCGCGGAATGAAACATTGCGTAAGCTAAACACCAAAGGTGTCCCACTGAAGCTCAAACACAGCGTGGGTCGTGATGTAGGTTCACGCCCAATAAAGCCAAGACCAATTGCACTGCGCATGCCTTAGCGAACTTAGCACCGAAGATGTGTTAAAATATTTGGTACGGTTATTGGTAAAGGGTCTGGTTAGTTTATGGCAGAGAAGGGAGGACCACAATTGTTGGATGCTGATGCTTTAATAGATGATATAATAGCCAAGAAGGGTCCCCACAAGTACACGGATGGTCTGAGTGAGGAAACATGGGAGGAGGTTGGTTTTGGGCGTTCTAAACAATAAGCTTGGAAGGTTAATCTTGTTAGAATAAGTATTTCTTCAGTTCTGCAATAATAGAATGAGAAACACATGGTTGAAACTGTGAAACAATGATTTATGTGTAAAGCAGATGGCACTACTATACTAGAGTGGTCCCTAATGGTAGGGATCATCACTGTCGAAAAATGCAAAAATCTGCTGAACACCCATGCCTAATTAAGGGTATGGTCTAGCACACTGTTCACACACCCCTAGGGCTAGAGCCAGAGTTGGCTAGGGCTATATGGCTACATTTTAGCCCAAGCACACTGCAGGGGTCCAGATTTGAGTGTAGTGTGAATGCCTACATTTTTTAATTAAATTTTTCACCATACTTTAACCTGTTTTCATTTGGGACCACTCTGGTACACTTGTACCAAGCACACTATTCATGTGTGCATCAGTGATTTATTTTGCTGAGTGTTTTTTTTTTTTCGGTATTTTTTTTTATTTAATTTTTTAACCTGCAACTAAATGCAATCTCATGGATGTATGACTATGGTGGATGAAGTCATATTGAGAGGATCTTGGAGGGATGAAAGCTTGCTGGGTGGTGGGTGGTGTCTGTTGAAAACTATGAGCTTGTTTTATATCTTGTAGAGAAGCAGAAGCTTGCTTGAGAATATCTGTTTAAAGTAGTAGGGAGAATGAGATGAGTGAAAGTGATGTAGTCAGGAAGTGAGGTAGTCAGGAAGCGAGATAGTTGGAACAGTAGTTGTGGGTGAGTGTTCAGTTGAAGTATGAGGTACTTGCTGACTTATCCTAGATGCTTGGAAGTCCTAGAGAATTGGAAGCTAGGTTTGGTTACGGTTGATCTATAAATGGAGAGTGGATAGTCAGGAGCTAACTCAAGGAAAAGAATATAGCATAAGGGATGTGAAAGAACATGTCCTAAATAGAGGATTTGCCGAGTTCTACCAAGGGATTCACTCTTGGAATGGGTGTGAATGTTGGAAAGCATCTACGAGAGTTGCCAAGAGGGGCACACAAAGAATGGAATGAGTGTTGACAAGGTAAGTACTGTTCCCTGACATCTGAAGAGTTGTATGATTCCTGTAGTCTTCAGTTCTTCATGTGCTGAAGAGCAGACTAGAGTGTTCTGAGTGGCAGTGTTGTGTACTTCCTCTGTAATGTCTTATGTGCTACAGATACAAACAAGTTATTTGGTACTTGACAGAGGCCTCCTTGTCAGTCAACTGCTGTGTTGTGTTTTCCTGTATCCTATGGAACACATTGCATCTAGCACAGACTCCGCATCTAATCAATGAATGACTTCCATCATGCCTGATTGTGTTGATGTGGAAACAAACACAATAGAATTTTTTCAAACTCAGTTATTGTACCGATCAGGTTGGGCTGAGGTAGGGGAGTAGCTGGAGTAGGGGAGCGACTGGAGTAGGGGAGCGACTGGAGTAGGGGAGCGGCTGGGGGAGGGGAGCGGCTGGGGGAGGGGAGCGGCTGGGGGAGGGGAGCGGCTGGGGGAAGGGAGCGGCTTCATACTGGGCCTGCTCAGGCTTCCTCCTGTCTCTGACATTGTTTGCTTGACTCTTCTCTAGCTTATGACTTCAGTCAGCCCTTCCCCACCACCCCACAACAATGGCTGTGCTATTGACTATATCTCACTGCAGTTGACCTCTGCATCACTGTGCAGGGTTGACAATCATTACCAAACTACTGAAGCACATGTCCATGTTGGCAATGGAGGGCACTGTGTGTCTGGTAGTATTCCATCAGTACATTTCATTATGCTTGTGTCTTTAGCTGTGTAGCTGTGTCCCTGTGATGTCTGCATGCAGAGGCTGTATGTCACCCGTCCAATGTTTCCATGTTGTGTGATTGTCCGTATAAGTGTGATGTTGCCCACACACAAGCTTGGTGTAGGGGAACTCTCCACTTGTGACTAAGACCTTGGCACATGTTCCCTTGCAGTAGCTGTCATAGAGACAATAGCTCACAGCACATGTGGACTATGGACTATTACACTATCCACAAGTCTAACATGTACACACATCAGCTTGTTGTTCTCACCATGTCGTAGTGTGCCGCAGAATGTGGTCACCTCTGTTGCCATATGCACCTACTATCCTCCAGTGTGTTGCTCTGTGCTGGCTATCATTTGTTCGCATGAGAGGAAGACAGAGACAAACTTGTGGACTTTATTCTGGACTGTACGAGAACTTGTGCTAGTATTCCTTCTTATTTCTTATTATCCATGTTTGTCTGTTTCTCTGTTTGTGAGATGCAGCTGTGCTACTAATAATATACGTGTGTCCTTCATGCACCTGCACATGTGCTTATGCATGCATGCTGGCTGCATGGATGCACTGACATGCTTGTATGTATGCTGCAAGTTTTGTTGAAAATGCCTGTAAGGTTGGCAGACATCAAGTTTGAATTCAGTCCCTGTGTCTTCCTTAATCATCTTGCTAATTAAGTGACACATTCCTTTGCTCATGCTATCCTGATTGTGTGTGTCTTCATGATCTGTTTCTTGTGTCATGCAGGAGTTGGAGCAGATTCCTCTCTTCATGACAAGATCTCCAGATGTGGTAGACCCCCAGAAAGCTCCTGCACTAGCCGCTCTACAGGATCTCAAATATGAGATGAGGTACACTTTAGAGCTAGCTCTGGACTGGCTCTGGACTGGCTCTGGACTAGCTCTGGACTGGCTCTGGACTAGCTCTGGACTGGCTCTGGACTGGCTCTGGACTAGCTCTGGACTGGCTCTGGACTAGCTCTGGACTTTGTGGTGTACAGTTAGTGCAACGGAGTGGGAGGTTGAAGTGTAGAGGTTGGATTTGGTTCCACCTGCTAGTAAATCTGATGCAGTAGTGCATCTGATGTCACTAGGAGTGGGTGTGAGCAGATACAGATATTATGTTTGTTTACGACATGTCTAAATTTGATGTTTTTCCTGTGTGTATGTGTATGTGTGTAGCACACCAGAGGGCAGGGCCTCCTGCCACAAGGAGGAGGGTAATGACCATTTCCAGCACAAGCGTTACCACAAGGCAGTGGCGGCATACACTGCCGGGGTGAAGGAGGGCGTGGCTGACCCTACCCTCATGGCTATCCTCCACACCAACAGGGCAGCGGCACAGTTCCACTTGGGTAGGGGAGGTGGTGGGCGGCAGGGAGTGGGTGTGGCTTACACTGTTGTTGTTTGACCTGCAGGTAACTTGCGTTCCTGTTTGTATGATGTGTCAGATGCAAGGAAGTTGAAGCCCGACCACAAGAAGGCCATCCACAGAGGTCTGTGTGTGTGTGTGTCTGGCCCGGAGCATTGCTCAAGCCAGCCACTACATCACACACTCACTGATGGGGTGGGGAAATGAGTGCCATAGGTCAACCCCACAACTATGCTCTCCTCTCAGGATTTAGCATTGCTCAGACAATGTTGACAATGTTGGTCTGGAGAGGAATTGCTTGAAAGGAGAGGGAGGGGGGGATAGTTTTGTAACACCATGTATATCCCATGTTGATGTCAGATTTCAGGAAACTGCAGCCTGTTAGCTGCCGTCTGATAGGGAATATTTCAACTTTCGAACTTTTGTTCATGTGGCTTGGATTGTGTGGATGGGGTGGGAGTGTGGGTGGGCGGGGGGTGAGGCCACATCTCATCACTTTTGTGTTACTTTGTGGACGCTTCCTTCAATTTGCATCTGTTTGTGGGTTTTAAAAATAAATAAATAAATAATACTTTTATGAACTTTGAACCTGGAATCATCACACGCCCAATACTGCTGGAGATCAGAGTATTAACTGGCAGACATTTTTTAGTCATAAAGTAAATTCAAGTATTATTTTGTTCTCACTTATGCTTTTAGTGTTAACCTTAGTAGTTCACCTTAAGATGGTAAGGTGTATTAGTAATATCTGAGATAGAAATGTGGAGATTAGTGTTTCCTCTGTTTTAGATTATAAATATTTCAAATGACCTGACCAATGGTAGGCCACTCCATGTCCTCCATGCACTCTGACCCTGGAGTGATGCGCAGGCATCATGGATGACCACACACCACCTCATGTGGTATCCCTAGTGATGCCCTCAGGGCAGGCAAGCTCTGGGGAGTATTGTGTAGGAGTTATTATTACTTCCCCCAGGGTATATAATCAAACATTAATTATCAGGTATAGTAGAAGTCGACAATTATGTAGCACAGAGCTTAGTTTTGGGGAGTGAGTCAGTTTGCTAGTTGTAAAGGCAGACAAACACATGCCCACATCACACCTGGCTCTGCCCTGGGGGCATTGGTGAGTCACTAGTGACGTGTGTGATATCATGTGTCTCTATACTAGTGTGTGTGTGTGTGTGTGTGTGTGGAGTTTGTGTGTGTGTGTGTGTGTGGAGTTTGTGTGTGTGTGTGTGGAGTTTGTGTGTGGAGTTTGTGTATCTGTGTGTGTGGAGTTTGCGTGTGTGGAGTTTGTGTGTGTATGGAGTGTGTGTGTGTGTGTGTAGAGAGAGAGAGTGTGTGTGTAGAGAGAGAGTGTGTGTGTAGAGTGGAGTGAGTGTAGTGTGTGTGTGTAGAGTAAGCGTAGTGTGTGTGGAGTGGAGTGAGTGTAGTGTGTGTGTGTAGAGTAAGCGTAGTGTGTGTGGAGTGGAGTGAGTGTGTGGAGTGAGTATAGTAGTGTGTGTGTGTCTGGCACCTGTGTTGACCCTGGTGAACTCTGACCTGTGCAGGAGTTGTGGTGCACCTGAAGCTGCAGCACTACCAGCTGGCCATCGAGTGGTGTGACCATGGCCTCTTGGTAAGGGGTGGTTATATAGGGAACCCCCCCTAGGGGAAAGGGGTTGAAGAGATAGTTGAATATTCAAGTGGTTATGGTTGGAGGGCAGAGGGAGGGGTCAGGTTATGGTGGATGTTTGATGTTGAACCTTTGTTGTTGCTGCTGAAGTGTTTTTCAATTTGTCTCGATTACATGTTGAAGGTTGATCCTGAGGACAGTCAGCTGAAGGAGCTTCGCTCTAAAGCTTCCAGAGAGATGGTTCGGAGAGCATGGCTATCATAACTACTTATATATGTATATATGTGTGTGTATATATATATATATATATATATGTTAGAAGACCTATGTATGTATGTATTATATAACTATGTACGTCCGTTTCTCAAAATCCCTCTGTTAGATTTTGACCAAACTTTTAGAGATGGACGAGACCCACCCTGAGATGGTTTTATGCCAGGTGGCATGTCTGGGAAAATACAGAATTAGTTTGTCTGTCGGTCTGTCTGTCTGTATGTTCTGGCCAAACCGGTAGGTGAATTTCTCTGAAACTCTGCATGATGACAGGTTTTGACCCAACTTAAAACATGGGCTAAAAATTTTGCAAAATGGTTACCATGGTAATGAGAAAAAGCAACAAAAAAAATGGTAGGATTTTAACCTATATTGGCCAGGCAACGCCGGGTATATGCTGCTAGTATATATATATATATAGTTATGTGTGTATACATATAAGCATGTGTGTGTTTCCATGCAGAAACAGCAGGAGAGAGACCAGAGGAAGCTAACTAGAGCTGCCAGAGGGAAGGAGATGGAGACACAGAAGCTTCTGCAAGCCATTAAAGTGTGCACTCTCTCTCCTTATCTATTATATGAAGGGAAGGACTGTGGTTGTCATAGCCATGGGGGGGGGGGGGGGGAGGTACTGAAGTGTGTGTGGTCTAGTATGTGGGCATGAAGGTTGTTGCTGCTACAGTGTCCAGAATGGCAACCTCTCCCAGTCACTCTGTACTCACTGCAGGAGAGGAACATCCAACTAGCTCCCTCTGTCTCTGCTGGCAGTGATGGGCAGGATGGGACCACAGCCTCCATGGATCTGATGCTAGAGGGGAATCACCCCTCCGGGGAGAAGGTTCATTTGGACCCTGGCGGCCATCTTGTGTGGCCTGTGCTCTTCCTGTACCCGGAGTACGGGCAGACGGACCTCATCTCTGCCTTCCATGAGGATGACAAGTAAGCCAACAATCATTTCTCCTCCTCCTCCTCTACTCTCCCCTAATGGTAATGGCAAAAATGTTTAAAATTTTGAAGAGTTCAAATCTTTCAAAGTGTCCTCAGGATGTTAAAAGTATAGTGCCTTTTCTGGCATTCTCCACTGCTGCAGTAATTTCAACACTTTTGGAAGTCATTATCACACAGTGCATGCTGTAAGCCATTATGCTCTAACCTTCCACGATTATCTCATCTGTCTGCCTCTAGATGCTTCTGTACTTCACCTGAATACCATTTCTTAAATGGTTCACCCACAAAGCCCTTGGCTGGCTTGTAGGCACTCACATTCAGTGGTTGAAGCTTATCTCTCTGTGGTCCCACCTGCAACCCTCACCACAACTATGCCATTCTCTTCTAAATCACCAATACTGAGTCTGCACAGCCTTCTGGTTTGGGGGTTCCATTCTTTCTGGGGTTCTGTTAGTAATGTTTGCTATCAATCTTCGGCATGTTTCTCCATTGCTCAAGTGAATGGTCTGGTACACACAAGTTCCATTGACACAGATCTCCCACCTGAGCCATGACCCCTGGCAGGGGGCACATTCAAAATATATGAATAAAACAGAAGATACTTGAGAGGGCATAATGTATCTATACCATATAGTGTGGACAATCTGTGTGTCTGTGTCTGTGATTCGCGCTTAAACAGTTGAAGTTAGACCTACAAACCCATATATATATATATATTTAGAATCAGTGTCACCAGGGGAACATCATGAGCATGTCTATATGGCCACACCCCCTTGCATATAAAAAAGGCAAAAGTGGTACTTTAGCTATAAAAAAAATAAAAGAATGGAACTACAGACCAAAATCTTGTGTGTAAGGCTAAAAATGCCCAAAAATATTACTTCTTAAAATAAACGCTTTGACCTAATCACATGTTCACTTTTGTTTTAAATATCTACATGTCATGGGGCGGGTTTTTCACCAGTATATATAAAGTTGGTGTGTCTGCTTGTTTGATGTGATTCAATACCCCTAGGTTTCACTGAAACTGAACCAAATTTGTTGTGAATGTTGAGAGGGTTTGGTATGAAGTTATTCATCAGACATGTTTCTGAAAAGTTGTTCCCTGGTGAGGAAAAAAAGATACCAAGTTTCCATGCGAAAGATGCTGAAAAACTTTGGCTTGGTGGTCAAAGTAGTTATCTTCCAAGCTGAAACTCCCAGGTTCAATTCTGCCAGGAATCTTTTCTTTCCTTTTTTTTTTTTTTTTTTTTTTTTTTTTTTTTTTTTTTTTTTCAAGTTTTTTTTTCCCCATTTCCCCCCCCAATTTTTTTCTCTTTTCTTCTTCTTTCTTCATCATTCATTTCCTTTTCCTTTCTTACTTTTCACTTGACTCAGGTTTAAAGTACTGTATTGTATGTATGTCTGTCAGTCTACTACTAGGCCAATGGGCTCAATCTTAAATCTACAGGGTGGCCATGGTTTGCTTAATTAATTTTGGAAGTTATTAATTTTCTACTTGAGAAGGATGGAGCAACCAATAAGGCTGTGCAATTGTATTAGAGCAGCAGCTGCATTTAAAAGGTTAGGGGTGGCAACTCTGAGCAGCTCTACTTCCAGTGTAATATAGAGACAACAAATATTAAGAAACAGGTAGTTAAAGATTAAGTAACACCTCAGCATTGTTTTAAAGGAGGAAATGTTCCCTTATAAAAAAAGCATTCCATTCTAGACTGAAAATTGAAAAGGAGCTTAAAATTTATTTCAAATGAATTTTAAAAAAATTAATAAATATTTTTTGATTTTATGTCCAGGTTTTCTAAAGTAGATAGATGGTTATGAGTTGTTGGTCACAGTGCTATTATTCCTTGTAAATAAGTGGTCTACCAAATGCAAATAGACAACTGGAATACCTGACTTTGGCTTTATAGATCTGATTACCAAAAAGGCAAATGTTACTGCTTTTCTGGATATGAAGTTTAGTCCCATGATTCTGTCACTTAACTCAGTTTTCTTCAAATATGTGTTTCAGCTATATCAAGATGTTGGGTATAAACCATGCTACCAAGCTTCACACATGAGGTGCTGTATGTGGAAGCCTCCTACACTGGCAGTGTGGGACAACTGGGAATGTTGTTTACCCTGACTAAGATTGTTAGTGTAAAAATCCCCGAACAGGGTGCAGGTACCTCTGCTAGTACTAATATATACGAATTGCCTCCTATAAATAGTTCAGTAAGGGTAGCCACGGTTAGTTTGCTGAACCCAAAGTTGTGGGGTACAGTTTCCATAGAGATATGTTTGACCACCATTACCATATAGCTCACCTACTGTAGAGGCATGCTCATATATCTGGCTACTGGTGCATTGAGAGAGTTTCAAGCTCCTGTGTTTGGTGAAGGTAAGATTGTGACATCATGTAGAAGTGATGACATGTCACCATCCAGAGATAAGTCATGGGATGACATCATCATCAAGGGGGACCTAGTCTGTGGTTGGTGCTACTCTGTGTGAAGTCAAGGTGCAGAGGGTATTCTGACATGCACTGTGCAGCATTGATGATGTCATCAGGATAATGTAACATCATGATTGCTATAGCAACCAGGTAATCAGATGTTGAAGAGATAGGTGTTGCTTGTTGAAGAAGATGAACATGTGGGAACCCATGAATACTATTAGTGGCAGGCCACAGGGAGGCAGCAGGTGAACATGGCCAGCTGGTATTTGCCTTGTCACTTGAGGTGGTGCAGACACGGTATTCTGTGGCGTGGAGCACATCTCTCCCTGCAATGGCCTGCAGTGCAAAAGGTACAGGTCTCCACATGCATAATCACAGGGAGTTCACATGTGAGGTGGGGGGGGGGGGGGGGGAGGCACTGAGCATGCCTGCCAAGAGTGTGGCATCCATCACACTAATGGTGTGGAATGGAAGTAGATGAATAGAGAGTTTCACTTTACTGCAGATGTGCATTATGTTAGTGAACACATGTGCTCTCAATAGGTGTCTACTTTAATAATGAGCACTGTAACACATGCTGTGTGTATGTGTCCATGTGTGTGGTGTTCGTGTATGTGTCTGTCCATGTATGGTATGTGTGTAGGTTCATGGATCATCTGCTGGTCATGTTTGGAGCAGGGAGTGGCCCGGCTTGGGACAGCAAACACATGTTCACTGCCAGCAACATCCAGGTCAGTGGATACTCACACATACGCAGGTGCATGCCACGCCCACCCCTGTGACTGGGATACTGGGAGTGTTCTGACTATTGTTACCAATATATCTTTACACATCTATATTATGGCAACCCCTTTAACTCATGCCACGCCCCCTTTCCTCTATTGGTCTGGTAACCAGCTGTCCTGTGGTCTGGGAGTGGCCAACTGCTCCCCTTAATCATCATCACACACGTGTGTGCATGGTGTGTGGGTTGTGTCACAGTCATGTGATCCAGCGGCTTGACATGTGCCTCACTCCCTGCTCCTGTTAAATGCCTTCATTGTTTCCCTGACTCGCTACCCTGGTCAGTTGCTCTTCAAAGATTTACCATATCCACAGTCCACCATGTTGGTTTGCCTTGATTATCCACCTCTGTGTGTGTGTGTGTGTGTGTGTGTCTTTCCCCACCAGATCTACTACGAGGACAGCCATGATGGTGGGCTGGTTGCTGTGGCAACAGAGAGCACTCTAGGGGCAGTTCTCTCCTCCAAGTAAGTCTATTGGTCTATACTCCAGCACTCTCAGAGCTGGGGCACTTGGTAGGTGTGGTCTGAGTGGTGACTGTGTAGGTGTCTTAGACTCCTCGTCCTGTTGCTGACAAAGTTCCATATGTGGGTGTGGCTTTTCCCTTGGACCCCACATCCAAATGCCAGACCCCTCCCTCCTCCCCGACCCCAAGATGACCTTTGCCAGTCCAGTGTTGTCTGGGGTGCAGACAACTCTGGCCACACTTGAACTCACTGCATGTTAGCAAGTAGGTCATGCAAAGATGAGCACCTGCTCTCACCAGGTACATGCAGGTCACATGATCTTCTGATGACTTATATTCCATGGTGGCCATGCACTGGACCTGTAGCTATCTGTCTGTCCTGTCATACCTGTGGCCTCATCTATCATGGAGAGGCAACAAAGGCCATACCTGTGGCCTCATCTATCATGGCGAGGCAACAAAGGCCACACCTGTGGCCTCATCTATCATGGAGAGGCAACAAAGGCCACACCTGTGGCCTCATCTATCATGGAGAGGCAACAAAGGCCATACCTGTGGCTTCATCTATCATGGAGAGGCAACAAAGGCCATACCTGTGGCTTCATCTATCATGGAGAGGCAACAAAGGCCACACCTGTGGCCTCATCTATCATGGAGAGGCAACAAAGGCCACACCTGGTCACTGCTCCCTATCAGCCTGCCTGCCTGTCTGCTTCTGTGTCTATCTATCTGCCTTTACGTCTGTCTCCCTGTTTGCCTGACTTTGTGTGTGTGTGTGTGTGTGTGTGTCTTGTGCTTGTTTGTCTGTAGTTCACTGCACATGCATTTACTTCAGCCAACACACTCACTCACTCACTCAACAATGTCATCTGACATTCTCAATTTTCTATTAATGGTACTGTGTGGACATTGCAGCTCGTGTAGTGATACTGCTGCGGGGCCTCCATCTGTCATAAGCCCCCAACCCTTATACTGGCGAGGAGCCCCTGGTACTTACAAGAGACCCTCCCCCCACCCCCGAATAGTTTCAAGGGCACCCCCAAGTAGTGCCAGCATCCTGTGCCCAGTAATGTGATTATCGTGTGAGACATGTCTCACCACATGTGAGCACTGGTTGCCCTCCTGAGGCTATACTCACCATCACACCGCACAGCACAGCACAGCTGGAGGGATGTGTGTCAGGCAGTGGTAGGCCTTTGCCCATCATGCTAGCATAATTGGAAGCTGTGAGTAAAAGAAAGCTGAATAGACCAGAACTTGATCACTTTTCAAAATCATGGATTAACATGTTTTCTTGGAGTATGAAGTCAAGATTAGTTTGGCAGGCAAAGACTGGATTGTCTGTGCAAACATTCAAGCACACATTGGTGATCAAGGTAGTAAATGCTCAAGCAAGTTCATGACTGCTCTGGAAATATTGTGTCATTTATCTCCAATACTCATGATGTAGCAACAGCTAATCAGTCAAAACTGTCTAATCCTGCAAAGAGCACACGACTACAAATGGAACTGGTCATTACTGTAGATGTTGGAAATGTTTTAGTTAAGGCAACATACAATCTTGAGGGAGATGGCCCCTTAGTATTGTCAAAATATGAGTATATACCCCTTCTTCCACTTTTGCAACTACAGTGCATTATCCCAATACTGCTGCTATTTGCACATAAACTGTCTGGTGGTAATCAAAGGCTTCATCAGCAACTGTATGACTACATATGCCTTACTTTGTGCACAACCAGCACATGCTTACTTTTGGTTGAAGTTTTACTTGAATGCATTCAAAGCAGCCTCTTTTTTTTTTATCCTGCCAGGGTGTTTGAAATTAAACCGCCAGTACTGATAGTGAATATTTCTAAGTCTTACTCTTTTCACTCAGTCAATTCTGGATAATTTAAAAGCTGAGCTACCAATGTATTTATCCAAAGCTGTGGGTGTGAAATTGCGGTGGTGGCAAGAACACAGAGGATGAACTACCAAGGTGGTCCAGTGCTGACAAGCAAGTAATTTTAGAACAGCCATCATCAGCTGCAGTTGAAAGCTGCTCAATAATTCTTTCATGACCTGTATGTGAGAATAATTACTTATTCTTGAGTATGATTAGTACCTTTAGAAGCACAGTTGATCAAAAATGCGGCGTAAAATAGTTGGTCCAAAAATTACCAGAGTACGATAGTACTTGCATATAGGGATGACCATACAAAAAAAGGCAGCCTCATTAATAATGTAACATAAAAGCTTCACTTTCTCTGCTATGGCTCAAACCTAGGCTGCAAAACTCACCTGCAATCCAGGGACTCTGCAAAATCGCCAAATGTTCATCTTTCTTCTTATTATTATTCTTAAGTTCCAGGGCTAGAGCTTAGCTGGCTACCGCAAATCATGCAATAGTTATACTAACAGCTTGTTATTTCTTTGGACTAGATCCACGATCTCTTCGTTTGCTTCTCCATGCTAACAGACTACTGAAGTATATCCCAGACTAATGCTGCAGTGTTAAGTTAAAACCACCATGTTTGACACTACTATTTCGTCTACATGCAGAATTATCAAGTATTGGTAGTATGTTTTATTTAACCAAAGCAAATAAAAATGTGTGCACTTGTGGATGACAATCAGATGTATACGAGATGCCAATCCAGTACTGTAGCTAGCTATCTGACAGTGTGCCAAAACTAGGAAATAAGTAAAAGTAAAAAATATTTCTTTGAAATAAAAACAATAGTAGAGATGATGTGTCAGCAAAAGGTGCAGAAACAAGAATTCTGTGACAGTGGGTGTTACAAAATTCCATACTATACAGATTCCACATTCTCACGTAATGTGTAAGATATGAAGCCGAAAGACTGCCACCTCTTCAATTTGTTTGTAGCTAGCTAATGTAGAATAATTATTCTAAGTTCACAGGAATTTTGCAACACAGATTGTCACTATCATGTAGAATTCTAAGTTCACAGGAATCAGTGAAGTAGGGAATTTTGAATCACACACTCACAGAATTTTGTTTCTGCACTTTTTGCTGACACATCATCCCTACTTACCATTTCATTTCAAAGAAATATTTTTTACTCTCACTTGTCATAAATGGGAAAGGCCTAGCCAGCAACATTCCCACCAACCAACCACCAACACTCCATACACAGCGTTCATTGGTGCACAAGTGTACAGAGGAAATGCTGAGGCAGCACTTCCTGTTTCAGTCCTGGCTACAGGTCTCCCTCCATACACAGCATCACTGTTACCATGGATACAGGTGTTGTTTGTAACTATCACAGAAGTTTGCATGTTACAATAAGGAACAGTAATGCACTAATATTAGGGCTGTACTATTTCTTATTGTGTGTGTGTGTGTGTGTGTGTGTGTGTGTGTGTGTGTGTGTGTGTGTGTGTGTGTGTGTGTGTTCTCAGTCCCTTGAAGTTTAAAAAGGTATTACCTTTTGGGCTCAGCTGTGTTTTGTTGGTTAGTAGATAAGGTGTGAGTGTTTCTGTCCTCAACATGACCTGTGGGGTGTGATTAGATGGTTATGGCGTGGAATGCAGAGGGAATCCTCACAACGAATGCACACAAACCACACAACACATTGTGTTGTTGTTTGTCTAGCTGATATGATATGGCTTCTTGCAGAAAGACCACAATATTTCTAGTGAGCAAAAGGACCCACTTAACGGTTAGCTGGTGCCCATGTGTAGCTGCAGTTGGAGTGTTCCAAGTGCCCATCTCTGCAGGGGGTGCAAATGGGGACATCAAATTACTCGTAGTTTTCCTTCACTGGCACAACTCCCCAGCCACCACTATGTGTCTGCTCTGGATACATGTGCAGAGATGGTACTGTGCAGGGTTAGGAGACCTCTGCTCCTGTCAGGGAGAAGGAATCCCTTACCTGCTCGGTTGCTCCAGAGGAAATGAAAGAAGGCTAGCTTCTGGTGGGTTTAGAACTGGTGCAGTCAGCCAGTGCACCCCACATGACAGCAATGTGTGGGTTGGTGGGTTGGTGGGTTGGTGGGTTGGTGGGTTGGTGGGTTGATCATGTCAAAGGCAATATTGGCCAGGGAATGAGGTATGTAGCAAGTATTCATCTGTGGCTGTGTGTGCTGTCTGCCCCATTACATGTACCTACACACACACACACACACACACACACACACACACACACACACACACACACACACACACACACACACACACACACACACACACACACACAGTGGGGACACTCAATGCTGGTGTGGGTGGGTGTATTGTGGTTTATAGGACACACACAACCTTGCCAACCAGCAACGGGCACTAGGAACTCTCTGCACCACCTTTTGGTCAGGTCCAGCTAGTGATGAGTTGGTCAGGTGAGAACTGTGGAGCCATCTCTGCTTGTGATGGAGCTACTTGCCACACAGCAGGTTCAGCCTTAGAAGAGGACATTAGATGGACCAGAAATTGTTCAATAGTTTGTGATGTCGGGTGGTCTATAGTGAATTGTGCACTTCAATGCCTTTGGGAAGTTGATACAAGATGTTTTTGTATTGGTAGTCATGGCAACTCCCTTATCAGCATCACTCATTGTCCACCTCTAGCAGCTGATCTGGTCACAAGCAACAGCACAGCACTGAGGAGGTAACTTCTCAATGTGTTGAGGTTAGTTACTATATAAATTTAGAATACATTTTCCAAAACCTCATTCTTAGGTCAACTCTGCCACAAAGTTGCAGGAGTAGATTCTGTGCTGGTTGTCATGCCAATGTGTTGCCCACACTGGCTTGGTGAAGGACCTGTTCATCCTTCAATGATTATCCCTCTACAGGAAGACTTCCCCAGGACTGTTATGGCCTCCACACACCTTCATTCTTGGTTTCTATTTGTCTACTCAGGTATCTGTGGCAGAGATGCTTTTGGTCGGGTGGAACAAATTTGGAATATCAATAATAGGCTTCAAAGGATTTTCCACTTTGCAAGGCCATAGCAAAGGATTAGTACTTGGCACAGAGTTGCTGCCTTACTGACCTCAAGTATGTATGTAGTGCCAGCAACTGGCCACCACACACAACACTGAGCACTGGAATCAGCTGAGAGAACAGGTGGGCAAGGGAACGAGAGGTAGAGGGAGAAAGAGGAGAGGAATCAAAGGTGAAGTGTAAGATGATATTCCTATAAGAATACACTCATTTTCCTTATGCAATTTAGTTCCCATAAGTTGCTTGTCCCTGGAAATAAGCTGTACACTAATTGCCTGTACACTAATTGTCTGTCTTAATTTGATTACAAGTCTGTATAGACACTGTAACATACTTTTTGGCTCTGGTTAGTAGCTAATAGCTTGCTTTAATGACAGAACCCGGGGGTTGGGCATAAATCATGTGTGTGTGCGTGCACACACACACACACACACACACACACACACACACACACACACACACACACACACACACACACACACACACCTGTAATGGTTGCTGTTATCTGTGTGTCCTCAGATATACAGTGGGAGATGGCACTCCTTCCTTCTTCCTGCTGGCCTCAAGCTCTCCCTTCACTCGGCACTTCCTGCAGAGGAGATAGTCTGGTGTCCATGTGTGGGGTAGTCATCTTGCTGATGCTGCACTTTATAACATCACACCTCATGGCATACCACATGTGATAGTCATTCCCTGACACAGCACTCATACATGTCACATCCTCTCTGCCTATCTGTCTATCTATTGTGTGTGTGTATTGTTGTGGTGGTGGTGGTGTCCGGTGGTGTAGTGGACATCACCAGAGAAAAGAAAGGTTTTGTCCACTCCATGTGTCAACTATATTGAATGGATGAAGGAAACAAGATGTCTCTTGTAGACCACAAATTAGGTGATCTCTGACCTACTGGGATTAGATGTGACCTAATGATTCTCATTCTGTACACATGAGTGCCTCAAAGGACCACACACAATACTCTCTTTCTCTTTCTTCTCTCTCTCTCTTTTCTATTCTCTCTCTCTCTCTTCTATTCTCTCTCTCTTTCTTCTCTCTCTCTCTTCTCTTTCTCTTTCTTCTCTCTCTCTCTCTTCTCTCTCTCTCTTTCTTCTCTCTCTCTTCTCTCTCTCTTTCTTCTTTCTCTTTCTTCTCTCTCTCTTTCTTCTCTCTCTCTCTTCTCTCTTTCTTCTCTCTCTCTTCTCTCTCTTTCTTCTCTCTCTCTCTTCTCTCTCTCTTTCTTCTTTCTCTTTCTTCTCTCTCTCTTTCTTCTCTCTCTCTTCTCTCTCTCTTTCTTCTCTCTCTCTTTCTTCTCTCTCTCTTTCTTCTCTCTCTCTTTCTTCTCTCTCTCTTTCTTCTCTCTCTCTTTCTTCTCTCTCTCTTTCTTCTCTCTCTCTTTCTTCTCTCTCTCTTTCTTCTCTCTCTCTTTCTTCTCTCTCTCTCTATTCCTCAAGACCACACAATTATTATGAAGATACTGCAAACTACCTTCACCAGACTTGTCTTCAGTGTGCTATGCACACTTCATCTAGTTTCACACTGCACAGTATTAGTTTATAAGCTTCTGTCTGAAGTGAGAGGCACTTGACCCCAGCATGAGGTGGAGTACATCTTATTGGTGTGGTTTCCATTTCTCATAAGGTCACTTGCTATCTATCATTTAAACAACTAAATTCATAATATAGTAGGAGTGTGTGTGGATATTGGCATGTCACTAGTGCAGTTACCTGCTCCTGTTAGTTCCTTGTGACTAATTAGTTGTGCAATAGGTAAAGTGTATCCATGGAATAAAAGTTCATGTTCGCATCATTAAAGATATGAAATAATTGTCTATTTCATCATCTCCATGAGTGCACAGTGGAACAACAATGTGATAAGTAGTTGGAGCATGAAGTGTTCTTCCAAAAGACAATTGGATGTACTGGCACTGCCAAAAGTCTATTTTGTGTATTGTTTTGATTAGACCTTGTCATATGTAATGATTCCTCCCACTCACACACACAACCAAGTAAGCAGCCATCCACCCATATACAGTACAGCTCTATATGAGTTAGACACACCCTCTTAGCAGCTGTCCTAGTGGGTTGAACTTTTGTGTTCATGGGGAGTGAGCATATACACCATGGGCCAATAGTCCTACACATACAAACATGTTCAGCTAAAGTTACTCAAAGACATGGAAACTGTCCAGGAGGTAGAAAGTGAGTAGTTTAGTTCAGTTGTTTGATGGTCAGTGTATCTGTCTGCCCATTCCGTAGGGGGTCATGCCGGCCTGATGGGCCACTTGGTTGGTGCCCATCTGCAGACTGGCCACGTTCCTTCCTTCTCGCAGCTGCTGTTCGTCAAACTCCCGATGCTGGGCTTCAGCCTCCTTTGGCCCCAGTGTGGGACCTCCAATTTTATTCTTTTGAGCTTGGCGACCAAGAGCAAAGATGGTTGCTACGGCCTATACATGAAAACACATGTATTCACAATAAATTGGAAACACTGCATTAAGTGAATGCATGAAAGAATGGAAGGAAGTATACGATTATGCTGACCATGTTCTTGTTCTGTTGTTCATGGATGTCTAAAGTTACGCAGAGATCTTTTTCATCCATTCCAAATTTCTTGCAAGCATCTAAGAATATACCAATTTTTTCAGTCTGTAGGGAGATGGATGGAATCACACGATAATGTCAGTGACACAAATAAAACCTGGCTATAAAACTACACCTGCTTGAAGTGTTGTTCAGCTTTCTTTTCATGTTTTTCTGCTATTAATCCTGGTGATAACTTATTGATTAGTTTGCAGAGAAATGAGCCATCTTTAAGCCCTGCAAAGAAGTCTTCTCCAATTTCCTCCCCTACAACTTCCTCCATCCACTTCCTGGCCTTCACCTCATCTTCAACACAGTAGCTCTTCAGCAGCTGAGCAATAAAGAGTATAGAGATTGCATAGCAGGACAACTAGCTACAGCAAAGCGCCACCAGAAAATAATCTAACTTGATATGGCCACTCAATTACAAGGAAAATATATCCTATTTGTGACATGGCATTTATAATTACAGTAAAGGGTATATTAGAAGAGGCATTAAAAAAATTAATCACATTGCTCTTGGTGCTATAATTACAGACAGATATAATTTTATCAGTAGATTGGCACTTGCAAATAAAGTGGTGCTTTAAAAAACAGAAAATACAACAGTGTATCCTCTTCTAACAAACACACACACACACTAATATATTAGATTATATAATTAAGAAGTTAAATTATAAAAAGCATCAGAGGACATGTCAGCTCTCAGATAGCACCACGGTAAATTCACATGATATCTTCCTCATATTGTCTACATTTTGGACAAATCAATACTTCATCCAGACCTCCACAACTATTCCATTTAATTATTCGTTTCTGCCTGTGCTATAAATCACTGGAAATCTAGTCATACTATTTGCACTATGTTGGAGAAGTTTAGGCAGTGTTGTTTGGAGTGCATGACCAGCTAATCACTGACCAGCTAATCACTGACCATGCAATAACCAGGAGCAACTGTTGAGCAATATTGTGTGTGAATTTTGCTATTTACCAGCAGATATATAAAAGAAGACCTTTGCTAAAAATTTTTAAAAATTGTAGTTCTAGCTGAATGACACAACCATCTTTAATAAACAACAAAACCACCTATTGCTTGAAAACTGTCGATTGCTGGCTACATCTTTAAAGTACCTTTCTCTGGATATCTGCATTGATGCCTGATTTAGTGGCTCTGGTAGTCATTGTTCAAGTTGTAGATAGGGAAGTATATCAGACAGTCTCAGCGTTGCAACCGGTTCTGCTTTACTCCCACCCTTGGTTACTGTAGCAAGAGTGGTAGGGTGGTCTACTTATAATGAAATTCCATGGCCCAATGCCAGAGTGTTTTTGGTTTGGATTGAGCTTTTAAGGAAGTTTTAGAATGACTGTGATTTAGCTAATTAGCTACTTACAAATTTTGCCAACTACAGAATTCAATATTAGCCAAATATAGATCTGATATTTCTTCTTCTTCGGAATTTGGGTTTTTGGGTGATATTAATTATTAAATCAAAATTCCAAGTTAGAATTACACCTAACAGATATCCCACAGAGCACCATTCCATTTTAGTTTGTGGGAAGGGGTGTGGTTATATATTTTCACAATTCTCTGAAGTCAGTGTCTTTCAATTTTCTATGAGTTGCTCAGTGACTATTTGAAAAATATTCATATTCAAGGAATCCTTGTCAGTACAAATCCTTGTCAGTACATTTGTTTTTAATTAATATGTGAAGGTCACAGACTCCTCCCCCCACTTCCTGTTACCTTTGCATTAATCTATCCACACACAACATGCAGCATACCTCAATATGTGGAGAAACATCTCATTTCTGTCAAAAAAAGTTTATTTAAACATTATTGTATGTGTTGAGCTTATTATGTGAATTGTTTGTTTTCCTCCAGGCATAGATTTGAAAGTGGATATGAATCTAAAGCAGGATCAGCACTAGTTGATGTGGGCATGTGCGAACTATTCATCAAATCTCATGTGAAGGTCTATAATGCATACATGTCTGGGTACAATCGTATTTGTAATCATCAACAAAATATCAAAATCATGTATCAAATTTCAATTTTAAAAAAATGCAATGAAGGTCTGTCTGTCTGTCTGTCTGTCTGTCTGTCTGTCTGTCTGTCTGTCTGGGTGGGTGGCTGGTGCTCATCTGATGGGGAAGACAGGACTCATGCCCAGCACTCGGTCATGCATGTACGACTTGTAGATTAATAAATAACGACCAACCTCAGCAGGGACCTGATCTGGCTGTAATGTCCGACTATACTCTCTCCCCGCTACCGCACTGCTCTTCACAGGAGAATAAACCCACAGAACATAGTCTTTGTCAACACTCGAGAAGTTCTCAGGATAAAGACCAATCCAGTCCCACATGGACACTGACTCTCCCCCAACCATCTGGAAGGAAATGATGCCCGATCTCTTAGCCACCCACTCATTCATGACATGGAAGACAACAACTGGAACATGTCTCTCCAGATCAACAGACACGCTCAGATCAGCACTGATTGCCTTGTGATCGCTGATCCGTGGCTGCATGTGGATGTTATAGTTGTGATACTCCAGCACAGCACGAGGTTCTGCATCTGTCAGCTTGGGCAGCCGGCGTTCATGTGTCCTCCAGAGCACGCGGTCACACCACGCCGGGGCTCGTTTCTTAGGACCATCGTCAAATGTGTCGGATCCAAACTTGTATTTGTAAGAGGGAGGAAAGGATATGGGCATCTCCATGAAAAGGTGCAATCCTGATGGACTGGAAGATACCACAGATTGCTCCAACCCAAGCTGATCGTACATGAGCAGCTTCTGTCCATTTCCTTGGTCAAACTGTTCCACTACCTCCTTCATACATTTCCCCTCCAGGCGAAAGTTCAAATCCCCAAAGAGCACCAGTATGTCGTGGTCCATGAGCAATGTTGGGAGATTGGAGAAGCACTGGTCATCAAATATGTCCTGCAGTTCCTGAATTCTTCGAGTGTTGTTCTCTATGTGGGGCACCAGGTGACAGTTGGTGAAGCACAGACTAAGGTCACAGAGGGAGAAGCGAATAGAAGAAGCTCCCTTGTTGCCAAACCAGCCGCCCATCCCTGTCTTGGTGGTGTCTGACTCCACGTTCTCTATGTAGCAAAGGAGAGGGCACTTGACGAAAACCATTGTCAGAATCCCAAGGAGTCTACTTGCAGCCAGACATACAAACCGTTTCTGACGTAGGGTACTAGAAAAGAGATCTATAAGAATGTCCTTGCCTACTACAGGAACAGATGCTTGCATGGCCCCTTGGACAGAAGGGTAAGCTTCTTGCAGACCAACTACTATTATATCTGTGTCAATCAACACATCAGCTGCCAAACAACTCTCCTGAGGCACAAACAAACTCTCAATGTCATGTGCAGAGGGTTCAAAAGAAGCTATGTTCCAAGTGAGAACTTGAATGCGGAACTTGCTGTACTTGATTTTGGCATCAAGTGTTATCTTACTTCTGACCTGGCGAGTGGGTGCATCTTTCCCAGGCTCTAATGGCAGTTTTGTGTCCTCGGTAACCTCCTCCGTATCCGCCCCACTGGATAGCGAAGCCGTGGGTGGCACACCGTCCGTCATTCCAGGAAGAATGTCAGGGAGCGACCAAAACAATATTAATGATTTTGTTGTGAGAAATTTTTATGGGCGTGGATTTGGTCTGCAATCTCGGGAAAGTGAGGTTGTCTTCCTCATCTCTCTGTGCGCATGTGCACACGCGAGATTTATTTAAAAGTTTTTATAAAAGTAGTAATTTATCATTTAATAAAATTTTCAGAAATCATGAACCACACGCAAATGAAATTTAAGTCTAGATTTCAATTAAGTAACACGCTGTATCAAACCAGTTGTTACCTTCATCATCACTCACACGTAAAGGAGAGTCAAGCTACACACCTTCATTATTATTCACCAAACACTTTATCACACTTAAAGATAAAGGTCAGAAAATGTATTTAAGGGAATTTTATCCTGGCATTTCTTGATACTGAAGTAAACAACTAAACCTAAGGTGATGTTTGCACCAATAAAGGCATTATGTTGGAAGCAGCCAACTAATTGCAAGTAGCCAACTAAGTGCAAGTAGCCAACTAAGTGCAAGTAATAATAACTAAAAGTTTTATTCAACCACTGAGTAGTTCTAGAGAGACAGTTGCAAAACTAGCCTCTCACAGTTTATTCTATACCTGATCCAGTTCATGTTCCTTGTTGAGCTTGTATAGAGGCTGCATCCTTTGGTGTGGGGTGTTCTCCTGGTGGGATGCCTCTCAGTCTGAACACTTAATTTGTTGTCAATGTTAATGTTTGGGAGATATGGACATTGAGCAGAAAGCAGGAGTCCAAGAAGAGTGTCACATAATTATGATCACCTTTTTCTCTGTTTAAAGTGATAATATCTGAGCTCTTTTTTGTGTCATAAATGGGTGGACAAAATTTCACTGCCTACTGAAGCGAGCCCTACTACCACGTCTTCAACACCCTGTGCCTACTCAGGTGAGCCCTACTACCCCCTGTCTTCAACACCCTGTGCCTACTCAGGTGAGCCCTACTACCCCCTGTCTTCAACACCCTGTGCCTATGCACTGGACAGTCTTATCAAGACTGTGATCCTGAGTACATCATACCCTGCACTTGATTAAACTTCTTCACATGACTGACGCCGCTGCTCCTATTTCCCCATATATTTATAGTTTACCATAGAGTTGGACTTGCCAGCTACATACGTTTATTTTGGCTTGGTATTGCTTAGTCTGCATGCATACATACAAACATAAAAATTATGGTACAGCAACAGAATAAACTTGTTCAATTTAATCAGTTTTGGTTAATCCCATCTCACATAAATAACTTTCTACGAAAGCCTCTTCTTTTTTTTTTTAGATTCCATGAAGTGATCTGTGTGTTTCTATATTGAAGTCACAGCTGTGAAGTGTCTAGTTTGTTAAAAGCTTCACTGGGTGTGACTGAATGAGGATCTTCTTCGTTAGTCCCACCATCACTGCTGAAGCAAGCAGCTGCAATGTCCGTCATCTATTCCAGTGTCATCACACACCTCTTGAATGTCATCACACACCTCTTGGTGGCAGCTTTCCAGTCTGCAGGATAACCAGAATCAGACTGTTGAGTCAGACAAAACCATAAGGAAAAAGATGTACATTATCAAAGGAAAACAAATAACAAACAAAAAGGGAGGGAGGGGGGGGGGGGGGGGGGGGAAGCTTCACTTGCAAGGTTATCATCATTGTCCACCATCCTTCCAAGCCATGTCTTGAACGTATAAGTCTTGCCGCGAATGTCTTCTGTGTTCGGTCTGGTGCCGTAGTGTTCGCCTGTGGTCACGAGGTGTGTCAGGTCACATGGTCAATAGCTACATTTACACAGGTCTGTGTTGGTGTAGCCCCACCTCAGTTTCGCTGATGGTGTAGCAGCTTTTCCACATCAAACTCAGTTTGCTGTACGCCAGCTCTTCCGTGGAAGATCTCCACTGTCAGGTAGATGTTCTTTCGGTACAACCATATATTGTTTTAGTGCACTGTCCATTTGATCCCATTTCTCAGACCACAGTTCCTGTCGGGTGGCTTTGGGTGTTGTGTTAAGCGCCATGGTGCTGTTAATAAAACTGTGCCCTGACTTCAGACAACATGTGATAGGCATGTGGTCATAGAGGTTGTGCCTGGGGTTGGTCACTGTTTTTTGTCGTTCCTTTTGGGTGACAACCTGTTTGTTGAATGTCTGGTGGAGCAATTCCTGACAGCAAGGCTATAAATGTCCATCTAAATTGTTTTTGACACTCAATTACCCACAACTCAATTATAAATCAATCATTTCTTAAAAATTTCAAGGTGTACAGCATTTCTTGCCTTTTTATCAAAGGATCTATCGATGGCCGGCCATGTGGAGATGAGAAGGGATACCAACTCTTGATGCAGCCACAAGGAGTTTCCAATGAAAACTGGTTCCTCCAATCATGCTCCCACTTTCCTCAGTCTGACCTGTTCTCCAAACCCCCTTCTCCCCCCAAAACATCTTTCTGTGCACAATAATTCCTCATTTCCCATACAAGGCCAAGGTTCCTCCCCTTTCCTTGTTGTTTTGTTTATCATATATTCTCAAAGAATGATCATTATGATCATGCCACCATGTGATCACCTACTCACTCTAGAAAGCAAGGAAACTGCATATTTCACTGACCAATGCCAAAAAAATTTTTCAAAATGAATTCACTTGCATCCTCAAAATATTTTTCAGTCAACAGTGGAATGTCCTTATAAGGGCCAGGAAAATTTGCACCATTATTTTTTTAATAATTTTTAATGCTTGCCAGTTGGAACTGGTAATGGGTCATCAATCTGTGGTCTACACAAGGAAAAAAAAATCAACATGTATTTACATTTGAACACTCTAGTCCACATACAACATTGGGAATACATTTTAACTCCTAAAAAGTAAAGAGATATTTACTACCTTCATGGCCTGCACCCAATTAGCTCACCAGCTGGTGCTAAAGATCATTTTTATCTGAGATCTCACGTTGTGTAGTGTGTCGTGGAGTCTAAATGTTACTTTGTTGTTCATCTTATAGTCTTTCCAACTTCTTCAGGAACATAGTTATGTCATATTATGCATATATTACATCATCTATAAAGAGCTTATGAGTGAGCAGGTTTATGACTGGATATCTCCAATCTTGTTAGGATAAGATATGATATGAGAAAAAAATATATGAATGAATTAAGCAGTAGGTGCAAAAAAAAAAAAAATAATAATAATTGAGCAGCAACAGAGAATGAAGAGGAAAATACTTGTGACAATACATGTGATGGTACATGTGACAGTACATGTGACTGTATATGGTACATTTGATGATGAGGTATGAACTGCGACATATGAGTTCCCTTGGCAACCAATTCCACCCAGGGAGTCCACACAGAATAGGATGGCAGTTGCCACGCTATGTCTCCCTCCAAACCTGCACCAGTCGGTCCCTGGGCACAGCGAAGGTGCTCCTGTAGAAGTCCAGGTCTGCCACCTGGTCGGACCCTCCTTGCTCCAGCTGCTTGGAGAAGACATGGTGTGTGTCCTGAGGCCCATGCAGACGCACTGAGCCATCCTTGGAGGCCGTGACCACCATGGCTTGGGTGTGCAGCACTCGGGTCACCGACATACTATGACCAGTGTCAAAGGACTGCAACACACACACACACACACAAATTAGTTGATTGAAATGAACAGTGCCAAACATGTAATCTGGTACAAACTATGCATTGCGACCAAATACATACATCAATTTTACATTAAATACATTAATTCTAAATGCTGTGTTTCTTCATTAAAAAAAAAAAACAAAAAAAAAACAGCATACACACACTCACTCATTCACACACACTCACTCGCGCACGCACACACTCACTCGCGCACGCACACACTCACTCGCGCACGCACACACTCACTTGTGCACACACACACACACACACTCGCACTCAAACACTAACCCACACTTGCACACACGTATGCATGCACACACACACAATTGTCATTCCTGCTAATATATTCCACATTAATATATTCCACATACTCCAATTTTCGTCAACTGTCCATTATTGCAGCTGTACATGATCACTTTATGCACTCTGACCCCATCCTCTGTGGCAGAGTTGGCCACACTCAGCATGTCGTGGTCCAGGTGTATGGAGGGCACCATGCCACGTAGCTGTGGGGGGGGGGGGGGGGGGGGGAAGAGGGAGGAGACATGAGTGAAGTGGAGGAGGGAGGGGAGGGATGGGGGAGGAGACATGAGTGGAGGAGGGAGGGGAGGGATTGGGGGGAGGTGGGTGAGGAGGGGCAATGGGTAAAGGATCTATTCTGTCAGGAAAGTCAGCTGGGACATGTAGGCACTAATAAGATTGTAGGAGTGCATTGTTGATTGTTTGTTCGTATGTATGACTAGAAGTGTTAATTAGTTTGTTGTTCGGTGTGCCGAGTTTGATGTCATGTGAAGCTGTACCATAATTGGGTCAGAATTGAATCTAGAGATTTCTCCTCTCAACTATGTAAGGACCTGCTAATATTTGTGTGCAGGCTTGATTTCATCACTTATGATGTTAGACTGAGTGTGTTATCCTAGTGGTGATGGTGAAAACACACTTGAGTTCACAGTGACATTCACTAACTGGATGAGTAGCATAGGAAGGCTCTGAACATCTTACGGGTACAGCAATAACAAAACAAATTTTGACAAGACAAACTTTCCACAGAAAAACCAGCTCAACCATGACCAGGAGTTGAATCAGGGACCTCAGCACTGGTGGTACGAGGAAGTTTCATAACAAGAACAAGATTTCCAAGAAAATAACATTTAGACTCCACAAATTTGTTAAAGTATTCAGGAAAAAGATAACTACAACAAAATACAAATAAATGAAAACAACAACAAAGACGAGGAAGGAAAGGACAAAACAAAAAGAATAAAAATAAAAAAAATGGAGAGAAGCGACTGTCCTGCAGACAACGCACATGACAGTACTACCGATAATTCCACACAACAAAATCATCTCAACACTCACACACTAATAATTACATATCATTCACTAATTGCAGCTCAACACAATTCTCCTCAACTGTGATTCTCCTCAGGAGTGCCTTGTTCCTGATGTCCCAGATACAGACCACCCCATCCTCCCCGCCAGAGTAGATCAAGTGCTGAGAGGCGGCCACACAGAGCACAGAGCTGGTGTGCACCGTATGGGAGGCACGCACAGTGTAGGGTTCCCGCAGGTCCAGCACACGCATGTGCCGGTCCTGACAGGCAGACACCAGCACATCGGGGGAGCCCAGGTCCAGACCCAGCACTGCGGCCTTATGCTTACCCCTGAGGCAGTGAGTGGAAAGACAACAGACTAGTCAGCATACACATGAAACAAAATGGAACAAATATTCATTTCTGCCAGTGCAACTCATCAAAGAGTTGTCCTGTCCCACAGGCAGGATGGATGCTGTACACACACACCTGGTCCACACTCCTCCCAGACCACACCCATTTAGTATCATTACTATTTTAAATTATCCTAACAATAAAGAGCCAGTGTCTGTGTGTGTGTGTTAGTCCAGGAACTCCCCCTAGACACATGCACTGATCTCAATGGCTCTGTGGTTGATGATAAAATTTTTTTTGGTGGTTTTGACCAGCTGCCTGTTGTGGCTGCAACAGGAACTTTTTCAGAATTTGGTAAAGGGTCAGTGCTAGCACAGACGCACACTAGCAGGACCATGGATCAGCATCCCTGGTACCCCATTTACCACTGGGCAGACTGACTTATCACTCCTGCAACTAAAGAAAAGTTGAGGTTAGACCCACGAACCCATATATATTTAGAATCAGTGTCACCAGGGGAACATCATAAGCATATTTATATGGCCACACTGCTTTCTGTATTAAAAAAAAAAAAAAGAGCAAAAAAAAAAAAAAAAAAAAAGAAAAAGAAAAGAAGGTATTTTGCCAGAAAAAAGGATGGAGCTATGGTTCCAAAACTTTGGCATGCAGACACAACTTGACCCTGTGAATAACATGAGGTGGGTCCCATCTGGCCACACCTCTTCCTCCTTGTGTGCAAGGCTAAAATGTCAAAAATGTTATTTCTTCAAAAACACTTTGACCTAATCACATGTTCATTTTAGTTTTAAAAGTCTACAACACATGTCTTCAAAGTAGACACTTTTGTGACTATAGACCACATGTACGCGGGTTTTTCGCTACTTCATTTAATGGGACCAATTTAAAAAAAATTAAATTAATTTTTTTATTCAAAAAGAACAATGGAGTGGTTCGTTCTGTGAAATAAGTCTTCTTTTTAAGTGTTGCACTACCCGTCCTCCCCCTCCCTACACACACTCAAATACACTCTCTCTCACACACACTCTCCTCACATGCACACTCTCTCATGCATACTCACACACATCAATTGCAAGGAGTTTTCTAGATGCACTCTCCCACACTAATTCAGTCCACACTGTCTATACCACACATACACACAATTACACATTCAATCTGCATAGCAAAATATGGATATGTAATTGAACATCCCTTACCGGATAGTGCTAACACAGGCGCCAGCACTGATGTCCCAGAGTTTGATCTCGTGGTCCCATGAACCCGAGCACAGCAGGTTCAAGCGGTGCACCCGGTCAGCTGCCAGTGACCACACCCACCCCCTGTGCCCACTGAGTGGTGTCATGGTGTACTGCCTCATGCCACGCCTACAGGCCACCACATCCTCCCCCTCCTCCGCATGTCTCTCCAACTGTCTCTGCCTCCACACGTAGATACAGGAGTCCCGGGAACCTCCCGCCACCACAGCTGCTCCCTCTCTTCCATCGCAACGCACGATGCGCACACAGTCAATGCTACCATGAGCACCTGGGGGGGTGGGGGGAGGGAGAGGGAGGGGGGGGTGGGGACACAATGATATAATAGGCAAGAGGGAGACAACACTGATAAGATTGTTTTTTTATAAGCTAGACCCTCAGGATTGGAGGAATTGATAGATAAGACATGTCACATGTAATAAAATAGGTGCTGGCAACAACATAGTCGTAGCAACAATGTAGTTGCAGCCACTTGGCAGTAATACACAGTGGAGTATTGAGCTCCATCTCATTACTTCACTAAAAGAATGTCACCAGTTCCAACTGCAATGCTCTGCAAGTTGGTTCATGCATATTTCGTAAGCTTTATTTACAACTGAAATTAAACTTGTGGTTTGTGCCCATATCTGCTGGGACCACAAGAACCTGCCAGTAGTGATCTGACAGATTATTCCCTTTGAGGTCACCTGCACATGTGACTTCCTGCCTCCTATCCAGGATGTTGTTAGAATAGCAATGCCCAAAACTGTGAAAATATAAAATCAATGAGCCAAAGAAGCTGTTGCAGATTCCCTTTACCAAATAGGCATATAAAAATTTTTTGAAATTTCAAAACTGTGGTATAAACACTATTTTGGTGCAGTGTTCCAAGAAAGTCCCTTTAAAAAGAAAATCATTACAGTGAATTTGAAATCTGTATAGTGCTTTTGAGTGGGAGATTTGATAAAATTGTATAGTTTGAGGGGGGGGGGGGGGGAGGATGAGAAAATTTTTTTTTGCTGTGTCATAATCTAAGTTATTGCACAAAATTAAAATGGACAGGGTGAAGGACTACAGAGGAGGGTCTGGTTTTTAAGGACATATAGCTAAATGAAATATACTCTAATATATCTACATATGAAACCTTTGTATGAGACAGGTGCTGGATTCTTGCTAGAAGCCAATAGAAACTCAGCTTGTATGCCTGCTTGTTGCCACATCTTTACTCCACTCAAGGTAACTGTGAGACTTCCCTCACAGCCCAGCAGCTTCTGGAACCGACTTCGCCAATACCAATCCTCCATCAACAAATCGTGCAATCTCATGCAAACTCTGGGCAACTTGGTAGCCACATCTCTAATGGGTAGGAAGGAGCAAATGTGGAGTATAATCTCATAGGGTAAGTCCAAAAGACCGGCCATGTCCTCGCGGACTAGCTGGATGCTCAGAAGCACCTGATGAGTCGTTCCTCCAGTAGGGGCTCAGCTCAAATTCAATTGGTTTCAAATGGAGCGCACCATACTAGTGATGTCATTGCGTCCTTTGACCCCCTGCAATACTTTAAGTTTCGAGTGTCCCCCTGGGGCATGTGATGGTTTGGAAAGCTGTTTTCTTTCAAGTTGTTCGAGTTTTTCTGTTTCATTTGGTGTATTGAAAATGTCCATGTTCGCTGAGGCCACGAAGAAGGCCGCTAGTGCCCGCTTCAAGCAGCCTCAGTTGGACGCCCAGGGGCAGCAGATAGAAGTGAGAATAATCTGATCTAGTTATTTCCTATTAAATGTACTGTAGTAGTAGTAGTAGAAAACACTCTAATGCTCACTGCTCATCATGGGTGGTTGCAGTTGTAGATAGAAAGGGCTAGGTAACTCTGTACCTGTAATCTTAAGTCTTCCCCAAGCAACCCACCCCTATTTTTATGGTATCTCTAGCAAAAAAAGGGAGAGGGGGAATGAAGGTGGACCACAGGAGGGGGACCACAGGAGGGGGATAGTTGCTGGAAGGTGCTCTGTTCAGCCTAACCACCCAATATGCAAATCCTTACTTGCACAAGTTGGGCATTCACTTATCCACATACATATAGTAGAGGTGGATGTGAGTTGACCTAGTTCTCTCCCATGGTTGTCATGGTTGCAGTATGACGTCAGAGAAGATGAGGAGCAGAATGTGAAGTTGAGGGAGAGCATTGACCTTCTGCTGGCTGCTGGATACTTCAGGGCCAGGATCAAGGGCCTCACTCCATTTGACAAGGTCCTTCCATGCATGCACAAGCTGTTAATTCTCGTTAGTGTGCACTGCCCCAAGAAGAGAAGGGACATGGACGCATCAGTAGTCAACTAATTAGGACATACAGCAACATAGTAATAGCTCTGTGGGGACACACACTGGACCAACACCACACTGGGTTGAGGCAGGCTGAAGTAGATTGACAATAGCTCTATGGGGACACACACTGGACCAACATCACACTGGGTTGAGGCAGGTTGAAGTAAGTTGAAAATAGCTCTATGGGGACACACACTGGACCAACATCACACTGGGTTGAGGCAGGCTGAAGTAGGTTGACAATAGCTCTAAGGGGACACACACTGGACCAACATCACACTGGGTTGAGGCAGGTTGAAGTAGGTTGAAAATAACTCTATGGGGACACACACTGGACCAACATCACACTGGACCAACATCACACTGGACCAACATCACACTGGGTTGAGGCAGGTTGAAGTAGGTTGACAATAGCTCTATGGGGACACACACTGGACCAACATCACACTGGACCAACATCACACTGGGTTGAGGCAGGTTGAAGTAGGTTGACAATAGCTCTATGGGGACACACACTGGACCAACACCACACTGGGTTGAAGTAGGTTGACAATAGCTCTATGGGACACACACTGGACCAACACCACACTGGGTTGAGGCAGGTTGAAGTAGGCCGACAATTCCTCTATGGGGACACACACTGGACCAACATCACACTGGGTTGAGGCAGGTTGAAGTAGGTCGACAATAGCTCTATGAGGACACACACTGGACTAACATTACCCAGTGCATATAAATTTACGAAGTTTGCAGATGGATTTATGTTTGTTTCATATGGAGGGAAGTGTTTGAACTTATTTTCGTGCTGTAGCCATAGTGATAGAGAGTGAAGAGATTGTTGCTTTTGTGGTGATGTGTTGTGAGGGCCTTGGTGTGTGTGTGCGTGTGTGTCTATAGATTGTTGGTGGGATGACATGGTGTTTGCAATTGGCCAACTTTGATGTTGATGTGGACTTACTTTTTCAAGAAAATTCCACCATTGGACAAAAGATGTGAGTTACCAGATCACTACCACCCTTATTAGCTTTATTCCTTTTTCATCTTCATTGCTCCTCTCTTTTTTTTTCCTCTGACCTTTCCCCTCTCTCCCCACTCCTCCCTACCCTCCTTCCCTCTCCCCTCTCCTCTCCCACCCCTCCTCCCCACTCCTCCCCTCTCCCCTTCCGCCCCTCCTCCCCACTCCTCCCACCCCTCTCCCCTCCCACCCCTCCTCCCACACTCCTCCCACCCCTCCTCCCAGTGCTCTGACAGAGAAGATAGTGGCTGTCTTGCCTCGCATGAAGTGTCCCCACCGCCTGGAGCCCCATCAGATCCAGGGGCTGGACTTCATCCACATCTACCCTGTGGTCCAATGGCTGGTCAAGCTGGCCATTGCCACCCGGGAGGAGATGGGAGACTTCATCCGTGCCTTCTCTGAGTTCCAGTTCAACAAAAGTCACTCTACCCCTGAGGTGGGTGGTGTATGTGTGTGGTCATGGCTGGTAAAGGGTTTTTGTGTTATCGGTACAGGATGCAGAGTTT